>OZ038508.1:17291694-17366694 GCA_964036315.1 Acanthosepion esculentum | reverse complement strand
CTGTGTGAAATTAAATTTTGAATCTCCCTTATGGATATAAAAACAGAAGCTTGCTGCTTCTCAGGGTTCAAACCAATTCGATCTACACATGCGTACACACATGCACACAATGGAAGAGAAACAGCCAGCAGCCACCAACTAAGGCCATGTCCATGCACACAATACAAGGGATTAACCAGTAACTAAGCCTTTGTCTATAAACTCATAAAAACATTAGGCTAACAGTCATAAAGTAAGTCTGTCTACACATGGTACTCTGTCAGTTATGTGCCATGCGTGATACACGCTTAAGCAATCATGTATCCTTCAAAACATGACTGATGAGGCAGATTTTTTCCTGCAGTAGACCAGTTGCCATCCAAGGCTATAGAACCTAGTCTTTACTGCTATTTAACCATAGCTGGAGGGGAGGAGTAGAAGTAGATTCATACTTTTCCCAAGGGT
The DNA here is from genome assembly GCA_964036315.1 of Acanthosepion esculentum. Classification (NCBI taxonomy): domain Eukaryota; kingdom Metazoa; phylum Mollusca; class Cephalopoda; order Sepiida; family Sepiidae; genus Acanthosepion; species Acanthosepion esculentum. The sequence goes on along the minus strand of OZ038508.1, from coordinate 17,366,250 downwards.
ATTAGCTTGTAAGTGAATGTAATGGATTCGACTGGAATTCGAACTCGGCTCTCCGATTCATCAATCCGAGTCACTATCCATTACTCCACATGGCACCACAAACACTTAATTACTTTATAAAAAAAATTTCACTGCAAGGAAAATTTACACTATTTACATTATTCGGACTATTGTCCTCACTTTGTCGCCATATTTATCACAATGTTTCAGCTGTTGTACACTCCTGCCTTCTTTAGGTGGTTGGAATGTCGAACTGAACCCTTTATTTCACTCACTGGGGTAGACTGTTCTAGTTCCACGTACCATGTTTAATGGATGTCAGTTATCAGTTATATCCTGTTAATTACCCTCTCCAAGTTCTCCACCACCATAACCAGGTATTGAACTCACACTCTTTGGGTCCTGTCACTGGATCTAACCAACGCCTTTATCCACTGGACCAGCACCTGAAGTTTTTCAGATTTTGGTGGTTTTCAGATTTTGCAATTTCGGATAAATGATACACAATTTGTATTAGTAATATTTTTTACATAGAGAGATGTATTCAAAATTAATGTAAATTCTGTTTATATATGAGTTGGTTGAAATATTTTCCAAGAAAATTTGCTGATCATGCAAGCATGCAGTTTGCCATTCAACTTGTTGAGTGATAGAATTGTTTATCTGATATTTCTTCCTTCTTCTCTGTGTCCATCTCGTTCACTCAGCTGGAGACTGAACAAGACACCCAGCCTTGTATTGCTGTTGATAATTGATATCGTGATTTATTTCCCTGGTTGCTTGGTTGTTGGCCAACAAACAGTTTTATTTCTAAATTGCTGACAAGTCCTGAAACCCTGAGCTACTCGAGAATTCCTCCAATGATTTGAAATCTCCCAGCTGGAAGGGAACCGGCCTGCCCTTGCTAACCCATTAGCAATTGCTGTATTCCCTCGGGCTGTTTCCAACCTACATCTCTTTTCTTGCCATCCATCTCTTTCCATCTTTTAGAGAGAGTTGTTAGCTTCCTTCATTTTGCTATTTATTTACTTAAGACTGGAGACTCGGTATTGATTTTGGGGCATTTCTAACGTTTTGAATAAAACTCTGCTATTCAGCTGATAGGCAATAAATTCGGACTTTTTTTTTTCGTGATGGATCAGTTGATTTAATTTGGGATTGTGTTGGAATAATAAACACTAATTAATTTCGAATTAACGGCTTAACGATGAACTGAAGATGACCAGAATTAATGTTCTACTGTTCAGGGCTGGATTAAGCTAGTGTGGGGTCTGCAACATATGTTATAAACAGGTGCTAACCTGAAAAAAAAATACAAATAAATATTAAATCATAAATTATTTACTAACAGAGTGATAGTTTATAAAACATAAATATTTAAACTTCTATCAACATGACAAAGAAACCCAGACAAATACATGGCATATGATTCTAATAAAATATTTGAGTAGATTTAATGGACTCAATATAATTTTACCTGAAATGATGAATAATTAAAGATGAAGTTCCACCTAATATGTAAATGTTAACATTGACAGATTGTAAGATGCTGATTTTACTAAAAGAGCTTGGAAGTATTTAATGTGGAGCTCTAAATAATGTGGGAGTCCTTTCATATGTGGAAGTCCTGTTTATATTCAGAAATATAAAGAAATAATGTAGGAGTCCTTTCATATGTGGGAGTCCTGTTTATATTTAGAAATATAACAAAGAAATATAGAAATATAAAGAAATAATGTAGGAGTCCTTTCATATGTAGAAGTCCTGTTTATATTTAGAAATATAACAAAGAAATATAGAAATATAAAGAAATAATGTAGGAGTCCTTTCATATGTGGGAGTCCTGTTTATATTTAGAAATATAACAAAGAAATATAGAAATATAAAGAAATAATGTAGGAGTCCTTTCATATGTGGGAGTCCTGTTTATATTTAGAAATATAACAAAGAAATATAGAAATATAAAGAAATAATGTAGGAGTCCTTTCATATGTAGGAGTCCTGTTTATATTTAGAAATATAACAAAGAAATATAGAAATATAAAGAAATAATGTAGGAGTCCTTTCATATGTAGGAGTCCTGTTTATATTTAGAAATATAACAAAGAAATATACAAATATAAAGAAATAATGTAGGAGTCCTTTCATATGTGGGAGTCCTGTTTATATTTAGAAATATAACAAAGAAATATAGAAATATAAAGAAATAATGTAGGAGTCCTTTCATATGTGGGAGTCCTGTTTATATTTAGAAATATAACAAAGAAATATAGAAATATAAAGAAATAATGTAGGAGTCCTTTCATATGTAGGAGTCCTGTTTATATTTAGAAATATAACAAAGAAATATAGAAATATAAAGAAATAATGTGGGAGTCCTTTCATATGTAGGAGTCCTGTTTATATTTAGAAATATAACAAAGAAATATACAAATATAAAGAAATAATGTAGGAGTCCTTTCATATGTGGGAGTCCTGTTTATATTTAGAAATATAACAAAGAAATATAGAAATATAAAGAAATAATGTAGGAGTCCTTTCATATGTGGGAGTCCTGTTTATATTTAGAAATATAACAAAGAAATATAGAAATATAAAGAAATAATGTAGGAGTCCTTTCATATGTAGGAGTCCTGTTTATATTTAGAAATATAACAAAGAAATATAGAAATATAAAGAAATAATGTAGGAGTCCTTTCATATGTAGGAGTCCTGTTTATATTTAGAAATATAACAAAGAAATATAGAAATATAAAGAAATAATGTAGGAGTCCTTTCATATGTGGGAGTCCTGTTTATATTTAGAAATATAACAAAGAAATATAGAAATATAAAGAAATAATGTGGGAGTCGTTTCATATGTAGGAGTCCTGTTTATATTCAGAAATATAACGAAATAAAAAAAATATATAAAAGAAATATAGAAATATAAAGAAATAATGTGGGAGTCCTTTCATATGTAGGAGTCCTGTTTATATTTAGAAATATAACAAAATAAAAAAAAATATGTAAAAGAAATATAGAAATATAAAGAAATAATGTAGGAGTCCTTTCATATGTGGGAGTCCTGTTTATATTTAGAAATATAACGAAATAAAAAAATATATAAAAGAAATATAGAAATATAAAGAAATAATGTGGGAGTCCTTTCATTTTTGGGGTTCCTTTTTATAGGCGTATATACAAATAATGTGGGAGTCCTTTCCATAGCATTTGATATTATGTTAATCTGATGCTGTTATTTCTTTGTTTAATTTTTTTTTCAATGTTCACTCTGTACAAGACCCATGAGACACTCAAGGCAGAGGGTTACAGAGTAAGAGGTAAAAGGCACAGCTTATAAGGATATGTGAGAAAGTTAATGATTAACACTAGACTTGAACAGGTTAATGATTGTAGTGATCAGGGAAGTATCCTCTTCCGAGTTGGTTTCGACAAAGTACCAGTTGTGGAAAAAGCTGATTAAGTGGAACTCATATCTCATCAATGGAATATGAAGGGAACAAAGGTCATTTGCTACAATGTGCATAGCATGGTGGGTCTTAGCTGTGAAGGTTAGAACTGATGAAACTAATAAGGATTGTAGTTCAGCTGAACACTTTCCATGGAAATACTGATAAAGTAATGAGAAGCTTGCAATATTTCATCTGTGGGGAAAAAGGATTGAATGTTGGAAAAATGATTCATCATCCATTTGCCTGCATAGACACTTTTGGATTCTATCTATACTCCTGCTCATATATGACAGCAGTATTCCATATTCAGTGTGATCTGGCACTTTTAACGCCCTCCTCGATGTAGACCTGTATATACGTTTTTACCAAAAGTTTCTTTTTCAGACAAGGGCGAATAAACATGTCCAAAACATAATATTCAAAAACCAGCTACAGGCGTGTTTATACGTTGATCTTGATTCTTGTTATGCTCTTCTGAGCTTGAAATCACTCGGTTAAGTGTCCCGCATGATACACACTTGGGCAATCATGTATCTTTCAATACATGACGAGGCAGATTTTTTTCCCACAGTAAGTTGCCATTTCTTTCTGCGGTAGACTGGTTACCAACCAAGGCTAAAGAACCCAGTCTGCCCTGCTATTCAACCCATAGCTGGGGGAGGAGAGATGAATTCATACATTTCTCATGGGTATTTGTGTGTAAGTGAATTTAACGAACTCAACTGATATTTGAACTCGGTTCTCCGAGTTCTCACTACGAGCCAATATCCATTACACCACAATGCACATCCCAACATCCCCTGGCTTGAAACAAGTTCAATTGTCAACCTATACATCTGGTAGAGGTGTTAGTCACCATTCAGATACTTTAAGGTGCCTCAGTTTCTTAGTTACTATATTGAAAACAAATAAAAGACATTGTCTGAAAATTAAGCCTTTTCCCAAAATAATTGGCAGGGCAGGGAAGGGGTTAAAGGTAGAGGATAGCAGGAGTCAGGTACTTACTGGAATGGTGCAGGGAACTGACCATTTTTCAGCAATAGATCATATGCATGAGTTCCATGTGGACTGGTTTGAGCTTAAGTCCCAATGGGTGCTCAAGGCACAGGGCCTCCCTGACAGAACATCTGTTTCTTGTGATAGGCAACATTCAGGATCTGCTCGGTGATAAGGGAAGGTCATTCTTTTATGTTCCGTATCCCGTCAGGATGTAAGCGATCACAGCTCTCCACTTCCCCCTATTCCTTGTAGCTCTCAATATGTTTTGTCCTTTGGCTACTTCTCCCAAACCCTGTTCTGTCATCCACTTGCTCATCCCGCTAGTTATGTCAGATGTTGCTTTCCCTTGTCTCACTTTCCCTCTATCCGCCCTGTGAGTATCAGATTCTCCAAGTCCTTCTTTCTCATTATGTGTCCCAGAAATTTCAGCTGCCTCTTCCTGATGTTAAGTATAAGCTTCCTCTTTGTTTGCAACCTCTCCAAAACCTCATCGTTGCTCACAGGTTTGGTCCATGGTATCCTGAGCAGCCTTTTGTAAAACCACACCTCCGTTGCCTCAAGTCTCTTTTTCATCTTTGAGGAGACAGTTCAGCATTTGCTGCTGTAAAGGAGGACAAATATCACATAGCAGTTCAGTAGTCATTTCTTTGTTACCAAAGAAATCCTTCTGTCTCATAATACTCTGCCTAGCTTTTGGAATGCGTCTTTGGACATCCCAATACGTTTTCAGATCTTAGCATCACATTGACCGTCCTCTGTCAGAACACTTCACAGATATTTAAATTTCTGCACCTGTAAATTGCATTTCAGGCTCATCTTTTTACTGATGACCATGCATTCTGTCTTCTTGTAATTTATGCTTAGTCCCTTCTTCTTGCTCTCCTTCACTAACTTCGGTAGGTGGTTTTGTAATTTCCTTTCCATGTCTGCTAGCAGCACTGTGTCATTTGTGTATCTTATTTTGTTAAGATTGTGGCTGCCAATGCTGAATCCTGGTAGGATTTTCAGTTCTCTCAGAATTGTCTCATTGTATGGGTTGATAGTTTGGTTAAAATGCTAGGTTTCTTATTTTAAAGAACTTTAACTCATTCCTTATTGTTGATGTTGCCATTACCACAATATTTCAGCACACCCATTCTACAGCTACCTACACTGAAAAACAAGGCAAAGTCCTCTTTCTTTCTCAATAAGGCAAACCAGAATATGGCCCCAAACAGAAAAAGAAAATGAGGACGTAACAAATGAATTTATTTATCTGATTTTAGGATAATAATGTCTCTTCCCAAAGTTACAGAATATGTTTTTATTTGTTTATCTATCCCTGTAGTGGTTTTGCATGATGAGTAATGATGAGGGGGTAATAATGAGGGGTAATGCGGAGGAGGTAATGGTGAAGGGTAATGCTGAGGGGGTAATGATGAGGGGTAATTATGAGGAGGTAATGATGAGGTGGAGATAATCAGTAGTAATGCTGAGGGGGTAATAATGAGGTGGTAATAATGAGGGGTAATAATGAGGGGTAATGATGAGGTGGTAATAATAAGGGTAATGATGAGGGGGTAATAATGATGGGTAATGATGAGGGGTAATGATGAGGGGGTAATAATGAGGGGTAATGATGAGGGGGCGATAATCAGAGGTAATGCTGAGTGGTAATTATGAGGAGGTAATGATGAGGTGGAGATAATCAGTAGTAATGCTGAGGGGGCGATAATCAGGGGTAATGATGAGGGGTAATGATGAGGTGGTAATAATGAGGGTAATGATGAGGGGGTAATAATGTGAGGGTAATAATGAGGGGTAATGCTGAGGGAGTAATAATGAGGAGTTAATATCGACTCAAAATGAGAAATCAGAGAGTCATGTTCAAATACCAGTTCGGTTCATTACAGTCACTTACACACAAATACTATTGCTGTTCTTCAAAAAAGAAATTAATGCAACATTCAATCAAAGAGAACATTTTTACAATCCAAAAATATGTTTTGATTTGAAATAACCAACAAACAAGCCATAAAAAGAAATTAATCACTATCTGTCCCTGTATCTATGGATGAAAGATTAAAAATTTGGCATTATTTGAAACCCAGCACGACCAAATTTTAAATTGACAGACTTCTTAATTTCACCCCAAGTTAGTCTTGTTTATTTTAAAAGTCATGCCCAAAGTTAAAAGTAGCAAAGTTCAAAAATTAGTAGAGCCAGGCTTTCAAAGTCACCAAATTTGGCAGCTTTACTGTCTTTGTTGTGACTCTTTCAGTATACATAAATTAATCAAGATTAAGAGAGGAAAGAAAAAAAGAGGGTGGTTCATACCTTCCCTAAGACTAAGAGCGTCAGTGTAAAAGGAAAACACAACTGAAATTTGCACTTTGACTTGATACTTGCTAAAATACATATTCAGTATCTGTCTATATTTCTGAGAAGTATTATGTTTTTTTTTTGTTTTTTTTTTAGCATATCACCCCAAGCAAGGCTGGAAGCCACTATCACGCAAGAGGTTAAAGAAGGGTTGGAGGAAGAGCAGATAGGAGTGGTAAAGGAGAGGATGTGGAGAAAGAGAAAGACAGTGGGTCGATCAAGGCAAGGGGGTTACAGAAGATTTGGAGCAAGAGCAGATAGGAATGAAAAATGAAAGGATGTGGAGAAGGGAAGTGGATAGATCAAGGCAATTGGAGATGTCAATTGACGCTACACTTAAACCGGTGGAGATTGTATTTGTCAGAGAAACAGTAATAGGGAAGGGAGTTCCATAGGCGAGATGTGCGAGACATGAAGCTATTGGAGTAGAAGAGACGTCTACATCTAACAGTTTCCACGGTGTAGGGGTGGGAGCGGGATGCCAGCCTGGTGGGGCGTTTAAATTCACGAGGCCTGGGGACAAGCGAACGCAACTCCTCAGAGCAATTACCATGAAAGTATTTGTAAAAAAGGCAGAGCAAGGCAACATCGCATCTGTGAGAGAGCGACTGCAGGCGAGATGACAGATCAAGGCCAATCACGTTGCCTATCCGTCTCTGGATCTTATCAAGAACCCCGAGGCCAACAGCAGGAGCCCCAGACCATATATGGCAGCAATGGCCCTTAACATAACCCTCTATCTTGAGTGTCCCCCAGGCCTTGTACAGAGTGAACCTTACCATGAAAAGAAATCTCTATTAAAGTGTCTCATTAACAATTAGACCGAGTCAAGCTACACACCAAACTGGAGCAACCAGAATCCATAACAGTGGAACCAACAGTTTCGTCCTCAAAGTGTACTATTGCCAGGGTTGCTGTGACTCATAGGTACAAAGATTGGCTTTAATTACACCTTCCTCATTCAATTCATTGCTTCATGGACTCTGTGCTGGTGTAGTTCATACAATAATATTCAAGTTTAGAGCTGTGTCTTTGAAATCTTTCTTGTCAAATTCTTGTGAGTCCTGGGTATGACGATGTTGGGGCGCACACACCTTCACAACCACAATAGACTGATCCTATTATTATAAATAGAACAGTAGTTCTAGAGACTGTGGGTAGTGTAGCAGTGTAGTGCAGTGCAGAGTGAGACTTCTGTAGTGATCAGTTACACTTCCGTTTCTCGACCGGAAGATACCGTTTGGACTTTATTACTTATTGTTACTACTAACCTACGTTCGTTCTACTACTAATCTCTCTGATGTAAATACCTCTCTGAATATACCAGTATTTTCCCCTACGACTGTGTTTGTTCGTTATTACCATATACTCACGTGGAAACACTCAACATCTCAACATCTCAACAGATGATAAACTACATCCAGCAACAAGTCTCTGATCAGGAGATTGGAGCTTTTGAGGAGACTAGAACCACCTCTTAATTGCTGCTGATTCTAGGTCCACTATAACTCAGGGTGGTAGCATCTGTTAGGGTCCAAGCTATGGGCAAATAGTAAACCCCCAAACAAAAACAAAACACTATGAAAGTATAAAAAAACATTTTTATAACAAAATGATCAATAATGCATTTTATCTGTGGTTGAAGGTATACAATTGTTTTTAAAATATTTAAATTTTGGCATTAAATAACCCATAGCGGTAGATATGCTGCTAACCAAAATCAAACAACCAACATGAAAGAACTCTTTCATGACATTAATCCATGTAATATCTAACAATCTCTTAAATGAAACCATATTCCAAAATATAAATCTAAGAAAACTACTACAGAAAACACACACATCACCGCCTCTAGTAATTATGTCAACACAAACTCGTATATGTACAAAAGCTGCGTATTATCTACCATGTATTCAATTGTAAAAGCAGAATAACATACTATTATTACTTCAAAGCTCCCAAGAAAATTAAATTTCAGCATTAAATGCCATTAAATAAACAAATCAAATTCTTGTCTATTATTGGTTTGAAAACTAGAAGGATTGATTTGTTTCCTATGATTTATCAACCCATTGCAGGTTATTTAAAGCCAGAGAATATTTTTAGAATGCAAGTCTTTTTTTGAGATAATAATGATTTAGTGCTACATGTCTTACTAATTAACCCATACCGAGGGGGAGAAGTGGTGGATTCATAACTTTCTCAAGGATATTTGTGCATAGGTGAATATAACAAATGAAATTGGAATTCGGCTCACCAATTAACAATTCCAAGCTGTTATCCATTACATCACTCATACATCAAAGTTTACATCTCCTGGTATTCCCAAGCAATCACCCATTTGCAACTTGTCTGATGTTATGATGCAAATCAAATGAACCTCAATAGCTCAAAAAATAAAACAATGTATAACAATAGGGCTGAATTCATTGAGCAAAACTAGAGAAATAATGAAAAGCACCATGCCAAGAGATGCTTATAACGTCAAGTCACCAAGTGCAATGTCTATTGAGCAGTTTGCATCTCAGCCATGATGTATGCCCTAGAATCTTTATCACTATACCACAGGGATATCAAGTGCTTAACAAGTTTGCAGTGCCACTGTTTGTACTACATGATACATATCTTGCAGAAAGACAATGTCCTTAATACCGAAGTCCTTGCCAGAGCAAACATGCCAAGTGTAGAAACAGTGAGACTACGATGGGCTGGGCATGACTTATAAAAATATTTTTTTTATTGATTTCAAAACTACAGCGTGTTTGCAAATCAAATAAACCTCAATAAATCAAAAAGTTCTGAAACAATATTTGTCAAATTTCAACTCGTCAATTTCCAATTTAATAAAATATTTAACTAAATTTTCTGCCATTTTTAATGGCTAGTTTTTGAGATATTTGGAATTTACGAAAACAGACTGTCTGAAGTTAGTATGCAGATTAAACTAATATTAGCTTAAGACCTCTGAAATCTAATAAAAACTTTTTTTTAAAAAATTTTTTCCATAATATATGTTGAAACAGGGTTAAAGAGAAGGATCTAAAAACTGGTGAAAAACAGAAAATAACCAAGTTACTGAGTGAGGAGGGAATGTTCACATTGGAGATATCAAAGGAGCTTTGCAGAGATCGTCAAACAATAAAGTAAGCTGTTGAAAATATAAGTAAGTTGAGAACTCGAAGCACAGGAAAAGGCTTTAAGAACTTGCTTCCTTAAAATGAATGTAAACTAAAGTGAGTTATAGTGAAACAACCAATTTCACCGGCACTCAGATCTTTGAAAAGGCTGGAATTGGACGAGTCAAGAAGCACAAAAAGTATAGAATAATTTTTGAAATGGGATCTCTAAAAATTCTCCTCTCACTGAAGCAAAAATTTAAAGCATCAAAGTTGAGCCAAGAAATACATAAAAATTGACTTTTCTAAAGTAATTTTAATGGAAAAATCTTGTGTGACATTTGACGGATGGGCCAAAGGAGGGATTTTATCCAATTCAGACGAGCCTGTGACTAAAAGAAAGGCAACAAGGAGGTGGTAGGGTTATGATATGGGTTGGAATTATCAACCAAACCATTATTTGACCATTTTAAGTCGATGAAGCAGTTAAACTGAACAGTGCTAACGATTGTGATTTTCTGAACAAGACTTTCTTTGCATGGTACAAGTCCCAGTTTCGCAGTTTCAAAGTGAAATGTGTATTTATTCATGACAATGCTCCTTCTCGTGTATCTAAGATTACTCATAAATTCTTTGAGCATAAAAGATTTGCAAGATAATGGAATGGTCACACTCCAGTATTGATCTGAATCCAATCAAAAATCTATGGTTAATTATGAAGATGAAATTATATGAAGGTGGAAAAAAAAAGCAGAACTATGTGAAGCAATGGAAACTACCATGAAGTAAAAAAACTAACAAAATCAATGGATAATAGATTATTGGCTGTTATTGAGAAGAAAGGTCACTATATTAAAATGTAAAGGATTCAAAGACTTATCATGTGTTTGTTATTGGTTCTATTACAGGTGTTGGTCAATTTGTGATGATTTTATTACCTTTTTATTGAAGTAAAATGTAATTATTTAGTTTTGCCTAATAAATTCAGACAGCAATTCTTTAGAATACATCAAATAAATTCAATAAAAAATATTGATACTACATAAAATTTAACTCAGGCTTTGTTTTAACATCTAAATTGATTGTTTCAAATTTGACATTATTTCAAACCAAATTTGAAGTTGATATGATTTGCTTAATAAATCCAGATAGGTTGTAGATATGCTTACGATCAAATTATATTATAAAATGAATCTGTTGAAATAAAGAAAACCAAAAAACTAGGAATAATAGATTATTGGCTGTTATTGTGAAGAACGGTCATTATATTGAAATGTAAAGGATTCAAAAACTTATGTGTTTGTTATTGGTTCTATTACAGGTGTTGGTCAATTTGTGATGATTTTATTACCTTTTTATTGAAGTAAAAGGTGATTATTTGGTTTTGCCTAATAACTTCAGACGGCAGTTTTTTTAGAAAACATCAAATAAATTCAATAACTTCAATAAAATATATTGATAATACCTAAAATTTAACCCAGGCTTTGTTTTGACATCTAAATTGATTGTTTCAAATTTGACATCATTTCAAACCAAATTTGAAGTTGATATGATTTGCTTAATAAATCCAGATAGGTTGTAGATATGCTTACGATCAAATTATATTATAAAATGAATCTGTTGAAATAAAGAAAACCAAAAAACTAGGAATAATAGATTATTGGCTGTTATTGTGAAGAACGGTCATTATATTGAAATGTAAAGGATTCAAAGACTTATCATGTGTTTGTTATTGGTTCTATTACAGGTGTTGGTCAATTTGTGATGATTTTATTACCTTTTTATTGAAGTTAAATGTAATTATTTATTTTTACCTAATAACTTCAGACAGCAATTGTTTAGAATACATCAAATAACTTCAATAACATCAATAAAACATATTGATAATACCTAAAATTTTAATTCAGGCTTTGTTTTAACATTTAAATTGATTGTTTAAAAATTGACAATATTTTTTCAAACCAAATTTGAATTATTGAAGTTTATATGATTTACTTAATAACTTCAGACAGGGAGTAGGTACTGACCAGGCTCGTTATTGCTTAACTTACAGGAGCCGATGTTTCAAGATTATGTGGCCATAAGCCTAAAACTAGAAGGAGGTTCAATATATACAATCCAAAACCGAAATACCTCAATAATTGCAGTTTTGATACTGAAAGGTAAAGAGTGTAGTTAACAAATTCAGTTTCCATTTTGCTAAAACTCTATTTTTTCTGAAAGATATACATATTATCTATAGATATATTTAAGTATTTGTCCTAGTAGTCTTCTTACAATTATCTTTATGTGTAAAAGGCGATTTTGGTTAATTCTTTAACCATTTTTAAGGAATTTGTTGTTACTATATATTTGTGTTTCTCTTCTGCAACCTTAAACTCACTCATTGGTCCCAAAAGATGCTGCCCAAATATAGTATATACATTTATAACCATAACCTTAAAACTCACCCTTGTTGTTGTTAGATAGTTCATGTAAAACAAGGACACATGGCAATGTGCAGCAACCCCCTCCATTGATACGTTTGTCTAGTCAGTTTTCTTTCTTATCGTTCTCTTATGCAAACTTATGATGCCTCTATTTACTTATTATCTTCATGCCTGTTTTTTTCTTAATGTATTTTTCGTTTCCACCTTATTCAGTGTTATTTCATACTTTATATAGAATTGCATTTTTCGCAATTTTGAGCATTGATAGAATGTATTAATATTTCCGAACTTGCTGGACTCATAGAAATGACAAGATTATCCCTTATCTCATATCTCTATTCTTTTTTCATTTGCTGTATCTTCTCATGTTCTCCCTTATCTCTCACAATGTTTATTAAAAAAAAAGAATGAGAAGTGCTCAAACATTTCCTACCTCATATACTCTTTTTTATGTAAATATCTTGTAGGATGATAAAAGATGCAAAATAACATTGTATTCTGAAAAATTACGATATTGAATATACCTTTTTTAATAAGAGTAGATAGGGTTTGTATTAAGCTCTCACATTTAAAAGAAACTATGCATTGGAATGGTAGAAGATGCCTTCCAAAAGCTAAGCAAATAATTAGGAAACAGGAAAATTTCACTAGAGACAAAAAAGGGTGCTAAACTATTATGTAGTATCAGTTCTTCTCTATGACAGTGAATGCTGCATAATCTCTTCACAGATGAAGAAGAGACATGAAGCAACAGAAATGTGGTTCTACAAAAGAATGCCGAGAATATCCTGGACTGAACATGTGAGTAATGAGGAAGTTTTGTGGAAAATGAAAACAAACGATCTTAGAATTAGAAAGAGAGAGTTGAAACTTCTGGAACACATAATGTGGAAAGATAGCTTGGAGAATTTGACACTCACAAGACACATGAAGAGAGTAGAGGGAAACAAAAATTAACCTACCTGACAAGATTTTGTAAATTCCGCCTAACAAGATTTCTCAAATTCTACATTTTTTGGCATGAAAGCAAAAATTGAAACAAACTCTGAAGTGAGAAAATACAACAAGCAGAATAAATGATTCTGTTTCTTTTATTCAGAATAATATTATGTTAGTCACACCCAAACAAGGCAATAAAGCCACTAAGACACCAAGGGGTTACTGTGGGTGAGAGAATATGAGAAAAAGAAACCATTATTAAGCGGCAAGAACAATAAAAGAAAAGATCAGAAGATAACAGTTGACATTGCATTTAAATTATGTGTCCCAGAAATTTTTGAAGACCAAAGTTGGCTAAGAAGCAAGAAGCTAGGTGAGGGTTCTTCTTATGCCTCTTCTCTTCAATCTCTCCTGTGAGTATCAAATTTTCCTAGCCCTCTTTCCTCATTATGTTCCCTAGAAATTTCAACTATCTCTTCTTGCTGTTAATTATAAGTTTCCTTTTGGTTTTAATTTTCTCTAAAACTTTGTCATTGCTCATGTTTTTGGTCTATGGTATTCTCAGCATCCTTCTGTAGAACTACATTTCTGTTGCTTCAAGTCTATTCTTTATCTATAAGGAGATTGGCTTTCTCTGTCATATGGGAAGACTGATATCATGTAACAGTTAAGTTCTCTTTTCTTTGTTTCTAATGAAATTGTCCTGTTTCTTAATAGTTTGCTTAGATTTTGGAAGGCATCTTTGACTATCCAAATGCCCCCTTTGGATTTCAGTGTTACCATTTCCATCCTCTGTTAAAACACTTCCCAGATATTTAATTTTTGTAATTTGCATGTTGGGCTATTCTTTAGTGTCCTATAATCAAATGACTTGAATCGAATGCAGCATGTGTAATCATGTTGAATTATTCTTGTAATTGATTTAAGGCTGGCTGTAAGATTCTAAGAGGTTACATGTGACGATAAACAATCACATAGATATCATCAGGTTTTTAATCTGTTGGTGACTCTCCCTGTTTTGAATGGGCAGCCATCATCATGTAGTGTATGTTTGGGTAGAAGGTTTTCACTTATGCTGGTTCCGATAAAGACCAATGAAGGTTCTTAAAGATTTAGGTATTTATTTAACTTTTATATGAGTTGGGCTATTTTTATGGTTTCTCTGAGAAATTTCAACACCAATTGTCTAACATCTGAGTACTTTTGATATTTTACTGATAGAGTTTTGTTTATGTGCATATAGTGTGTCTTCTTAGGTTGTTTTCAAGTGTTATGTCTTCACACATCAATGGGTGTCATGTCTATTTGCTTTTTGCTTGTTCAAATATTGTATTTTCAAGCATCAATATGTAGTGTTGTATTGCTTTTGTTGTTGTTCTATTTTCATTATTAGTCTTAAAACATAGCATGTTTGTTCCTTAATTGAATGAAATTTTATTGATGTTGGAATGTTTGTTTTCTATGGTTAAGGCTTTGAGAATTTGTAGTTGTTTTTTTTAGTTTATGTGGTATAGTATTTTGTGTTATTGATTAGGATTTGTCAGATTTCTTGTACAGTGTTTAAAAAAGATTATCATTTGAGATTTAAATATCTAAAAAACCACATAGTCTAGGCAAACAAAACAACATTTATTCATCAAAATTTGAATGAGAAATTCAAAGTTATGTGCACTTCACAAGTTTTCAATATGTGCACTGCCTGTATTTAAGGCCTGAATGAACTGCAGCTTGTAGGGTGTCATTTGCAAGTGTTTCCTTAAGATATGCCAAACTGTTGGGTTTCCAGACTTGCTCGTTTTATGAACTTAGGTTTTGCAAAAATGTTTCCCAAACCCCCTTGACCATCTTTTTCAATATAGGTTATTGTCCAGACCCTTTTGTCCTCCACAGACAGCTTTCCTCTTCAAATTTTTTGTGCCATGTTGAAATCTGCATTGCAGTTGGTGCATTTTTAATGAACTCTTTCACAAATGCATACTGCACAGTCTTGTTTGACTGTGTTAGAGGCTGCTTTAATACACAAAATGTCTTTTCTTTTCTGGTGAATGGCATTTGTGTTTTAGTATAACTATGGACAATAATGGGCATGTCCCCATTCACATAAATACAGTAGTAAATACTGTATGTTGGTCTGCAGTTGTAGATTCATTGTGGAATTCACTTGACTCACTTTTAGCAGTTGACTACATCTTCTACACATCGCTGGTGAATCTTATATGTGTTGTTCTTGTCCTAAGTATTATCATTCATTACCAAACTTCATGTGATTATTCTATTCAGTAACCTTCCCTAAATTACAATAATTTGTATATGTGAAAATAAAATAAAACATTAAACATAGAATTTTGAGTTGTTTCTATGCATGCTGTAAAAAATTTGAGATCATTTCAGTGAGAATTGGTCAAGTTATTAGATTAAAAAATGATAGCAATTTTTTGGAAACAGTCTGTATTTTGTTGTTGTTTTGGCTGGTAATATTGAAGAATTTTGGTAATATTGAAGAATCTGTTCAAAATTTTCTGAAAACCATAAAAATGGTTTTGACTGTTGAAAAATTAAATAAAAAGAAATTATGTTCGTTTTTAACCAAAAATATATTTGAACTTATATAAAGTTCATTTGTTAAATGAACAGCAGCTGTATTGTAGTGTTCCTATTTTTACATGTATGTTGATGTTCTTTGTACCAATCAATGACTTGTTAAAAGGTTTACAAGAAACTTTGCCAAGAAAATCTGTTGATTACAACATTTAAATTGTTATTTATACTTACTTTTGTTTCATGTTTTACACCATAAAAAATAAAAATAAATTTTTAATGTACATTGTTGAATTTATTCTTTTTTAATTGGGCTAATTTCTTCACTTCACCCTTCCCAACCAACCATTCAGTCAATGTATCCACCAGTCTCTAGGTGTCCATGTGTTGTGTTTTGAAAGAAGGCTGGAGGGTGACGTGACTTAAACAAGATTAATAAAAATAAAAAATACAGACAAGGAAATAAAATAAATGAAATCGTGGTTACAAAACCTCTTAACAGTTCAGATTGGAAGACTTCATTATACTGTTTTTTTTTTTTTGTACTTTTTTTTTAATTTGGTTTGGTTTGTTTTATGGCATATCAACCTCAATGGGTTATTTAATGCTGACAAGATTTTTTTTTGCTGGTAATATTTTATTGCAAAAATGTATTGCTGGTAATATTTTTCTTTTTCAAAAATGTACTGCTGGTAATTTTTCCAAAAAATTATTGCTGGTATTTAAACCTATTTTTACACTTTCATAGTGATTTGAACACTTTTAGCTGGTTAAATATTTGCCTATAGCTGGGACCTTAACAGATGCTATTGCCCCAGGTGACTTAAAATCTAAATTGTTTGACCATTTAAATTACTACATTTATCAAAAAACATATTTGGTTTAAATACTAAAGTTGTCATAAAAATGACTTCAAAAAGATGTATATTTCATTTTATATAATATATAGAGAATATATTCAGCTTAAATACTGAAGGGCCATACAAATACAGTGCTGTTTGATAAAAGTGACTCACCTGATTTTTTTTACTAAATGTTCTCTTCTCCGATGAAACGAAAGTTGAGCTAAATTCAAAGGATAAGCGATCTAAAATCTGAAGAAGAAGCTTTGAAAGCTCTTTGAATTTAGCAGTAAGTACTGTCAAGCATCCGTTCAGCATAATGTTCTGGGGATGCTTTTCTTTTCATGGAACTGGTTTCTTAAAGCCTATTGAAAAGACCCTCAGAAGGGAGCAGTACAAGAGAATTTTAGAGTCTTGTCTGCTCCCTTCTGCTGAAAGTGTGCAAATCGACCCCACCAAGCTCATTTTTATGCAGGATAATGCTCCCTGTCACAAATCAAAATTGATGAAGGAATACTTTGATGAGAAGCAGGTGAGTGTTATGACATGGCCATCCTAATCTCCTGACCTCAACCCCATAGAAAACTTATGGAGCATTATAAAGTACAGGCTCTCGAGAAAGCAGTTGAGCAACAAAGAGGATTTGATTGTGAATTTCATATCCGAATGGAATTCAATGCTTGGAGATGAGATTTGCCAGAACCTAATCAAGTCAATGCCAAAAAAGGTTGAAAAGTTTATTCAAAATAAAGGAGGACCCATAGATTATTAAATATTTCGCACTATATTACCTATTATAAATAAATTAAACCTGTATTATTTAAAGCTGTTCGGTTAAGTTTCTCTTGATTACTAGTTTCAGGAAATAAGTGAGTCACTTTTTTTGCACAGAGGTTTTTCCCTAAATCTCATTTATATCCAAAATTATAATTATCAATAGAATACCTTAGGGTGAGTAAACTTTTTTTTTACTATGTGGTCAGGAAGGGGTCTTTTTATTAGTAAGATTAAAAATTAGTTTGACCCCCAAAAACAATAGGCGAAAAAGTTTTTAAGTGAAAAAAAATCAAGTGAGTCACTTTTATCGAACAGCACTGTACAATATAAATACAAATACATATAAATACATATGATATTTCTAGAGACATTTTGAACTGATTCAGTCTTTCTTATGAAATCCTGAAATGAGAGTCATCTTGAATGACCACTCTTCTTGATCCTTTTGCATTAACACAGGTGATCTCCAGAGCTCTATCCTTAAGCCTTTGTTGTTCCTAATTCTTATAAATGACCTTCCTGATGTCATCAATTTTTGGCTCAGTATCTATGCTGATGACACCACAATTTGCTCCTGTCTTAATAGTAAGTCTGATCAGTTCAATAAGGTCAAATTGGCAGACATTCTAAAAAATGACCTACAGTCTGTTGTTAAATGGGACAAGGAGAGGCTTGTTAATTTTAATACCTCCAAAATGAAAATGCTCTCATCAGAGAAGAACCCTTTTTACCTTCCATCAACATGATCAATGTTAACTTCCAGGAGAGTGACTCATTGTGCCTTCTTGGACTAATGTTTTCAGCTGACATGAAGTGCAAAGAGTATATTGAATCCATTGCTAAGTCTGCAGCTAGGAAAGTGGGCTCACTGTGTCAAGCTAGACAATTTTTCTCATGAGAATATATCTTACATATTTATAAGTCTACAAGTCATCCATAATTTGAATATTGCTGACATATCTGGTCTGGTGCTTCTGCTATATATTTAGTGATTCTTGATAAAATCCAAAGAAGAATCTATCTTACATATTTATAAGTCTACCATTCATCCTTGCTTTGAATATTGCTGCCATATCTGGTCTGATGCTTCTGCTATATATTTAGAGATTCTTGATAAAATCCAAAGAAGAATCTATCTTACATATTTATAAGTCTACCCTTCGTCCTTTCTTTGAATATTGCTGCCATATCTGGTCTGGTGCTTCTGCTATATATTTAGTGATTCTTGATAAAATCCAAAGAAGAATCTATCTTACATATTTATAAGTCTACCATTCGTCCTTTCTTTGAATATTGCTGCCATATCTGGTCTGGTGCTTCTGCTATATATTTAGTGATTCTTGATAAAATCCAAAGAAGAATCTATCTTACATATTTATAAGTCTACCATTCGTCCTTTCTTTGAATATTGCTGACATATCTGGTCTGGTGCTTCTGCTATATATTTAGTGATTCTTGATAAAATCCAAAGAAGAATCTATCTTACATATTTATAAGTCTACCATTCGTCCTTTCTTTGAATATTGCTGCCATATCTGGTCTGGTGCTCCTGCTGTATATTTAGAGATTCTTGATAAAATCCAAAAAATCTACAATGTTACTAGTCCTGACCCGGCATCTTGGCATCAATCACTTTCCCAATGTTGCAGCTTCCCTGTGCCTTTTCTATAAATACTTTCATGGTAATTGTTTGGATGAACTTTTCTCTATGGTACTCAGACTTTATGAATTTAAGCACAGTACTAGATTGTCAGCAAGATCTCATCATTTATCTAAATTGTTAGATGTAACCAGACATTCTCTGCTAACCGTATTTGCTATTGAACTCTCTTACAGTTACTTGCTTACCAATCAACTTTGATCTTCAAAAATTTTAATACATTGTCTTCTGTCTTCATACTTATTGTTCTTTTATTGTCTTCTCTCCTTAATAGTACATTTTTCTCATATTCTCTAATGCTTAGTAATCTTTCATGTTTTAGTGGTTTTACTGCCTTGCTTGGTGTGGAATGATTAAAAAAACATATCTCACTTTATATAATACTAGACAAATTACCCATGCCTTGCCGTGTGTCACATATTTTTTGTAAGAAAATTATGATTGATTCTAAATCATTGTTATAATTTGTGGAGAAAAATGATTCATTTCAATATTACTCAATTATCTTGCTGAAGTGACCTCCATCTTCTGGCTTTCTCCATCTATATTTTGGGTAGGAGTCATTCCTTGTTCAAATTTAAATTTAATTTAAATTGAAGGGAAATGAATTTTCAGTGTGTGTGTGTGTGGGGGGGGTTGTTCCCCTTGTGACCTCCTTTGATGAAAATGAAATATACTTATCCAAGTACCCTGTGAAATATAGTTTCTGTATATATATGCTTATGGGTGTCTATCGCCAAAACACTAGGAGGAGTTCAATAACAAACAGAAGCTTCAACTTTATATATATATATATATATATATATAAAATATGTTTAGTTTAAATACAAAATTTTTCATAACAATGACTTCAAAAGTCATTGTTATGAAAAATTTTGTATTTAAACTAAACATATTTTCTACATCTATATATATATATATATATAAAGTTGAAGCTTCTGCACATTTTGGTTTATTCTCTTTTCCTATTCACCTTTGAGTCACAAATGTCCATTTTAATTACATTGAAATTGTCTGTGTGTATGCATATTCTGATTCAATGACAGACCATAAAACATTTCTACAAAATAAAATAAACTTTAAAAACTAATTTCATTTTATTACCAAATAATTTATTAAAAGTTCAATAAAAGTTATAATCATCTGATTTTTTAGACTTTAATATTAAGTTATTTTTTGTGGAAGTGTCATCACAGTGGACGGTAAGTGCGACACTGAGATCCCTAGACATACTGGGATGGCCAAAAGCTGGGCAGAGTATTGCAAAACAGGAGAATTTTTGGTAACCTCCTTTACGGCAGCAGATTTGGATGGTCTCCTCAAAGATGAAAAAGAGACTCTAAGTTTCTAAGTAAGTTCTACAGAAGGATGCTGAGAATATCATAGACCAAGCATGTGAGCAATGATGAGGTCTTAGAGAGGATGCAAACAAGGGGGAGGCTTATACTTAACATCAGGAAGAAGCAGCTGAAGTTTCTGGGAAGGAGGGCCTGGAGAATCTGATACTCACAGGTTAAATAGAGGGAAAGAGAGACAAGGGAAAGCAATGTATGACATACCTGGCAGGCTTAAGCAAATGGATGACAGAGCATGGTCTGGGAGAGGTAGCAGAGGGACAACATTTACTGAGAGCTACAAGGGATAGAGGGAAGTGTGGAGAGCCATGATTGCCTACGTCCTGAAAGGATACGGCACATAAGAATAAGAATTGTTCTTAAAGTTGCTGACCACATTCCCCTATAACTTGATACCACTTGTGCTGAGGGAACAGCATTGCTTTATGCTGACTGATTAAAATGGTGGTAGAGAAGGTTATTTGAATTTGACACTTATGGAGGCAATGATTGGTTCTTTCTTTAACCATTCAGGATCCTTGTTTTATTCTGTGCTTGATGAGTCTTATCTTTCTGATTGCTGATTCTTCTTCTTTCTTTTTATGTGCCATGTCCTTTCAGGCGATCATGGCCCTCCACTTCTCTCTATCCCTTGTGGTTCTCAACTCAACATGTTTTGTGTTTCTACCAACTCCCCTAGACCATGTTCCACCATCCACCTGCCCAAGCCTGCCATGTATGTTATGTGCTGCCTTCCCCTGTCTCTTTTTCTCTCTATTTATTCTGTGAGTTTCAGATTATCCAGGCCCTCCTTTCTCATCACGTGTCCCAGAATTTTCATCTGCCTCTTCCTTATGCTTCCTCCTTCTTTTCATCCTCTCCAAGACCTCATCGCTGCTCACATGCTTGGTCCATGATATCCTCAGCATCCTTCTGTAGAACCACATCCCTGCTGCCTCAAATCTCTTCTTCATCATTGGAGATACTGTCCAACATTTGCTGCCGTATAGGAGGACAGATGTCATGTAGCAGCTCAGTATTCTTTTCTTTGTCACCATAGAAATCCTGTTTCGCAGTACTCTGCCCAGCATCTGGAATGCATCTTTAGCCATCCCAATCCATCTTCGGATCTCAGCAGAACATTTTCCAGATACTTCGGATCTCCGTCAGAACATTTTCCAGATACTTAAAGTTCCGGACATGTTTGATTTTAGTGTCCTTGACCTGCAAATTGCATTTTGTGCTCATCCTTTTACTGATTACCATGCATTCTGTCTTCTTGTAGTTTATGCTTAGTCCTTTCTTCTTGCTCTCCCTCGCTACCTTCTGTAGAAGGTTTTGTAGTTTCTCTTCCGTGTATGCTATCTGCATATCTTGTGTTGTTAATATTGTGGCTGCTAATGATGAATCCTGGTAGGATCTCCAGTTCCCTCAGAATTGCCTTGCTCTATAGGTTGAATAAGTCTGGTGAGAAGGCACATCCTTGCCTTACGGCTCTTTCTATTTTTGTATATTCGCTGAACTCATTCTCGATATGAATGCATCGGTTCTTGATTATTCTGATATCTTTCCTGAATATCTCACAATTTTACTGAGCAGTTCTAGCAGGTCCTTGTAGAAATTTCAATATCTTTGTTGATTGTGTTGTGTCAGAATTGATTATTCATTTAATGACACCTGAGCTTGTAAAAATAAAAATCAGAGTAAGTACATGTATCGATTTTATGGTGAGTCTTTTGGTCATTTATCTTAAGACATTGATATAAAACTATGTCTGTAAGCATGAGGAATTGATTCTTCCATTGTCACTCATATTTGTATGTGAAAATAGGCTCAGACAAAGGTGAAGAAAATATTCTTTAGTGATTTTTTGATTGAATCTAACATATTGAGGACATTCTTCCATCCATTTTGTTTTTTTAGAGTTATTTGTTTTTTTAATCTCTCTTGTAGTTAAAAGAAAAAACAAATCTTGTGTCATTTGATTTCTGGTCTCCAAAGGAATGAAAGCGATGACTTCATCTTATAACTTTAGACCATAATTTGTATTAAGTATGTTCAGAAGTTTTCAGCGCTCTTTTTCTGAAAACTTGACAGCAGACTATTTAGCCACAATAAAGCACTAGACTGTCTGATTTATCTGTCGACTTCAAGTTGTTCACTTACAAAAAAGTATTTAAGTAGTTTCTTATGACATTTAACAGACTGAATGCTATTTGTAATTAAAACTGAAGAGAGAGTAAACATTATCAGAGTAAGCATTTATTTTATTTCCTCTACATAAGTTGAAATGGTTGTCAATTCAAGGTTCAGTTTGTTTATTAATATATTCTCATATATTAATATAAACAATATCTATTAATATATATATGATATAATAATATATACAATATATATTAATATATATATGATATAATAATATAATATATACAATAAATATTTATATATATGATATAATAATATATACAATATATATTAATATATATATGATATAATAATATATACAATATATATATATATATGATATAATAATATAATATATACAATATATATTAATATATGTATGATATAATAATATAATATATACAATATATATATATGATAAAATAATATAATATATACAATATATATTAATATATATATGATATAATAATATAATATATACAATAAATATTTATATATATGATATAATAATATATACAATATATATTAATGACTTTGCCGAAGATGGGAAGGAGACTGATAGGACGGTAATTAGAAGGGTTGGAGGGGTCGTCAGAGTTCTTAAAGACAGGAACAATGGTAGAGGACTTCCAGCAGTCAGGAAAACAGGAGTCCTTGAGGCAGCGGTTGTACAATTTAGAGAGGGCAGGTGCCAGTTCAGGTGCGCATTTCTTCAGGACAATGGCTGGTATTCCGTCGCCGCCGGTAGCCTTGTGGGGATCTAAGTTAGAAATAATGCCCAGTACCGACGACGGGGTTATGTGCAAGCCGTCCAGTAGGGCCTCAGTTCTGGGAGGGAAGTCGGGCAAGGGTACCCCAGAGGAGTCAAGCATAGAATTGGAAGAAAACTTTCGAGCGAAGCATTCGGTCTTGTCGGCAGAGGTGGTCAGGACCTCAAACTGATTGAACAGTGGAGGAATGGAGGGTTTGTTACTATTCAGAACGCTCTTGCAGAGGCGCCAATAGTCCTTGGAGCCAAATTTGCGGGATGCAATACGTTCCTTCATCCGAGCTGCAAATAGTGCCTTGGTATTGTCGAGGGTACGCTTACACTCATTGCGTGCAGAGGTAAATAGACGTCTGTTGAAGTCGGACATGTCACTACGAAAACGGCGGAAGAAGTGGTTCCTATGGGCAATGGCGGCTGAGCAAGCAGCTGTGAACCAGGGGGAGGAGCGCGGTTTGACCTTGAATTTCCTGGAGGGGATGAAAGCTTCGATACCGGCTTTGATCCAGGAGGAGAACTCAGAAGCACAGTCATGAGTGGGGAGCTTAAATACAGCATCCCAGGGGACATCGCGGAGGAAGTCCCGAAACGAGTCCCAGTCAGCCCGTTGGTAGCAGAAAGTGGTTCTGGTGGTAGGAGGTTCTTTGTAGGGGGTGGGGCTGAAGGAGATACTAACAGACACGACAGCATGATCGGAGTTACCGATAGGACAGAGCTGCGTGGCACTACACGACTCAGGGATGGAGGTAAAACACAGGTCGAGGAGTGAGGGCTTACAGTCACGATTGTAGGAAAAACGCGTGGGGAAATCGATTATCTGGGTGAGGGATTGAGAGATTGAAAAGTTAAGAGTATGAATGCCAGTGAGGTCAGTGGTAGCGTTCTGTAGCCACTGGTTGTGATGGGCGTTGAAATCACCAAACACAAATATGTGAGCGGACGGATGGACAGAGAGGGCCTTATCAACGCTGTCAGAAATGACATCGAGTATCCCGCAGTCCTGAGAGGATGGAGAGCGGTAGAGGAAGAAAAGATAGCTTACAGCATTGAGAAGAGATAGGCGGAGACATAAGTAGGAATGATCTGGCGATTCGAGAGAGGTCTCTCTAGCCAGAGGGAGATGGTCCTTGACGTAGACACCCAGACCATGCATGTGGGTTAGAGAGTCTTTTCTGAGGAGTGGGAGGTATCCAGGGATCGAGAGATCGGAGGAAGGGATAGAGGAGTTAAGATTGGTCTCACACAGGGCGAGTATATCCGGGCACTTAGCTATGAGGAAAGACTCAACGCTGCAGAAGTTGGTTCTAATGCCGCGGATGTTAGAGAAGGAGATATTTAGAGGTTTGGGTGATTTTTGGAAGGCTGGTTTAGCTTTGTATTTCAGTTTTTTGTTATTCATGTTGGTAATTGGTTTTGGAAAAAGGGAGAAGGCCTGAGTTAAAGGAAGCCGACGGTTGATACCCATGATGCGAACAGAGAGGGGGATTGGCACAGCAAAATTCATAATGTGGCCTCAGGGTTGCCCACCGGAAATGACTGCAGGGACACCTATCCATGCGCGACATGGCACTACAGACACCCCGATATTATGCAACTGTTGATCAGAGCGGCCGCTCAAGACGCTACGCAAGAGTTAGGGCTCCTAACTACCAGTCGGAAACAGCAACCAGGTAACTGTCAACCGTGTACCCTCAGAATGAACAGGCAATGCCACAGACTGCACGCATCATGGGAGGAACACAGCGACACCGGTACAGAGGCCAGTGAGCGGGAGAAAGAGATCCGGGAACCCCTTCCAAAACACGAAACAAGGTTTGGGCCTCTACACGCGTTCAATAGAAGAGGGAGGAGTGTTGACCGGGCGGTAGGAAAGCCTACCTTCTCCAATTACATAAAACATATACAACGATGACAGAACAAAACAGTGGGGGGATGAAGTTGGGATAGTAGCAGGGCATATACAAGTTGAGGGTACTGGGGGATAGGAAAGATGGTACTAAGTTTTAACTTAGTATAAGTCCCAGTGGTCTATATTAAAAACAAAATTGGAGAAGGGGAAAAACTGGCATCCCGTTCCCACCCCTTCACCGTTGAAACTGTTAGGTGTAGACGTCTTTTCTACTCCAATAGCTTCATGTCACGCACATCTCGCCTATGGAACTCCCTTCCCTATTACTGTTTCCCTGACAAATACAATCTCCAACGGTTTAAGTGTAGCGTCAATCGTCATCTCCAGTTGCCTTGATCTATCCACTTCCTGACATCTTCCATTCCTATCTGCTCTCGCTCTATATCTCCCGTAACCTCCCCACCTCGATCGGCCCTCCGTCCTTCTCTTTCTCCACATCCCTTTCTTTACCACTCCTATCTGCTCTTCCTCCAACCCTTCTGTAACCCCTTGCGTGATAGTGGCCACCGGCCTTGCTCGGGGTGATACGCTTAAAAAAAAAAAAAAAAAAAAATATATATGATATAATAATATATACAATATATATTAATATATATATGATATAATAATATAATATATACAATATATATTAATATATATATGATATAATAATATATATACAATATATATTAATATATATATGATATAATAATATAATATATACAATATATATTAATATATATATATGATACATAATATATACAATATATATTAATATATATATGATATAATAATATAATATATACAATAAATATTTATATATATGATATAATAATATATACAATATATATTAATATATATATGATATAATAATATAATATATACAATATATATTAATATATATATATATGATATAATAATATAATATATACAATATATATTAATATATATTAATATATATTGATATATTGATATATGAGAGTATATTAATATATTGTATGTAGAGGTAGAGTGGAGTAATGAATAGCGACTCGAATTGAAAAATCGGAGAGCCAAGTTCAAATTCCAGTCAAATCCATTATATTCACTTACATGCTAATACCCTTGGGAAAGGTATGAATCCTCTTCTTCTCCCCCCAGATATGGATAAATAGCAGGACAGACTGGGTTCTTTTGCCTTAGATGGCATCTGTTCAACCGCAGTAAAAAATGGCAACCTACTACAGGAAAAAAAAATCTGTCTCGTCATTCATGTATCGAAAGATACATGATTGCCTACGCGTGTATCATGCATGGCACATGACTGACTGACTGATATTAATATATGAGAATATTTTGAAAATAAAGTTCTTTGTTCAATTTTGATATTATTGTTTGTGAAAGGAAGATGGTATTAAAAGCAGATGTGGATATAAGAAAAGTCGATGTTTGGAATTGTCTTGTCCTTGAAGGAAATCATTTGGTGGTTGCCTCAGATGAGCTACTAATGTTTTTTTTTTTCTGTTTACATTTCTTTCTATCTAAAGCAAAAATAAAAGGTCCAGAAACTGGGTCTTTAGCAGTGCATTTTGATTGGTCAGAAAATATAGTTTGATTTTTGCAAACAAATTTTGTTTGTTGTTTATAAATATTCAGAATCAATTTAGCTGGTAAAAACAAGTAAAACTGGCATTCTTCTCTTGACGTTTGAAGAAAAAATAAATGAAAACTTGCAACCAAGAATGAAGGCACAAAGTAATTCTGAAATAAAAATCTACGAAAACCAGTAGTAAAAATGATTTCTTTTCTTTTATCATGTTTCTTTTTCTGTTTAACTTCTATGGACGTAGACGAATCATTGCTCTCCACAACTTCCTGTCATTTGTAGCTCTTCAACTGGGCTTAGGGTGGAAAGATACGTTATACGAGACAGGCTACAGAAAATTCAAAGCAACACAAAGACAACACAAGACATCGTAAACTTAACAACTATCTTATTCAAACTGCCACTCAATCCATTTTACTCCCAGCATTCCCTAGTGGCACCGGAAGTGCTTACAATTATCAAACTTATTGATGTTGTTATAAACAGTATCCCTTAGTAAAGTTTGCCGTTTTTCTATCTATCCTAATCACTGTTCTGCCAATCATTTACACAAGCTTGTTAGGCAGAGGTTATGCACTGATTTCCTCTATCTCTCATAAAAGTCATGTGAGTATCAAATTTTCCAAACCCACTTTCCTCATTATGCAGACTAGAAATTTCAATTCTCTCTTTCTGATGCTT
Source organism: Acanthosepion esculentum (assembly GCA_964036315.1). Taxonomy (NCBI): domain Eukaryota; kingdom Metazoa; phylum Mollusca; class Cephalopoda; order Sepiida; family Sepiidae; genus Acanthosepion; species Acanthosepion esculentum. The sequence goes on along the minus strand of OZ038508.1, from coordinate 17,338,696 downwards.
TCTAGTTTCTCTATTTTTCTATTTTATATGCTTTCTGATGTTTCCATTTTTTCTAAAACTTTATTGTTGTCCACATGTTTGGTCCATGGTATTCTCAGCATCCTTCTGTAGAACCACATTTCTGTTGCCTGTTTTTTTTTTTCATTTGTGAGGAGATTGTGCAGCATTCACTGCCATCTAGAAAGGCTGATATTGCATAACGGTTTAGTACTCTTTTCTTTGTTTCTAGTGAAATTTTCCCATTTCTTAATACTTTGCTTAGCTTTTAAAAGGTTTGTTTCACTATCCTAAAGTGCCTTCGCTTGATTTTAGTATCTCCAATTTGTAATCTGCATATTGAGTATTCTCAGTTGCTGTCAGCCATATATTCTATTTTCTTTGTAATTGATGTTTAGTCCTTTCTTCTTGCTTTCCTTCCTATAATTGCTATCATCACTGCATATTTTACTGTTGTTAAGATTGTGGCTGCCAATAATGAATCCTGGTCGGACTTCTAATTTATTCAGGATTGCTGCACTGTAAAGTTTGAATAGGTCTGGTGAGAAGACACACCCTTGTCTTATGCTCCTTTCTATTTTTGCGTATTTACTGAATTCATTTTATATACTCATACAGGCTGTTTGGTCCCAGTATAATTTCTTTATTATTCTAATATACTTCCCAAATAAAATGAGTTTGCCTTGCAGTTCAAACAGTTCTTTGTGACATACCTTGTCAAATGCTTTGCAGGAAACAGTTCTATAAAGGCAAGTAATCTTTAGGAACGTATTCTGCTTATTTTCTTTTCAATCTGAGAATGGAAACAAATCAAATCTGAACTAAGTTTGGCACAAGGCCATAAATATGAGTCACTCAGTGAGGATCAAACTCACAAGTGAGGAATATCTATTTTTTTTGCTTTTATAATTAGGGTATAAAGTGTTTATACTATATAATTTGTGTTATCTTTTCATCTCAGAAGCCAAGTATCAAATATGTTTAGTAAGTAATAAATATACAAGTCCATTCTGCATGATACTGCAAACAGCTGTATATATGTTGTTAGTAGCTTATCGACATGTGAAAATATGACTTAAAATTAGAACATCCCAAATGCCAAACATCATATACCATAACATGTTCTTGAAAATAACCAGTGAAGGTTGAAAACACATATCGTTGGTGGAACTTGGGGGGTGGGGCTCATTGACATTTCTTTCTGTGTGAAATGAGTATTATGCAATAATGACATTTCCTTCTGTGTGAAATGCAATAATGGCATTTCCTTCTGTGTGAAATGCAATAATGGCATTTCCTTCTGTGTGAAATGCAATAATGGCATCCCAAATTTTCAAGAACTGATTCTCTAAAGGCAGGTAGTCTTCAAGAACCTATTCTGCTTATTTTCTTTTCAATCTGAGAATGGAAATAGATCACTTTATAGTCTCAAAAAGTATTAAACCATTTCCATAATTTAATAGAAAACATTTATTTATTAAGATATTTTAAATTGAAAATCTATTCTCATCATATTTCTGTTCAGAAGTACGATGCTTTTTGGCTCTAGTGTTATCAGCTGTGTTATGGTTCCTCAGTCACATTTGAACTGAATCTTTGTAGTTTGAAAGATCCAATGGAAGACCTGTCAAATTTATGATTAGAAGATTTGCCACATTTTTAACTTCAAGATGATTTCTTTTGTCAGAATGAATTATGTTTCTCACAGAAAAAACTCTTTCAGCCTTTGCAGAACTTACAGCAATGGTATTTAATTATATTTTTAGCTGTTATATATAAGATCATTTTTGGATAATCCAACAACTGGTTCACTAAGCTTTTATAATTTTAATAATTGGTTCATATGAAGCAGTAGAATCTTGTATATATCCTTTCACATTTGTATTACCCTTTTTGATATCTTTTTTAACATAAATATCACATTCAGAGTTCCAGGATCTTTAACAAAGCTGCACTATTTGTCTTCTATTTTTCATCTAATTCTGCTGTGTATTCTATTCATCAGAATTCAGATATTTTGTTACTTGATTATGAAAAAATCAGAACCAAGTTTTGCAAAATAGTAGGGCTATTGGGAAGAGTATTTTACTGCTATGAATGGTGAGTCAGTCAAGTAAGTCAGAACCAAGATTTAACACAGATTTTTAAATAGGACATGAAACTTGGAGAAAAATAAATACATCCACTGTTGTAGAGTAGGACTCAGAGAACTTCCTATTCTTCCCCACTACTCTGACAATCGACTGCTCCTACTTATAAATATGGCAAGTAGCTATATTAGAGTAGGGTTTGAGTAGGATTTGATTTACTCAAGTATTTCTGTTCTATATATGAGTATTTAATAAAACTCTTCTTTGTTTTCTCTACCTAGACTTCTGTACCTTTGATACTCTCTCTAACTATGGCCTTCCTAATTCTCAGCTATTTTGAAAGGCAACATTACAGCATCCACAAAAATAGCCATTATATTTTCACTCCTGGTGAAAGCATTGGTTGGAGTTCATTTTTAATTTTTGAAAAAATGCATAAGTTTAGTTTTGCAGTTGGTGTTTAGTTCCTACTTAGAAATGCACAAAAGAAAATGCCTGGGAGTAAACAAATAACTACACCATGATATTTCAGACATTCAACAGCAGACAACAAACTTCGACATGAAATTTGCTACAGATGTAAGTATGGTATTTCTCGGTAGAAATTTTTACCTTATAAATTAGTAGTAAGTGATTCTTCCTTTTACACCATGTTGAATAGGATAAGTAATCAACTAAGAAACTGTGGTGAATGCGCATGGGTACAGACAAAAAAAAGACCCCAGACCATGTGCAGACATGTCTGTCAACACCAGTAAAATCTGGGTTTTCCCTGTTAGCAGCAGGACAGCTTGGCATGTCTAGATATGGGCCTCTCAGTGACTGGTCAAGATTTGGGTAAGATGTCTCATACCAATAAAAGCAACAGGAAAAACAGTAGTCAGCAAGTCTAGTGAAATCAGTCCAGTGGGCATTTTGTCCCTACAGTTGCTGTTGTTTCTGAGGCAGTGTTATTTTTGTTACCTTCTATCTCATTCTTCTCTCTGCCTATAACCCCATAGTTGTTGGGAGAGCAGTTGGTTAGATGTTCCCCCCCCCCCAACCTCAATATACTCTTGTCATACATTACAATAGAAGAGAAATAAATGGAGAGTGCAGCTGTACTAATTTCTCTTTGTATATTTGTTTGTTTCGGTACTAACAATGAGTTCTGAGTCAAACAACCAAGACAGAACTCGGCTTGAATGAAAAGAAAGTGCATCAAGCATGAATTTATTATCTCTTCTATCCAACAGTGTGCAGTTTAAGTGCTTAACTCCATAAAGGATATTGAAGTTAAATGAGCCTCTCTTCTTTGGACATCAAACAACCAAGACAGAAGTCGGCTTGAATGAAAAGAAAGTGCATCAAGCATGAATTTATTATCTCTTCTATCCAACAGTGTGCAGTTTAAGTGCTTAACTCCATAAAGGATATTGAAGTTAAATGAGCCTCTCTTCTTTGGACATCAAAATACCAAGACAGAACTCGGCTTGAATGAAAAGAAAGTGCATCAAGCATGAATTTATTATCTCTTCTATCCAACAGTGTGCAGTTTAAGTGCTTAACTCCATAAAGGATATTGAAGTTAAATGAGCCTCTCTTCTTTGGACATCAAACAACCAAGACAGAACTCGGCTTGAATGAAAAGAAAGTGCATCAAGCATGAATTTATTATCTCTTCTATCCAACAGTGTGCAGTTTAAGTGCTTAACTCCATAAAGGATATTGAAGTTAAATGAGCCTCTCTTCTTTGGACATCAAAATACCAAGACAGAACTCGGCTTGAATGAAAAGAAAGTGCATCAAGCATGAATTTATTATCTCTTCTATCCAACAGTGTGCAGTTTAAGTGCTTAACTCCATAAAGGATATTGAAGTTAAATGAGCCTCTCTTCTTTGGACATCAAACAACCAAGACAGAACTCGGCTTGAATGAAAAGAAAGTGCATCAAGCATGAATTTATTATCTCTTCTATCCAACAGTGTGCAGTTTAAGTGCTTAACTCCATAAAGGATATTGAAGTTAAATGAGCCTCTCTTCTTTGGACATCAAACAACCAAGACAGAAGTCGGCTTGAATGAAAAGAAAGTGCATCAAGCATGAATTTATTATCTCTTCTATCCAACAGTGTGCAGTTTAAGTGCTTAACTCCATAAAGGATATTGAAGTTAAATGAGCCTCTCTTCTTTGGACATCAAACAACCAAGACAGAACTCGGCTTGAATGAAAAGAAAGTGCATCAAGCATGAATTTATTATCTCTTCTATCCAACAGTGTGCAGTTTAAGTGCTTAACTCCATAAAGGATATTGAAGTTAAATGAGCCTCTCTTCTTTGGACATCAAACAACCAAGACAGAACTCGGCTTGAATGAAAAGAAAGTGCATCAAGCATGAATTTATTATCTCTTCTATCCAACAGTGTGCAGTTTAAGTGCTTAACTCCATAAAGGATATTGAAGTTAAATGAGCCTCTCTTCTTTGGACATCAAAATACCAAGACAGAACTCGGCTTGAATGAAAAGAAAGTGCATCAAGCATGAATTTATTATCTCTTCTATCCAACAGTGTGCAGTTTAAGTGCTTAACTCCATAAAGGATATTGAAGTTAAATGAGCCTCTCTTCTTTGGACATCAAAATACCAAGACAGAACTCGGCTTGAATGAAAAGAAAGTGCATCAAGCATGAATTTATTATCTCTTCTATCCAACAGTGTGCAGTTTAAGTGCTTAACTCCATAAAGGATATTGAAGTTAAATGAGCCTCTCTTCTTTGGACATCAAAATACCAAGACAGAACTCGGCTTGAATGAAAAGAAAGTGCATCAAGCATGAATTTATTATCTCTTCTATCCAACAGTGTGCAGTTTAAGTGCTTAACTCCATAAAGGATATTGAAGTTAAATGAGCCTCTCTTCTTTGGACATCAAACAACCAAGACAGAACTCGGCTTGAATGAAAAGAAAGTGCATCAAGCATGAATTTATTATCTCTTCTATCCAACAGTGTGCAGTTTAAGTGCTTAACTCCATAAAGGATATTGAAGTTAAATGAGCCTCTCTTCTTTGGACATCAAAATACCAAGACAGAACTCGGCTTGAATGAAAAGAAAGTGCATCAAGCATGAATTTATTATCTCTTCTATCCAACAGTGTGCAGTTTAAGTGCTTAACTCCATAAAGGATATTGAAGTTAAATGAGCCTCTCTTCTTTGGACATCAAAATACCAAGACAGAACTCGGCTTGAATGAAAAGAAAGTGCATCAAGCATGAATTTATTATCTCTTCTATCCAACAGTGTGCAGTTTAAGTGCTTAACTCCATAAAGGATATTGAAGTTAAATGAGCCTCTCTTCTTTGGACATCAAAATACCAAGACAGAACTCGGCTTGAATGAAAAGAAAGTGCATCAAGCATGAATTTATTATCTCTTCTATCCAACAGTGTGCAGTTTAAGTGCTTAACTCCATAAAGGATATTGAAGTTAAATGAGCCTCTCTTCTTTGGACATCAAAATACCTTGTGTTCAATCCACCGTTTGTGAGTTCTGTACACTTCACCAACGCAAAAAACAATTCTCCCTTCTAACCACTTCAGCACTCTTTTATCATGTCAACACCATGGCCAACTAACCAATTAGCACACTATTTACATTATTTGGACTATTGTCCTCATCTTTGTCGCCATATTCATTACAACGTTTTGGCCTTTCAGTATCTGTCTATATTTCTGTGATGAGGTATTATGTACATTATTTACATTATTCGGACTATTGTCCTCATCTTTGTCGCCATATTCATTACAACGTTTTGGCCTTTCAGTATCTGTCTATATTTCTGTGATGAGGTATTATGTACATTATTTACATTATTCGGACTATTGTCCTCATCTTTGTCGCCATATTCATTACAACGTTTTGGCCTTTCAGTATCTGTCTATATTTCTGTGATGAGGTATTATGTACATTATTTACATTATTCGGACTATTGTCCTCATCTTTGTCGCCATATTCATTACAACGTTTTGGCCTTTCAGTATCTGTCTATATTTCTGTGATGAGGTATTATGTACACTATTTACATTATTCGGACTATTGTCCTCATTTTTGTCGCCATATTTATTACAACGTTTTGGCCTTTCAGTATCTGTCTATATTTCTGTGATGAGTTATTATGTACACTATTTACATTATTCGGACTATTGTCCTCATCTTTGTCGCCATATTTATTACAACATTTCGGCCTTTCAGTATCTGTCTATATTTCTGAGATGAGGTATTATGTACATTATTTACATTATTCGGACTATTGTCCTCATCTTTGTCGCCATATTCATTACAACGTTTTGGCCTTTCAGTATCTGTCTATATTTCTGTGATGAGGTATTATGTACACTATTTACATTATTCGGACTATTGTCCTCATCTTTGTCGCCATATTTATTACAACGTTTTGGCTTTTCAGTATCTGTCTATATTTCTGAGATGAGGTATTATGTACACTATTTACATTATTCGAACTATTGTCCTCATCTTTGTCGCCATATTTATTACAACGTTTTGGTCTTTCAGTATCTGTCTATATTTCTGAGATGAGGTATTATGTACACTATTTACATTATTCGGACTATTGTCCTCATCTTTGTCGACATATTTATTACAACGTTTCGGCCTTTCAGTATCTGCCTATATTTCTGAGATGAGGTATTATGTACACTATTTACATTATTCAAACCATTGTCCTCATCTTTGTTGCCATATTTATTATAATATTTCGGCCATTGTATGCTCCGGCTTTCTTCAGGTAGTTGGAATGTCAAGGAAACATGGCACAGTGGATAAAAGCATTGGTTAGATCCAGTGACAGGACCCAAAGAGTGTGAGTTCAATACCTGGCTATGGTGGTGGAGAGCTTTCAGAGGGAAATTAACAGGACATAACTGATAACTGACATCCATTAAACATGGCACGTGGAACTAGAACAGTCTACCCCAGTGAGCGAAATAAAGGGTTCAGTTTGACATTCCAACCACCTGAAGAAGGCCGGAGTGTACAACGGCTGAAATGTTGTAATAAATATGGTGACAAAGATGAGGACAATAGTCCAAATAATGTAAATAATGTACATAATACCTCATCTCAGAAATATAGAAATATAACCAATTAGCATTCTTCGCTTTTATTCTCAGTTACACAGGCAAACAGCCTCCTTCACTCCAATCAATCAGCACATGACTTGTCATTGGTCAAACTCCGCTAAGCTGTACAAAAGCCATCATTACAGCACATACTGTTGGAACCATGCAACGTGAAGAGGGGAGATTAATCTTAAATAGCTGAGTCAGATTGTCGCTTTCATATGAATCTCATGCATGGTGCCAAACCCATTCAAAAATATTCAAACTGTCAGTTGCATACAACAGATTGATCATTAGCAATGGCATTGAGTGAATGAAGTCTCTGGACAATGGAGAAGACCACACTTCTTCAAACCTTGTGAATGGCCACTACAGAATCACAAAGATCTGTACCAAATAACAGAAACCACATCACTTGAAAACTTCCAAAAGTAAACACCACCTTAAATGGATAGTACATCTAATTCAAAGAGAAAATAATCAAGTGTAGTGAACATGCATTAGTACAGACACAAAAGAGGTCCCAGATTGCATGCAGACATGTCTGTCGATACCAATTACCTCTGGGTTTTTTCCATTAGCAGCTGGACACATTGGCATGTCTAGATAGGGGCCTCATTGCAACTGGTCAAGATCTGGGTCTTTGTAAGATGTTTCATGCCAATAAAATCAGCAGTCAGCAGTTGGCAAGACACAATGTATTGTAAAGTTGGTTCCATGGGCATTTTGTTCCTAAAGTTGCTGTGGTTTGCAAGGCAGTGTTATTTTTGTTACCTCCTGTCTCTTTGCCCTCTCTGTCTATTTTTCCTGTAGTTGCTGGGAGAGTAATCAGTTAGGTGTTTTCCCCAAACTCAACACACTCTTGTCGTACATTACAACATCAAGATATTGATGTTCCACTTCAAATAAAAGGTTAGGAAGGAAACCCCCATCAATACTAGAAAGAGGAATATTGTAAATTATTTATTTAATGTCTTGTTTTTTATTCATTTGTATTTCTGTAATTTGCTTTTTGTTAACCGTCCTTCCCCCCCCCGTCTTATTTTAGAAGTAACTATGTGAGAATTTGCTTCTTCTTTTCTCGTCTGTAATGTCCAATCGCGCGTTTCGCCGGTCCTTGCCAGCCTGTTGAATGACCGTTTCTTCACTGTGTCGATTGAAAAATTCTCCATTTTGGCATTGCTGCTAGCCCCACTGTTTAGGGGTGAGGTAGACCAGCCGACTCCCCCCACCCCTGATCACTGCGTTCACTTTAAGTGATCTACTAGCGTGACTGGTGCCTTTAATTTCGGACGTGACTTTTGGATAGCTTATGGTCGTGAATCGAGCCTGTTCTATGTATTCCTTGCGTATGTAACTAATATATTTGAAAACTTTGGTATTAGTGAATATTTATTTTCTAAATTGTTATTTTTATTTTTTTTTATTTTTTATTTATTTTTTTTTTTTGTTAACTGTAAATGCCCCCCCCCCACCTATTTGATGCTGCGTTCCTTGTGTATGTATATATAACTTGTTAATGTATTTCCAAAAGTTTTATTGTAAATTATTTATTTAATGTCTTGTTTTTTATTCATTTGTATTTCTGTAATTTGCTTTTTGTTAACCGTCCTCCCCCCCCCCCGTCTTATTTTAGAAGTAACTATGTGAGAATTTGCTTCTTCTTTTCTCGTCTGTAATGTCGAATCGCGCGTTTCGCCGGTCCTTGCCAGCCTGTTGAATGACCGTTTCTTCACTGTGTCGATTGAAAAATTCTCCATTTTGGCATTGCTGCTAGCCCCACTGTTTAGGGGTGAGGTAGACCAGCCGACTCCCCCCACCCCTGATCACTGCGTTCACTTTAAGTGATCTACTAGCGTGACTGGTGCCTTTAATTTCGGACGTGACTTTTGGATAGATTATGGTCGTGTTCTTTCTTTTCTTGCTAAAAACTAACGCCTGCTAACCTCTTTTTCCCCTTGTCCAATTTTGTTTGTTTTTAATATAGACCACTGGGACTTATACTAAGTTAAAACTTAGTACCATATGTCTTTCCTATCCCCCAGTACCCTCAACTTGTATATGCCCTGCAACTATCCCAACTTCATCCCCCCACTGTTTTGTTCTGTCATCGTTGTATATGTTTTATGTAATTGGAGAAGGTAGGCTTTCCTACCGCCCGGTCAACACTCCTCCCTCTTCTATTGAACGCGAGTAGAGGCCCAAACCTTGTTTCGTGTTTAGGAAGGGGTTCCCGGATCTCTTTCTCCCGCTCACTGGCCTCTGTAGTGGTGTCGCTGTGTTCCTCCCATGATGCGCGCAGTCTGTGGCATTGCCTGTTCATTCTGAGGGTACACGGTTGACAGTTACCTGGTTGCTGTTTCCGACTGGTAGTTAGGAGCCCTAACTCTTGCGTAGCGTCTTGAGCGGCCGCTCTGATCAACAGTTGCATAATATCGGGGTGTCTGTAGTGCCATGTCGCGCATGGATAGGTGTCCCTGCAGTCATTTCCGGTGGGCAACCCTGAGGCCACATTATGAATCTTGCTGTGCCAATCCCCCTCTCTGTTCGCGTCATGGGTATCAACTGTCGGCTTCCTTTAACTCAGGCCTTCTCCCTCTTTCCAAAACCAATTACCAACATGAATAACAAAAAACTGAAATACAAAGCTAAACCAGCCTTCCAAAAATCACCCAAACCTCTAAATATCTCCTTCTCTAACATCCGCGGCATTAGAACCAACTTCTGCAGCGTTGAGTCTTTCCTCATAGCTAAGTGCCCGGATATACTCGCCCTGTGTGAGACCAATCTTAACTCCTCTATCCCTTCCTCCGATCTCTCGATCCCTGGATACCTCCCACTCCTCAGAAAAGACTCTCTAACCCACATGCATGGTCTGGGTGTCTACGTCAAGGACCATCTCCCTCTGGCTAGAGAGACCTCTCTCGAATTGCCGGATCATTCCTACTTATGTCTCCGCCTATCTCTTCTCAATGCTGTAAGCTATCTTTTCTTCCTCTACCGCTCTCCATCCTCTCAGGACTGCGGGATACTCGATGTCATTTCTGACAGCGTTGATAAGGCCCTCTCTGTCCATCCGTCCGCTCACATATTTGTGTTTGGTGATTTCAACGCCCATCACAACCAGTGGCTACAGAACGCTACCACTGACCTTGCTGGCGTTCATACTCTTAACTTTTCAATCTCTCAATCCCTCACCCAGATAATCGATTTCCCCACGCGTTTTTCCTACAATCGTGACTGTAAGCCCTCACTCCTCGACCTGTGTTTTACCTCCATCCCTGAGTCGTGTAGTGCCACGCAGCTCTGTCCTATCGGTAACTCCGATCATGCTGTCATGTCTGTTAGTATCTCCTTCAGCCCCACCCCCTGCAAAGAACCTCCTACCACCAGAACCACTTTCTGCTACCAACGGGCTGACTGGGACTCGTTTCGGGACTTCCTCCGCGATGTCCCCTGGGATGCTGTATTTAAGCTCCCCACTCATGAATGTGCTTCTGAGTTCTCCTCCTGGATCAAAGCCGGTATCGAAGCTTTCATCCCCTCCAGGAAATTCAAGGTCAAACCCCACTCATGAATGTGCTTCTGAGTTCTCCTCCTGGATCAAAGCCGGTATCGAAGCTTTCATCCCCTCCAGGAAATTCAAGGTCAAACCGCGCTCCTCCCCCTGGTTCACAGCTGCTTGCTCAGCCGCCATTGCCCATAGGAACCACTTCTTCCGCCATTTTCGTAGTGACATGTCCGACTTCAACAGACGTCTATTTACCTCTGCACGCAATGAGTGTAAGCGTACCCTCGACAATGCCAAGGCACTATTTGCAGCTCGGATGAAGGAACATATTGCATCCCGCAAATTTGGCTCCAAGGACTATTGGCGCCTCTGCAAGTGCGTTCTGAATAGTAACAAACCCTCCATTCCTCCACTGTTCAATCAGTTTGAGGTCCTGACCACCTCTGCCGACAAGGCCGAATGCTTCGCTCGAAAGTTTTCTTCCAATTCTATGCTTGACTCCTCTGGGGTACCCTTGCCCGACTTCCCTCCCAGAACTGAGGCCCTACTGGACGGCTTGCACATAACCCCGTCGTCGGTACTGGGCATTATTTCTAACTTAGATCCCCACAAGGCTACCGGCGGCGACGGAATACCAGCCATTGTCCTGAAGAAATGCGCACCTGAACTGGCACCTGCCCTCTCTAAATTGTACAACCGCTGCCTCAAGGACTCCTGTTTTCCTGACTGCTGGAAGTCCTCTACCATTGTTCCTGTCTTTAAGAACTCTGGCGACCCCTCCAACCCTTCTAATTACCGTCCTATCAGTCTCCTTCCCATCTTCGGCAAAGTCTTTGAGGCCATTATCAACGCCGAAGTGACTACTCACCTGATATCCCACGATCTACTCTCAGACAAGCAGTATGGTTTCCGCTTTGCCCGGTCTACTGCCGATGTGCTTATGGCCATCACTGAATTTGTCTACCAAGCTATCCATAGTAACGGCGAAGCCCGTGCCGTGGCCCTTGACATCTCCAAGGCATTCGATAGGGTTTGGCATGCCGGCCTCCTTCGCAAGCTCCGGGGTTATGGTATCACAGGTCGATTGTTTGACCTAATTCAATCGTTCCTATCAAACCGGGATTTGAAGGTTGTTCTCAGTGGATCCTTCTCCAACTCCTATCCCACTACTGCTGGTGTTCCTCAAGGCTCCATCCTTGGCCCTACTCTGTTCCTCATATTTATAAATGACCTTCCAGACGCCATAGACTCCCAAGTCAGTATCTACGCTGACGACACTACTATTTACTCCTGCCTCAAGCACAAATCTACTGAGGCGGACAAAATTAACCTGGCAGCTCAAATTGAAAAGGACCTCCAATCGGTTGTGGACTGGGGAGAGAAATGGATGGTCAACTTTAATGCCTCTAAAACAAAATTGCTCTCCATTAACCACCACAAGGACCCATCCCTGCATCCCATCAGAATGTCTGAGGACCAACTTCTCGAGAGTTCCTCTCTGCGGCTGCTTGGTCTCACGCTGTCCGCTGATCTGAGATGGAACAAATACATCGAGTCAATTGCATCATCCACCGCTAGAAAAGTTGGTTCCCTGTGCCGAGCCAGGAAATTCTTCTCCCCTGAATCGATCCTCCAAGTCTATAAGTCTACCATTCGACCTTGCATGGAGTATTGCTGCCATTTATGGTCTGGGGCCCCTGCGTGTTGCCTCGGGGTTCTTGATAAGATCCAGAGACGGATATGCAATGTGATTGGCCCTGATCTGTCATCTCGTCTGCAGTCGCTCTCTCACAGATGCAATGTTGCATCACTCTGCCTTTTCTACAAGTACTTCCACGGTAATTGCTCTGAGGAGTTGCTTTCACTTGTCCCTAAGCCTCGTGAATTCAAGCGTCCTACGAGGCTGGCATCCCGTTTCCACCCCTTCACCGTTGAAACTGTTAGGTGTACACGTCTTTTCTACTCCAATAGCTTCATGTCTCGCACATCTCGCCTATGGAACTCCCTTCCCTATTACTGTTTCCCTGACAAATACAATCTCCAACGGTTTAAGTGTAGCGTCAATCGTCATCTCCAGTTGCCTTGATCTATCCACTTCCTGACATCTTCCATTCCTATCTGCTCTCGCTCTATATCTCCCGTAACCTCCCCACCTCGATCGGCCCTCCGTCCTTCTCTTTCTCCACATCCCTTCCTTTACCACTCCTATCTGCTCTTCCTCCAACCCTTCTGTAACCCCTTGCGTGATAGTGGCCACCGGCCTTGCTCGGGGTGATACGCAAAAAAAAAAAAAAAAAAAAAAAAAAATCTAAACGACTTGAGAAACCTATTTTTCTGAGAAATTGTGTTAAAAGAAAGATTTTATAAATTTCAACTGAAAGCAATACTGGCTGCTTAGTAAATGAATGCTTAATGTTTACTTATGAAGAAATGGTTAATACTACCTGTGGTGATAAAATCTGTTTGAGCTACCTACCCTCTGTATAGCAACTCTTCTACACTTGTAACTTCAAAAGACAGCTACATGACACCATGTTGTATCTTAATAAAGCCTCAGTAAGCACTACTCTTTGTCAGTGATCATTACCTTCACTGTAGGTAGGGACAAGAATTTTAGACTATTTTAAGGCATAGAGCATGAAAGTAAGTAAAAAATGTTTACAGGTAATCAATATTAATCAATATTTTATTAACAAACAAGAATTATGATTTGTTAATTGGAGGTTAATTATTACCTAGCATGTCTTTTGGAGTTACCTTCATTGTTCAACATCTACAAGTAACTGTTTTGAATCTTCAAAGACGAGAAGTCAGATGAGAAAAGTATTTTTTATAGAAAGTTTCACTTTCTAATAAAAAGATTCAGAAAGCATCATAAATATTTTCTATCTAATCAGAAACATTTCTAAAGATGATTTTAGTCCTTCAAAACAATATTTTCTTATTTGTTTTCTAGTCTTTGAGGAGTGAAGACACTTGCTACAAGAATGATAAATATATTGATTATTTTATTGATCTGCTGTTTTTTGTAGAAATTATTTTCCATTTGTTGATTCCAGAATGCATAAATTCTTCAAGAATTGACCAATTTGAGAAGTTCCGATCTAGAATATTGTCTGTGCCATAATCTAGCACAAAGTTTCTTTGATGTTGAATTTTAACCATTCTAAGAAAGCAAAGAAATTATTTACTTTGGAGCGAAAAGAAGAGCACACCTTCTTTGGATTGCTATGAAAACTTTTTATAGATTATACAAACGACAGAAGTAAATGTCTATTTTTTTTAAATAATTTTAAAATGAGAAAACAAAAAAGGATGTAAATATGAAATGCTGTGAATGTTTCTATTTCAAGGTTTCTGCTTTAAAGAAGCAAGGATCCATAAAAAAAAACAGTCATATTATTAAGTTGTTTATTTCCTTCTTGGGGTTTCTGTTTCAGTGTAAATACAAGTATACTTGCATTGCTAGTAAGATTTTCATTCACACACACACAAACATATATATTTTATTTATATTATGAATTTTATGCCCAAGGGGAGATAACTTTTGTTTCATGACCTTTATGCCTTATTTTTTCCTACATCATTCCCCATTTGTTTTTTGGGTTTTTGGTGGTTCTTTTTTCTGTTCTTTTATTTGGAATGGGACTTTTGGCCTTTTTCATTTACCTGTTATAGTTAGTCCTTTCTTCTTGCTTTCCTTTGTTACCTTCTTTATGAGCTTTTGATGGCCAAAGATGCATTCCAAAAGTTAAGCAGAGTATTAAGAGACCAAAATATTTTGTTAGAAACAAGCAAAAGAGTATTGGACTGTTACATCCTCCTATATGGCAGTGAATGCTGGACAAACTTCTTAAAGATGAAGAGGAGTTTTGAAGCAGCAGAAATAGGGTTCTACACAAAGTTGCTGACAATACTGTGGACCGAACATGTGAACAATGAGATGGTTTGAGAGAAAATGGAAACAAAAAGAAAACTTATACTTAGCATCAGGAAGAAGCAGTTGAAATTTCTGGTTCATGTAATGAGGAAGGAGAGCTTGGAAAATCTGATACTCACAGGACAGACTGAGGGAAAGAGGGACAGGGGAAATCAGTGCATAACATACTTAATGAGCTTGAGCAAATGGATGGCAGAACAGGGTTTGGGAGAAATAACAAAAAGACAAAACTTATTAAGAGCTGCAAAGTACAGGAAGATGTGGAGGTGAAGTATGAAGAGTAGGACAGGGAATAGATCAAAGCATCTGGAGATGTCGATTGACATTGCATTTGAATAGTTGGAGATTATAGCTATCAGGCAAGCAAGTAAGAGGAAGGGAGTTCCGGAGACAGGAAACGCAAGACATGAAGTATGCAGATCCACTTGCTCATCTTGTTTATTATGCTTACAAGACTTTGACAGTTGTATTTGCAGAGCTTCTTCAGCTGTTTGTTTTGTACATAGTAACCCAGATGAGAATGCTAACCTGAATTGCAAAGCATATACTAATTATAAGTCCTCATCTAAAAAATTCTAGTGAAAGTTTCTGATCATATTTTGTTTTTGTTTTAATGTTGGTGCATAGTTCAGAATTTTACTTGATCTTTTTATGAAATAATGTTCCCAATCAAGGTAGAGGGTTAAAGAGGTAAGAGTCACAAACCTCTCATAAATACAGTTGAAAATATTGACACTCGATAATACTGCGTTCATGGATTCTGAAAACAGACTTGTGTCTTCTCCTTGGTTCATGGATTCTCAAAACACTCTTATCTCTTCTCATTCATTCATGGGTTCTCAGAAGACACTTACATCTCCTTCTTCGTAGATGGATTATTAAAACACTTTTATATCTTCTCTTTGGTTCATGGATTCATGAAAGCATTCATACGGCTTCACTTTGGTTCATGGATTCTCAAAACACTCTTATAAATTCTCCTCGGTTCATGGATTATCAAAACACTCTAACGTCTTTCCTTGGTTCATGGTAAAACATAAACACTCTTAGGTCTTCTCCTTGGTACATGGATTCTCAAAACACTCCTTGAACTTCTTCTTGGTTCATGGATTCTCAAAACACTTTTACATCTTGGTTCATGGATTCTCAAAACATTTTTGCATCTTCTCCTTGGTTCATGGATTCTCAAAACACGTTTGCATCTTCTCCTTGGTTCATGGATTCTCAAAACACTTTTACATCTTCTCCTTGGTTCTTGGATTCTCAAAACACTTTTGCATCTTCTTCTTGGTTCATGGACCCCTCAAAACATTTTTGCATCTTCTCCTTGTTTCATGGATTCTCAAAACACTTTTACATCTTCTCCTTGGTTCATGGATTCTGAAAATACTTTTACATCTTCTTGGTTCATAGATACTCAAAAAGCTTTTACATCTTATCCTTGGTTCATGGATTCTGAAAACACTTTTTACATGTTCTTGGTTCATGGATTCTGAAAACACTTTTACATCTTCTCCCTGGTTCATGGATTCTCAAAACACTCTTACAACTTCTCCTTGGTTCAATAGCTGAAGGTTTGTGTCATTTAATTGAACTTTATGTTTGTAAGAGACAAGAAAAATGGAATCTAATTTTCCAAATATTTCATTGTAATATTTTAACTAATTTCATAATCAATATTGTTTTGATCAGAGCATTCTTACTCCTTCTTTACTGTTGATTATATTTAGGAATCTTTTATCAATTCTACAGATTTTATTTATTTTTAGTTAAAACTTCATCAGATCCAAAGAAAATAATATTCATTTGCCACATGACTAGTCTCTTGAGAGTTTAGATAATGCTAATATTTTCAGTGCAGATAATGTAATGGATATCAATGTAGGAATCTATACACCAAGTTTGAATTCAGTGGGAGTCAGTTGCATTCACTTTCATGCCCTTGAAAAAATATATGAAGCTAGCTCCTCTCCCTCCAGCTATGTGCCTAATTGATTGGCAACCATTCTTTAAGGACAACTTTAAATTCAAAACCAGCCTGAAGTGAAATAGGCACCATCAGGTTGTCTTGCCCTAAACACACCCACTGTTGCTCTAGCTGTAGTGCACATGGTGCATCTCTGACTCTAATGGGTGATGGGACTTGTGATGATGAATATTTTGATATTTCTGGAAGTATAAAGGGAAGTAATCTGTGGGGTATCATTCAAAATTACCATTTCTTTTAATAATGTCTGAATTAAGAGGAGGATTACCTTATTGCAGATGAAATTGATTCATTGAGGATTAATAATCGTCATTCAAGGCATTTCTTCTATGTGCCATGCTCCTTCAGGATGTGGACGCTCATGACTCTCCACGACTTCCTTTGTAGCTTTTTACCATCTTTGTCTTTTTCACCTTTCCTTCCACCTCTAGTTACACTATGCATTCACACAAGCTTGTCAGGTACATGGTCTGTTGCTCCCTCTCTCCCTTTTATCTTTGATATGTCCCGTGAGTATCAAATTTTCCAAACCCTCCTCCCGCATTATGTGACCAAGTAATTTCAGCTCTTTCTGCTTCTAAGTGTCCTTTTCATTTTCGTTTTCCTTAAAACTTCTTCATAATTATGCACTCCATCTATCGTATTCTCAGCATCCTTCTGTAGGACCATATCAATGTTGCGTCATGTCTTCTCTTCCTATGTGATAAAATTGTCCAGAATTTACTGCCATATAGGAGATTTCTAATTCATAGCAGTTCAGAACTCTTTTCTATGTTTCACATGAATTTTCCTGATTTTTAATACTTTGCTTAGCTTTTGAGGGTCATGTTTTGCCATGTCAATTGCCCCTTCAGATTTTGATGTCACATCAACATTTATATCGCCAAATTCTATTCAAAACATTTTTTTATTGTTTTTAACTTTCACTATCCTTTTCTAAAATATAAGATACTCGGACTGTTCTCAAAAGCAGTACTAAAGAGTCAGAACAAATTATAAAGGAGATCTTTTTCTTGGAGTTCCCCATGTCTTTATCACTGAGAATAATTCTTAAGGGACTTTTTCTCTAGTCTGCTAAACACCCAATTATTGCAGCTAATGAAATTTTAATTTAATGCTTGTCAAGTGAATTATTTGTGCAGTCAATACATAATCAATATTCATTTTTGCTTGTTAAAGCCAAGCAGCTTTTAATACAATTGACTTGAAATGAAATTATAACTGACAAATGAGAATTCCTTCAGAAGGTAGCTGTGGTGAAGAAGTAAGTGAGCCAGAGTGGCTTGCATCTGGTGCATAGGAAAATAAGGGTCTTACCTTAACGTGCAGCATGTGACATCGGCAAGTTTGCTCAGTGAAAATGGCATTACTCTCCCGTCTAGCAATTCTAGCAGTATGTGTGGTAATGAAGGTTTTTTGTACAGTTTGGCAAGCTTCCACGAATAGCAAGTCATGTGCTGATTCGTTGAACTGGAGGAGGCTATTTGCCTGGGTAACTGAGAATAAAAGTGAAGAACACTGATTGGTTGGTCGACCGTGGCATTGGCCTGATAAAAGAGGGCTGAAGCAGTGAAAACGGAAAGTAGGAACAACGGACATACGTTGTGACATGTTCAGGACAGCGAATTGAACCAGCGGTATCTTGATTTGTACAAGTGACGTCGTAGCAGTACAGAATTATTTAAACTACAAGCTATTTCAGCACAAGCTCGTGAAGTGTGTTCAACCGTCTCCACACTAGCATTTCCCCAGATGCCTTCGTATTTGCCAGTTAAGGTGTTTGAAATCCACTGATGAACACATGCTGAATCAGTAAAAATATGTACTGTCGACACCTGCCATTGAAGAGTAAAAGGAAAGCAAGAAGTAAAAGATCAAAAGAATCAAATTGCAAGAAAAACATACTACATGGTTGTCAGCAAAAGGGACAGTCCAAAATGCAAATTACAAATTGGAGATACCAAAATCAAGCAAGTACACAAATTTAAATATCTTGTCGGTGTTTTAACAGAAGACGGAATTTGCAACACTGAAATCTGAAGGTGCACTTGTTTAGTGAAAGATGCCTTCCAAAAGCTAAGCAAAGTATTAAAAATCAGGAAAATTTCATTAGAAACAAAGAATATAGTAGTGAATTGTTATGTAATATCACTCCTCCTCTGCTGGACAATATCTTTGGAGCGAAAAGAAGAGCACACCTTCTTTGGATTGCTATGAAAACTTTTTATAGATTATACAAACGATACAAACAATACAGAAGTAAATGTCTATTTTTTTAAAAATAATTTTAAAATAAGAAAACAAAAAAAGGATGTAAATATGAAATGCTGTGAATGTTTCTATTTCAAGGTTTCTGCTTTAAAGAAGCAAGGATCCTTAAAAAAAACAGTCATATTATTAAGTTGTTTATTTCCTTCTTGGGGTTTCTGTTTCAGTGTAAATACAAGTATACTTGCATTGCTAGTAAGATTTTCATTCACACACACAAACATATATATTTTATTTATATTATGAATTTTATGCCCAAGGGGAGATAACTTTTGTTTCATGACCTTTATGCCTTATTTTTTCCTACATCATTCCCCATTTGTTTTTTGGGTTTTTGGTGGTTCTTTTTTCTGTTCTTTTATTTGGAATGGGACTTTTGGCCTTTTTCATTTACCTGTTATAGTTAGTCCTTTCTTCTTGCTTTCCTTTGTTACCTTCTTTATGAGCTTTTGATGGCCAAAGATCCATTCCAAAAGTTAAGCAGAGTATTAAGAGACCAAAACATTTTGTTAGAAACAAACAAAAGAGTATTGGACTGTTACATCCTCCTATATGGCAGTGAATGCTGGACAAACTCCTTAAAGATAAAGAAAAAACTTAAAGCAACAGAGATGTGGTTCTACAGAAGGATGCTAAGAAAACCATTGACCAAACACGAGTAAATGGAAACAAAAAGGAAACTTACACTTAACATCAGGAAGAGAGAGTTGAAATTCTAGGGCGTATAATGAGGAAAGAGGGCTTGGAAAATTTGATACTCACAGGATTGAAGGCAAGAGGGATAGAGGAAAACAATATATAACCTACCTAGCAGGCTTGAATAAATGGATAGTGAAACAGGGGTTAGGAGAGATAATAAAAAGATAAAATTCATTAAGATTTAGAAAGGACAGATTTTAGAAAGTTATGATCACCAATGTCTTGAAAGGACACGGCCTGTAGAAGAAGAAGAATGAAAATAAAACAATGAAAAATTCTTAATGTTACATTTGTTTCTGTCAATGAATAAATTTTGTTGGATTAATTCAGAAAGCTTTTTACTTGCATTATTTATATTATTAGAACTGTTATCCTCATCTTGCCATATTCACAATGTCTCAGCCATTGTACACTCTGGCCTTCTTCAGGTGATTGAAATTTCAAACCAAACTCTTTATTTCATCCACAGGTGTAAATTGTTTTAGTTCCACGTGCCATGCCTCTTCCAGGTGTCTCAGTTATTTCCCTTTAACTCAACTCTCCAAGTTTTTTTGTTCACCACTAGTGTGGCCTCGTATTGAACTCTTTGGGTCTGGTCACTGGATTTAACCAATATGGCAATGAATATGAGGATAACAGTCTGAATAATGTAAATAATGCAAGTAATCATAATACCTCATCTCAGAGATATAGACAGAGAAAGCTTTTTGTTGGTCAGCTAAATCCTTAGCAAATGTGCCAGAAAATGTAATAGTTTTCTGATCTCTGAAATGTACCTGTAAATCTTTTACTGGTGTTTCTTTGTTATATTTTTATTGTTTCAATGCTTTAACTAGCAATATTTAATTTCCAAAATAGCAATAAATTCTGGACAATTTTATCATGGATGATAAAAAGACTTGAAGCAACAGTGTTGTTGTTGGGAATCGTCAGCTGTGTGCTAGCCCGGAAGCAAGCCTTATATCCTTACTACAGAATTCAGTAAGACTACATCGACTCCAAGTGATATTATATTTCATAATTGTGTTGTCTTCTTTTAATGAAATGAAGACATAGCAGTGGTGATGAGGTTTTGAATTCACATGAAAAGGAAATAAATTTTTTTCTTGCTCGCTTAGCATAAATAGCTGGCAAAGAAAATTCAAAATTCATGGCAAAGAATTTTGTGGAGCTCATGTATATTCATCGGGTGATGCAGAAGTCAATAAATTCCAAGGGTGTATATGACAAACTGCTATTGAGTCATTGTATGTCAAATCAACAAGGGTCCAAACATCATCAACACAAATTTTTTTCAAATTTGGTATACTTATAGATCTTCATGATAGAAATTGAATGATACCTATTTTATATCCCTAGGTCAAAGAGTTCCTGAGATATGACCCTTTGACCCTTGCCAAAAAGGTGAATTTTGAAAAATAGTCACAAAGTTTAAATATCAATATCTCAGTTGTTTTGTCACCCACAAAGCTAAATTATATACCATATAGTACTTGTATAGATCTAAAAAGTGATCTATCTATTTTTTTGTTTGAAGGTCAAATAAGATAATTTAACCGTGACCTTTAATTTCTCAAAAAGTTTATCTTTAATTTAAAAAAAAAAAATTTGACACTAAATTTATTTGCCTGATGGCAAGACATGTACAAAAGTTTGTGGGTAGACTTTTGAATGAGTTACAAGAAGGGGATCCCCATTCATACTGTAAACAGACTACAGCATTGAGCTGCGATTTTATTGAACTATGATTTCAAGCTGAAATTTCTATCATCAGAAAACTTGGGACATGCAGATGGCTTGCCCAGAGTGATATTGAAATGTAAAGAAAATATTGAAGATATTGTAATTGATTTGCTGGAATCCAAAAGCAAAATTAAAAGCATGTTGTGTAACACAATTAAAGAATTGCCAGTCATGATAGACAATATCAAAATTCATTCTAAAAAGGATATGTTTATTCAAAAAAACTATGAATGACATTTTTGGAATAGAGTAAACTAAAATTAAACCTGGTAACAATAATACAACATTTTCTATTTGTGATGGAGTACTTTTGTATGTGGAAAGAGTAGTAATTCCATTATCGCTACAAAAAAAGTATTTTGAAACATGATGTCCATGTAGAACATCCAGGAATAGTGGGGATGAAGTCCCTGATGAGAAGCTGAGAAGCTGTGTTTACTGGCCAAAGTTGGACAAAGATATTCAAAATAGAGTTAGAAAATGAAATGGTTGTAATTCAGCAGCAACATTACCACCTATAAATGATAAACCATGGGCAAGACTACATATGGACTTTGCTCGACTACTAAACAGTTTATACTATTTTATTGTCGTTGACAGTTTAACAAAATGGCCTGAGATATTAAATTGTAAAGGACCAACTACCACAATAATGATTAAATCCTTATGCAAACTTTTTGCAAGGTTTTTTTCTGATAATGGAACTCAATTTGCTTTTAGTGAGTTTAAAAATTTCTGCAAAAAACTACAGAGTTGAATATTTGATAGCACTGATTTATCATCTGTGGTCAAATGGTCAAGCTGAGCTGTTTGTTGACGCCTTCAAAAGAGCATTAAGAAACACTAGAGGCTTGGAAACTGAAGAAATGGAACTACAAGAATTTTTGCGTGTGTACTAAATGACGTCAAATGCCAACATCACTGTGAAAATGTTACAGCAGAGCTCATGTTTGTAAGGGAAGTTAGATCCAATTACCTCCAGTTTGAATAAAAAGAAAAGTCAGCAATTTGAAACTGCCAGATCATTTAAGATTGGCAATAAAGTCTTCTTTATAAGTTTTAAGGCCAAAAATGAAAATTGGCATGAAGAAAAAATTATTCAATGCCTTGGTACACTGTCAAAAGTAAACAATTTCGACATAGAAGACATATAGATCAATTGAGGTCTAGGTATGCATAGGATAAGTAACCAGTACAATTTAATTCAACAATGGACATACTTTGCAATAACTTTGAAGTACCTATTCCTAAAACTAATATTACAATACAATGCCAGGTTAAGCAAAAATGTAATCTGCAACGTTGAATGTGGGCTCATGTCGGAAAAAATATTGGCTAAGGAAAGTGCATATCTAATAAGGCGGGGGGGGGGGGTTGGAGATGAACATACCTTTGACCATGTGGAGATGAACATACCTTTCCAGAATATGACTTAGATTCATCCAAATAGCGTATATATATTGACGCTGAGAATCGTCAACAGATAGCTAGCTGGGAGTAAGCCTTATATCCTTACTACAGCATTTACGTTGACTCTAAGCAACATTATATTTCATGATTGTGTTATCTTCATTCAATGGAATGAAAACCTAACAAGTCTCTAAAAAGGCAAAGATTTCCTGCCTCAATCTTTTTTCTTCCCAAGATGTAGTGCCAAGCGGTAATTAGGTTTCCACTGGGAACTTTAGTTTCCCCTGTCCCCTGACTCTCTCTTTTCAATTCATGGCACTCACACATGTTCTCAAAAACCCCAACCTATGAAGTAAGTCAAACTTTTTTTTGGTTGTTCCAACTTTGTGCAAGCTTGACTTGAGCACGACCATGTAAATTCTATAGAAGATACAGAAATGGTGTTCTACAGACTTGAAGCTACAGAAATGGTGTTCTACAGAAGGATACTGAGAATACCATGGACTGAGGAAAACTGTATAATCTACCTGGCGAGCTTGAGTAAATGGATGGTAGAACAAGGATTAGGAGAAATAACAAAAAGACAAAATTTATTAAGAGCTATAAAGGACAGAAAATTGGAGAGAGGCATGATTGCCTATACCCTGAAGGGACATGGTACATAGAATCTTTTTACTAAAATCAAGGAACATTGTGTGGAACATCTGCATCCAGAAATCTTTTTTCCATTCCTGTTGCTTTTCATCCTAATTTGCAGATTGGATTGAAAATAAACAAATACACCTGGCATCTTCATCCTTATCCTTGAGAATATATCTTAGCATGAGAATTTATGACCAATTTGGCTATGAAAACATCAACCAGCAGGTGTCATTCATAGAAGCCATATTACTATATCCATTCTCACATACAATAATATTGATTGTTCATTTACGTGTGGTAACATTTGATGCTGTGATCTACAAATTTCTAAGATGTAAATTTTTTAAATTTTGGGCTGGTCTCACCTTCACACACTCTCTGTTGTTGCTCTGCACCAAAATTCTCAAATTGTTAAGTAAATATGTTAAGTAATCAGGGTTTTTTTTCTGTGTTTCTTTTAATGTTCCTTTTTTTAAATTTTTTCCTTGTTTTTAATTTTTTCTTTTTAGTTTTTCTTTTTCTTTTTGTCTTTTTCCTTTTTCTTTTTCCTTTTCTTTCTCTTTTTCTGTTTAGTTTTTTCTTTTTTTTCTTTATCCCTTCCCTGTTTTTCTTTATCTTGTTTACTTTTTTCTTTGTTACTTTTTTATATTATTTACATTATTCGGACTATTGTCCTCATCTTTGTCGCCATATTTATTAAAACGTTTTGGCCGTTGTACACTCCGGCCTTCTTCAGATGGTTGGAATGTCGAACTGAACCCTTTATTTTGCTCACTGGAGTAGACTGTTCTAGTTCCATGTGCCATGTTTAATGGATGTCAGTTATCAGTTATCTCCTGTTAATTTTTCCTTCTGAAAGTTATCCACTGCCTTAACCGGGTATTGAACTCACACTCTTTGGGTCCTGTCACTGAATCTAACCAATGCCTTTATCCACTGTGCCATGTGTCCTTGAGGCTGGAGTGTACAACAGCCGAAATGTTGTAATAAATATGGCGACAAAGATGAGGACAATAGTGTAAATAATGTCATAATACTCAGAAATATAGACAGATACTTTTTTTATTTTCCCCATTTTTCTTTATTCCTTTTTTTCTTTATTTTTTCCTTTTCACTTTTTCTCATTTTCCTTCCTGTTTTGTCTTTTTAATGCAATGTCCCCTCAGGATATAGGCATACATGGCTCTCCACAGATTATTTTTTTTCTTTATCTGTGAATTGCTATGCCTTCTTGTAAAAGTTAATAGTGTAGTTTCCCATTGCTTTTTTTGTGATTTGAATACTAAGGGTTTTTCCTTCTTTTAAACTGTTTGAATTGTAAGGCTTAAAAATCAATCCTACTCTGCTATTTAACCCATAGCTAGATAAAAAAAGAATTAGATTCATGCCTTTCCCAAGGCATTGGTGCAAAAGTGAATGCAACAGACTAGGGTGGTGCTTGAACTTGATTCACTGATTTCATTCTCATGTTACTAACCATTACACAATCTGCACATCCAAGTAATTTATTTGGATCAGAAATAATGTATATATTTTCAGAGTGATTTGAACCCTTACCCTTGGCATAATGCTACCTTTCTGTATGATGACTATATCATGTAAACAAAGATAAACAACAACAATATTTATTATAATTTGGTTTTAATGCCTGTTTTTTTTGTCTTTTTTTATAAGATTCCATCTTTACTGTGTATTTAGAACTTTGTGATGGTTTATTTTACTTAATGGTTTATTAAGCATGGAACCCACCTTTGTCTAAAGCAATTAACCCTATCTACATAAATTTACTTTCATCATCATAGGAATTATAGCTGCTTGTCTGAACCTAAAATTGTTCTTTATAAAAAGAAAAATTTGAAAAGAAAAAAAAATTTGGACTCTGCTCTTTATTAATTAACTTTAATGAATGCTTTCTCTGACATCAAAGTGATTTCTAATTTGGCTGCATAAAAATTATGGTCACAGCCATGAAAACCTCAGGAGATGAATTCATGTTTTTGGGGGGTTGTGGTTTGAATTCTTTCAATGGAAGAAAACAATTTCTTACGGCACCAGATTAGACATCCCGCTTTTATTCCAATTTGTTTTCAGCAGGTTTTATTGTGATTATTTCTGAAGACTTGGTTAAGCTTCCTCTTATGTGAAAAAGAGGAAAAAAAAACAGATAACTAAATATTCTGTTTATCTTCTTCTCAAACATAAATAAATTAACAGTGAATAATATACATGAAGGGTGGGGGGCTGAAATATACAAAGGGGTGCTGAAATATACAAAGGGGTGCTGAAATGTACAAAGGGGTGCTGAAATGTACAAAGAGGTACTGAAATATACAAAGGGGGTGCTGAAATGTACAAAGGGGTGCTGAAATGTACAAAGGGGTGCTGAAATGTACAAAGGGGTGTTGAAATATACAAAGGGGTGCTGAAATGTACAAAGGTGAGTTGAAATATACAAAGGGGTGCTGAAATGTACAAAGGGGTGTTGAAATATACAAGGGGGTGCTGAAATGTACAAAGGGGTGCGGAAATATACAAAGGGGTGCTGAAATGTACAAAGGAGTGCTGAAATGTACAAAGGGGTGCTGAAATGTTTTCCTCTAGAGAAAAAAAAATCTGATATTTGGTCATGGAAGCAATATTTCTTCTTAAATGTTTAGCACCCCACTCCCCACTCCTGTCTCTACCTGAGTAGATAGGCTGCTTTTTTGGACGAGAGAGCTGTAGATTACTTCTTCCCGCTGCATGTGATCCTGTCACTCACTTCCATGTAATTTTCAGGATTTTAAAATGCTGATTTTCAAGACAGGGAGATTAAGGTGCTATTTTTCCTGCTTAACCCCCCCCCCCCGCCTTAATTTCTTCCTATTTAACTTTGTCCTAAATAGTGATTAGTAGATTTATTAGCCGTTTTTAAGTTTTCCACTCATGCCACTGCCTTTCAAGTAGGGACTTCTATTTGGAACATTGAGGCTATACAATCTTTTACCCTAATTTCCCCAATGATGAAACTAATTTTCTCATATATCTATGATATCTATTTATATGATATATTGTATATGATATAAGTGTTTAATCTATAGATTTAAAACTACATTGTATAACAACAGCAACAAAGATTGAAATTTATCAAAAAAACAGTCGATCAGTTTATTTCTAGAAGATAACACTTTGTAAGTAAAATGTTCAATATTAAGAGATAGATCATTAATAATAAGCAAATAAAATAAAAATTTCAGAACTTATCTTTTTGACTCTGAGTTTCACAGAAATGCTATCTGCTCATCACATGGTAAGATAATGAACTGAATTTATTTACAGATATTGTATAATTCCTATAAAAAAACATTGCTTTATTTTCTCTAAAACTATGTTAATTTTTAACATCAATGTATTGTAAATTTTTAATCTAAATTGTGTGGTTGTGTTCATTACATAATTTTTATGTAATCAAAGTTTTTTCATTATAGATAGCAATGTATATAATAAATTTGAAGTAAATTATAGTTTATTGTATATTGGATATAATTGGTATTTCCATACGTTTATGGATTTTTGATATATTAATATTTAAAATCATCATTTGTTTGATGTAAGTTTAATTAGTGTTTACATTATTGGCTATAAATATGTTTTAATATCTTTTTAATTTATAAAAAAGATTTTTTTAAATTATTTCTAAGAAGAAATTTGAAATAAGTTGACATCAATAATTAGTCTTTTCAGATAAATTAATAACATTTCTTGTAATTATGTAAATTAAATTTATTATCTAATCCCCTGACAACAAGATACCATTTCTGCAAAACTTAAAATCTGGAATATAAGTCTGAATATTTTATCTTTATATATACCTCAAATTCCAATTCAGGTTTTTGCATTCAATTCACACTAATGCCTTTGGGAAAAGCATGAATCCAGCCCACCCCACTACCAGTTATTGTTTAAATAATAGAACAGAAAAGATCTTCTAGCCTTGATAGGGCAACTAATCAAGAAGTAGGTTAATCTACTTGACTCACCATCATGTGCCATGTCAATTCAGGACATGGATGATCATGGCTCTCCACAACTTCCTGTCCCTTGTAGTTCTAAGAAATGTTTCTCTTAACTCCTTCCTCAATATGTCTTGTATGTATAAAATTTTCAAATCCATTCTTCCTTATAATGTGTCCCAGAAATTTCATCTGATTTTAAGCATGAGTGTCTTTCTAGCTGGACTTCCTTCTTGTTTGAATGTCTTGTCCATGGTATTCTCAGCATTTGTCTGTAGAACAACATCTCTCTTGGTTCAAGTCTCTTCTTCATCGGTAATGAAATTTTCCAGCAATCACTGCAATGCAGCAGAATAAATATATAACAGTCTTTGTTTCTAATTGAATATTCCTTGATCTTAATACTTTATTTAGCTTCTGGTTTGCTATTCTGATGTACCTTTGGATTCCTACGACACACAATTCATCATAACCAAAATTATCGTGGAAATACACAGATATTAATGACAACATGACCATAGAGATCCATGATTGCCTCTGTCTGGAAATAACATATTATTAACAAAAAAAAAAAATACATAGTAGACAGATACTACACTCTGATCCCAATAAGGAAACCCTGATGCTTTGTTCTGAAGCATAGTGTCATTCCTGGGTATGACAATAAACTACATCCAACTACAAGGCTTTTGATCAGGAGGTTTTGAGGACCATGAAACCATCTCTTAATTGCTGGTGTTCCTAGGTCTACCCTGCCCAGGGTGGTAGCACTTGTTAGGGTCCCAGCTATGGGCAAATAGTTAACCCTCAAACTGGGTTCAAAACACTATGAAAGTGTAAAAATAGGTTTTAATGCCAGCAATACATTTTTGTAAAAAAATTATTACCAGCAATAAATTTTTCAAGAAAAATTATTACAAGCAGCACATTATTACCAGCAATACATTTTTGAAAAGAAATATTACCAGAAAAAATTCTTGAAAAAAAATATTACCAGAACAAAATTCTTGAAAAAAAATATTACCAGAAAAAAATTCTTGAAAAAAAAACATTACTAGCAATAAAAATCTTGATGGCATTAAATAACCCATTGAGGTTGATTTGCTGTAAATCAACCCAAACAAAAACTGAAGCATAGTGCACAGATAGTTTAATTCTAGGGAAATTCTAGGGCCTATTCATACACAAATGATTCCACCCTTTTTTACATGTATAATGCTAGTTATAATTGAATAAATTATATGGAAATCTTGTGATATGCATGTCTTTAATATCTGGCGGAACATCTCAGCTCTTTTCTGCAATTCTTTTACAGTATCCTTCAAACTCCAACCTACCTGCATATAATAAATCCATGTTTTTGTAAAATTTCCTTATTTTTTATTAAAATGTATATCCTTCATAAATAAAATGTAAAAAAAAATAATTTTTCAATTTCTCACTCCCTACAATTAAACTTAAATATTGCTCTCTCAGATATGTATGCAAAATTATCTCTCTTATATATGTATGCAAAATTATCTCTCAGATATGTATGCAAAATTATCTCTCTCAGATATGTATGCAAAATTATCTCTCTTATATATGTATGCAAAATTATCTCTCTCATATATGTATGCAAAATTATCTCTCTCAGATATGTATGCAAAATTATCTCTCTTATATATGTATGCAAAATTATCTCTCTCAGATATGTATGCAAAATTATCTCTCTTATATATGTATGCAAAATTATCTCTCTTATATATGTATGCAAAATTATCTCTCTCATATATGTATGCAAAATTATCTCTCTCAGATATGTATGCAAAATTATCTCTCTTATATATGTATGCAAAATTATCTCTCTCATATATGTATGAAAAATTATCTCTCTCATATATGTATGCAAAATTATCTCTCTCAGATATGTATGCAAAATTATCTCTCTTATATATGTATGCAAAATTATCTCTCTCAGATATGTATGCAAAATTATCTCTCTCAGATATGTATGCAAAATTATCTCTCTCAGATATGTATGCAAAATTATCTCTCTTATATATGTATGCAAAATTATCTCTCTTGTATATGTATGCAAAATTATCTCTCTCAGATATGTATGCAAAATTATCTCTCTTATATATGTATGCAAAATTATCTCTCTTGTATATGTATGCAAAATTATCTCTCTCAGATATGTATGCAAAATTATCTCTCTCAGATATGTATGCAAAATTATCTCTCTTATATATGTATGCAAAATTATCTCTCTCAGATATGTATGCAAAATTATCTCTCTCAGATATGTATGCAAAATTATCTCTCTCAGATATGTATGCAAAATTATCTCTCTTATATATGTATGCAAAATTATCTCTCTTGTATATGTATGCAAAATTATCTCTCTCAGATATGTATGCAAAATTATCTCTCTCAGATATGTATGCAAAATTATCTCTCTTATATATGTATGCAAAATTATCTTTCTCATATATGTATGCAAAATTATCTCTCCCAGATATGTATGCAAAATTATCTCTCTCAGATATGTATGCAAAATTATCTCTCTCAGATATGTATGCAAAATTATCTCTCTTATATATGTATGCAAAATTATCTCTCTTGTATATTTATGCAAAATTATCTCTCTCAGATATGTATGCAAAATTATCTCTCTCAGATATGTATGCAAAATTATCTCTCTTATATATGTATGCAAAATTATCTCTCTTATATATGTATGCAAAATTATCTCTCTCAGATATGTATGCAAAATTATCTCTCTCAGATATGTATGCAAAATTATCTCTCTCAGATATGTATGCAAAATTATCTCTCTCAGATATGTATGCAAAATTATCTCTCTCAGATATGTATGCAAAATTATCTCTCTTATATATGTATGCAAAATTATCTCTCTCAGATATGTATGCAAAATTATCTCTCTCAGATATGTATGCAAAATTATCTCTCTCAGATATGTATGCAAAATTATCTCTCTTATATATGTATGCAAAATTATCTCTCTCAGATATGTATGCAAAATTATCTCTCTCAGATATGTATGCAAAATTATCTCTCTCAGATATGTATGCAAAATTATCTCTCTTATATATGTATGCAAAATTATCTCTCTTATATATGTATGCAAAATTATCTCTCTCAGATATGTATGCAAAATTATCTCTCTCAGATATGTATGCAAAATTATCTCTCTCAGATATGTATGCAAAATTATCTCTCTCAGATATGTATGCAAAATTATCTCTCTCAGATATGTATGCAAAATTATCTCTCCCATATATGTATGCAAAATTATCTCTCTCAGATATGTATGCAAAATTATCTCTCTTATATATGTATGCAAAATTATCTCTCTCAGATATGTATGCAAAATTATACAATTCACTTGTTTCAAGATTTTTAGCTTTTATTTATATTAGATTTTTCTTTTATTATCAAATCCATTTTGGTAACCAGTTTATATAATTATTGAGTTATCATCCCAGGGAATTGTACAGAATCCTCAGGCGATATTACAGCACAGATGCAAATGATATTCTTATAAAATGTCTTGTATATATAATTTCATATATGTTTAAAACTATCACCACATATAATAACATAAGAGAATATTTCCTTCTTCCATTTCAATTTGATGATTTCCATAAGCAGAGAATTTAAGTTAAATAAAAACAGTACAAGTGTAAAAAGACTCTGGAGGAAAAGCATTTTCTGATGATGTGTTTTTTCTACTTTCACTTTCAGATATTCTCAAGGAAATGGTCGTGATGAGTTCTTTGTGCAATTTTGATTCATGTGTAGAAATTTTATTTAAAATCTTCTATGTGTTGTGTCTCTTCAGGATGTAGGCAATCATGTCTCTCTACAGTTTCCTGTCCTTTGTAGCTCTTAGTAAACATGACAACCAGAAAGGTTTAAATTTTGGTTGCTTGCAAGTTGCATTAAAACAAATTTGAATTAGAATTTGAAGCCTTTTTCTGGCTTATTTTTATTTTTGTGTTATATGAGGTTGGATCAATAAGTTTGAAACCTAATATATATATTTGATCTGAAGATTTCATTGTATAATATATACTATGTGATTAATATTCATCACTGAATTAAGGGCATTGTAAAATAAAAGCCGCTTTCATCAATTGGCAATGAACTTAGGATTTTCATTGTGTAACTGCATTTAAATAATGTTCATGTAGCAGTCCTTCATTTATACAAGTTTGATGGAAGACCAGAGAAAAAGAAAGTTTTTGAGTTTTCTTTTATTTTTAGTTAAACTTACATTCTTTTGTTCCTAAACAAGTTAAGATAAATGAATGTGAATATTTTCTAAAATGTTTGATGTCTGATATGAGATCTCAAATGTTTAATGATAATAATAATTTAGTCAAACAAGTCTTAACCCACATCTGGGGGAGAAGAGGTGGATTCATACCTAATCAGAATTTGATAACCAAAGAAGAAATTATAATATAGGATATAAAGTGGGGGATCAATTCTGTATTACAGTCAATTTATAAACTGATCCCTAAATTTGTGGCTAAGATAGTTTCTATACATTTCTATTCCAGAGAATGTAAATAAATCTAAAAGACATGCCTGTGTAGCTAATCAGTATTTCCTTGATTGATTGATTTGTTTTCTATGGCTTATCAGTAAACAAGAAATTATAAGGTTGATATAAAGTGGGAGATCAATTCTATATTACAATCAATATATAAACTGATCCCTCATTTTGTGGCCACAGTAGTTTCTATACATTTATATTCCAGAAAATGTAAACAATTTTTTTAGATTGCAAGATTTTTTTTGAGATAATAATGGTTTAGGGGTAGACGTCTTACTATTTAACCTATACCTGGGAGGAGAAGAAGTGAATTCATAGCTTTACCAAGGGTATTTGCGTGTAAGTGGATATAATGAACCCAACAGGAATTGGAACTTGGCCCAATGATTAACAATTCTGAGCTATTGTCTATTACACCATCCAAGTAGTCACCCATCTAGATACTGACCAGGTTTGACCTTGCTTAACTTAAGTGATTATATGGGAACCAGTGTTTTAATGTACAGTTAAAGTAGATGATTAAAACAATATACTACATTCATATCTCTAATGTAAATCACATTCGGTCCTACCAAGTTAGATTTAGTTGACATTTTATCCATTTCCCTGATGATGCTGTTTGGTAAGTGGATGGATGACTGGCCACTCATATCCGAGGATCGCTGTCTACTAGGGAAGCTAGCTCATCCCTGTTGCAGATGCCTGTTCAAGCACATTTGTGTTTGTTCAACAGCCACAGGGCTTGCCTGTGATTTATGCTACTACTATACTGAGTAAACCTGTTGCGACCAAGTAATTGGTTAAGAAATAACAAAACAAGAGGTTGCGGATAAATAGTGTAATGAACAATAAACACAACAGAAGTGTGTTACACAACTTGGGAGTGCGTGTCGGTTGACAAGTCTATATCACTGTTCCCCTGAGGCCTACTTTTCCTGCTAACTTTATAGTAAGTGGAAGAGTCCACAATAGCCTCATTAGAAGGAGCACACCACAAGAAAACCTTAGTTACAGTTTCTGTCAGGGTGCACGTTATCTAGTGTGATCAAGTTTGAGAAAGGCCAGCATGCTCAAATCCTCAGGCACGGTGACTTGTGACTTTGTGCTAGCACAGCCATCAACAGCTCCCAAAGGATTCCGTCCATCAAATTTCACTCACAATATGTAATATGGTTTTCAGGCACTTTTCAAAGGTGCTGCATGCTGGGATCCCCTCCCCCAGACTAATAACATTAAGAAATCACCTTCTTGACAAATTGACCATGATGTGATTCGACCCCAGGTCTCATGGTCAGAAAACAAACATTCTAACCACTCGGCCATGTGCCCATGTTTGATAAGTAAAACATGTCAAAGTAAATTTTCCAAATTGTCTTTATTTCATACGGTATTGTTTACTACCGCTTGTCAAAATAGTCGTTAGACTCTAAAATGTTTTTCCAGATTTTTTTCATTTACACATCTTTACTTCTGGTTGCTTTTATTTGTTTCCTGTTTACTACAAGATTTGTTTATTTTCATCCAATGAAAATGCAAGAATTGAAACTTTTTTTTTTTAACAGTAAGATTCATCCTGAGGGTCACTTGACAGAGAGGGTTACATTAGGGTGTAGTTTATATGGATAGGAGGGGAAGACTTGAACAGGTTAAGATTGTAATAATTGAGAAAACATACTCTTGGAAATCTCTTCTACAGAGTAGTAGTTTGCAGAAAGAAGCAATTCGAGTGGAACTTACTTCTCACTAATGGATGTAGGTGTTTTGCTACTATGTAAATGGTATGGTGGGTCCTAGCCATGAAGGTTAACCCTTTTGGAACCAAGGAATATAGTTTATTCAAGCACTTTCTATGGAAGTAGCAATAGAGCAATGAGAAGCTCACCACATCCCACTTGTAAAAGAGAAGTTGGAGGGTGTAAAATAATTTATCACCCACAAGGACTCAGAGATGCTTTTGAACTCCATCAAGACTGGAAAGTGAGGAATGGGGGCAACTCCACAACTCCGCCCAAATAGGAATTACATTTAATGGAGATTATATGTTAAAGTAGTTGTTTAATTCAAAAGCATCCAAAATGATTGCTGTTAACAAAAGTTTAGCTTTACTTTGTTGTCCCCGGCTATGGGTTAAATAATAGAACTTGTATCTGAAAAAATCATTATCTTTAAAATAATTGTTAATGTAAAATTCACCTCCAAAAAATGAATTAATCTTACAATGAGTTGTAACCTAGAAAAGGTTATTGAATAAGGAATAACCAAAATGGAGGTTGGAAATGGAATGGTAATCTTTATAACATCAACAAAATACAATACTCACCAGCGGCGTGAAGTAGGTAAACCACAACTAGTGGTGGGCTACTTAGACAGCATATTACCCCCACTTACAATAGTGTCCAACATATTTATGAAGATTGGAACATACCTATTAGTGTTCATAGGTACGGTATATAGCACACTGCAAAGAATGTTATGCATTTAAAAACCCCACAAAGGGTCGATAACCCTTAAGAAAACAATAATCAATACATTGCTCTGATTTTTTTGTTTTTTTTTAAGATAGACTTTTGATAATAGAATGCACTTGTCTTCTAGCAGAATGTGTTTTTTCTTCTTTCTTTTTTTTGCCACTTGTGATATCAGAGAATATACTTTTTGCAAAAATAAAAGTACAAAAAGTAAAGTTTACTTGTCAATGAAGCAATTATAATGTGAATTTGAGAGATGTTCTGAAATCCAATTTTTTTTTAACATATATTTTCCCTTTCAGATTTTGATCAGATTTCAACGATGACAAGCACTGAAAGGAAGGATATTGTTCTTTCTATTGAAACGACTTGCTTTTTCTTTTCTCTTTTCATCATGAAAACAGAAATTCAAGATGAATCCAAAATAAACATGAAATGTCAAGTGCAATTTTGCAGGAATTCCTTTCTTTTCTCATAAATATATTTATCTGCATTTATCTTTGAATTGTGGACATCTTTGTAGCATAATTTTTATCAGCACAGAAAGTGGAATCAGCTCACTGAGTTTAAAATGATACCTATTCTACTGTGTTCACTTTTACGTGAATACCCTTGGGAAAGGCATGAAA
Organism: Acanthosepion esculentum; assembly: GCA_964036315.1. Classification (NCBI taxonomy): domain Eukaryota; kingdom Metazoa; phylum Mollusca; class Cephalopoda; order Sepiida; family Sepiidae; genus Acanthosepion; species Acanthosepion esculentum. The sequence continues at coordinate 17,303,636 of OZ038508.1, read as the reverse complement.
CCATTTCTTCTCCACAACAACTATGTGCTAAATAGTAGGGAAGGCTAGGTTTTCTAGCCTTGATAGCAACCTATCTATAAGAACTGCTCTGAATGCAAAACTGTAGAGAAAGCAATGAAAAAGCATTTCACTATCTTTCCTGAGAAGTCATGGTAAATAGAATAAAGAAATCTGTTGAAAATAATGATTCTCTTTGTCTTGAAGAGGTATGGTAAGGGTAATATTAATGGTTGTTTCCATGCAGAAAACATTTGGCATTGACTGAACAGTTAGAGTTACTCATAGTTGCAATTTATAAAATCTTTTTTTAACATTTTTTCAGAAATATAGGCTTGGTGATAATGTGCCCTTTCTTTGTGCCTTCAACAGTCATTTGGTGGCAAGACTGTTTCAAATAAAGACTGAGTAATCACACAATCTATGTCTCTGGTGGCAAGAATATAACACCTAAATTCTAACTAAGCTGCAATTGAGTAAGTCTTTTACAAAAGGCTTGTTCATGATATCCAATAATTAGCTAATTAACAACTCTGCATAATACAAGAAATCTATTATTATTTCTTGTTGATCAGAAAGCAGAGAAAACGTCCCTTCTGTATAAATCAGTCAGAAAACGAGCACCATATCATAGATTTGGGGGGAGCATGGAACCCTTGCACTTGGCCCTGATTTAGTACTTATATTATCATTGGTAATGGTGACATTAGACATTTCCATCCAGAAAAAATATTGCACAGTCACTGACACTTTTGGACAAATTTCGTACCATTCATAACATCCATATAAAGATCTAAAAAGGCTATTTATATACAACTACATTGAATCAATAGCTTCATCTACCACAAGAAAAGTTGATTCTCTGTGTTGCACCAGAAGTTTTTTCATGCCTGAGTTCATCCTTCAAATCTACAATTCAACCATCTGTCATTGCATTGAATACTGCTGCTATATATGGTCTGATGCCCCCACTGTTCATCTTGAGGTCCTCAACAGAATCCAGAGACGGATATGCAATGTGATAGGTCCTGATCTGGCATCCCATCTACAATCACTTTCTCACAGATGTCTTTTCCAGAAATATTTTCATGGCAACTGCTCTGACGAGCTACTTTCACTGGTTCCCAAACTGCATGAATTTAATCATGCTACTAGGTTCGCATCTTGCTCTTTCACTGTTGAAATGGTTAAATGTAGCCGTCTCTTCTACTCCAACAGCTTCTTATCTCACACTTCCCGACAGTGGAACTCCCTTCCTCTTACTTGCTTCCCTGATAGCTATAATCTTCAAATATTTAAATGTAATGTCAATCAACATCTTCTGATGCTTTGATCTTGATTCCCATTCTTCTCTTTATCCTTTCCTCAAAAAACTCTCTTTACTCTTACTTTCATTTTCTGTAACCTCTTGTGTGCTAGTGGTACTACCACCTTGCTTGGTGTGATATGCTTAAAAAAATAATATATATATATATTTCAAAAGAGTAAGATTTCTTATGTTTAATGAATCCTATTTGTGATATCGCAGATTAGAAGACAAATTTATTGAATTCATAAAGTTAGCATTTATTTTAAAGAATATGAACAAAATTTTCTACATTTACGTAAATTTATAATTATTTTAGCTCTAAGTTAATTCCAGTTTTGATTTAGTGATTTCTTTGAGGAATTTAAAAATCAAATGTTGAAATAACTGAGCAGAAAATATATTGAATGCAAGTGACTGTCTGAAGATAGACAGATGTGAAGAATAAACTGCATGTGGAAAAACTTCCCATCCGAGATCAATGATTATTTTCTGAATTAGATTTGAGATCAGGCATTGTCATATGGTACAATTATTAGTCAACTTTGTTTCTTAAAAAAAAAGTCTTTTCTCTTCCTATATGTTATTCAAATGTGCCAGTTGCTCATGTTAATATTTGACAATAGGAATTTGTTCAGGTTCAAGTCATTATAATAAAAGAAATTCTTTTTAAAATCCTATTAAACACAGAGAAGAAATTTTTTTCCTGGTTGATTTCATTTAGTTTATAATGTCCTGGAACAAATAAAGTTGAGACTGTCTTGGAACAATACAGATTTCTTTGTGTTGCATGTGTGTGGCTTGTGCTCTATCAGTAATTCCCTGATGCTGTATCATAGACAGAATAAACAATGGGACAATTTTCTTTAGGTTTCTTTTTGTTTAATTCAGGAGGTGGTTATAGTTCTTGTATCATTTTTTTCAGCAAGGACACAAGAGGCAGAGTTAATAAACCTTTACAGGTTGCACATCATCAAATAGGGCATGTCTCCCTTACTCAATCCACAACACACTAAAGAATCTGGGAGTAGAAGGTCTCTAGTCTCCTCTATATCTGCAACAGTACTGGTTGTCTTTGCATGTTTTTAAGTCTCATGTTGAAATTTAAACAAAGACAATCCATGACTGTCAGCATTCTATGTCCACGTAGTTCAAACCATCACCACTGAATTCAAGTTTACAAAGTTCAGACCAATATGGTTGGGAATGCAATTTTGAGCCAGCCTATGCATTCTGTGACATAATAATTTTATTAAATTGATTATGAGAATAATCAGGTACTATCTGATCTCAAAATTCCTGGGTCAGTCTCATTATGTATAATTAGTTGAATGAAGTATCTTTTTTTTACTTAGCCTACTATTATACATTTTGCAGAAGCAGAAAGTCTTACTGACTGTCGTACATGTTGTATACTCAAGATAGTTTCCAGAATATATGAATGTATGACTTTAAAATGATAAAATATTTAAATATTGATGTAACCTAGGGAAGGTTACTGAATAGAATAATCACACAAAGGTTGGTAATAAACAATAATACTTAGGACATGAACAACACCTATAAGATTCACCAGTGGTGTGTAGAAGTGAAGTCAACTGCCAGAAGTGAGTCAAGTGAATTCCACAATGAATCTCCAATTGCAGACCAACATACAGTATTTACTATAGTATTTATGTGAATGGGGACATACCTATTATTGTCTGTAGGTATCCCACAACACTATCTATCTATCTATCTATCTATCTATCTATCTATCATAACCTAGGAAAGGTTACTGAATAGAATAATCACATGAAGGTTGGTAATGAATGATAATACTTAGGGCAAGAACAACACTTATAAGATTTGCCAGCGGTGCATAGAAATAGTCAACTGCTAGAAGTGAGTCAAGTGAATTCAACAATGAATCTCCAACTGCAGACCAACATACAGTATTTACTACTGTATTTATGTGAATGGGGACATACCCATTATCATCTGTAGGTATGCTAAAACAAATATTGAATGTCTCAGAAAAGGGTTTGCATTTGCATGAGTGATCATCTAAAGATGTAAGGTTGAATAAATAGAGCAGATGTCGTAGGACATACCAAGGAGACGTGAAATCAAGATAACACCCTTCCAATTGGCCAATTTCAGATCCTTTTCATTAATTTCAGTTTTTAATTGTTAATATTGGGAACAATATTTGCGTGAGTTTGATGTCTGATTTTACAAAATGACTTTGTAATACAAAATGCCCTTCCAAACCAGCCAGAAACGCAACATAATCATCATCTCCCATTAACAGTGAGTCATTTCATTTGTTCTCAGACCTTTTTTTTCTTTCACCTTGTAAACAATCCATTTTTTGTCACCTGTGATTGATCCTTTCAAAAATGGCTAGTTAGATATTTCCCACCAAGATCAGGTAAAAAAAAAAAAGAATATATTTTAAATGCTGATTTTTTTTCAAGATGGACATTCATCACTTACACATCGTTCCTATTGACAATTGGAATTAAGTGAAACTTTAAAAATATCTATCTTTAAAAGCATAAAATAATATATTTATGCCTTTTAAAAAACGTTTTAAAAAAGGTTGGATGAAAAGTGTCAAAACCCCCAATTTACTTTTGCTACAGTTCTATGGATCATGTGAACAAAAACTGAAATATTAACAAAAATCAGTTTCTATTATATAGAAGAAGATTTGATGTTTGGTTTCCAGAAAATGTTTTAGAAGCAATATATCCATTTTAAAGATTTTATTGCCTTGTGTGTAATGTTTCTTCAAAAATCTCTCAAGAACATGAAATATTTTTATTGGATAATCACAGATGTTAGTCAGTTGAAAGACAAATTAGAAAAATTCTGTGAAGAACTTCATCAAACTGAAGACGTAGTTATAAATATAAGAGGGAACAAATTAGGGAATGTTATCTAGCCTCGTCTTCCTTGCATCCTGATTTCTTTCATTCTTACTTTGCATTGCAGAATCTCTATTTTGTTGTTGAATGATTTTAACCATTGGCAAAAGCAATGCTTTTACAGATGGAGGGGATTGTTTTTGTTTCAAGTGATTTACACCAAGTAATTGATTGGTGAACTGACTGCGTTTGTCATGAAAGAATACAGACAGAAGTCAAGTGGTCAACAGTAAGTACAAGAAAATAACCACTTCACATAACACAAGACCAGTTTGAAATGGTCAAGTACATCTCCTTTGCGAATGACCCTGATAAGACTTTTCTTTTTTGCACAGGATATTGAATAGTTGAGGTTACATTCTGTTTTTTTTCCCACTTTTTTTGAAGAGCCTTATCCCATTATTGCATTCTTTCTTGTAAAATGAGTGTAATCAGCCTTTTATGAGGTGTCTGTATTTTCTGAGTAAGGTGTTTTTGTGCTATTGGCTTGTATATTTTTGCAGCTCTAAATACACAGGAATTATAAACTCAAGTACATTTTTTATCTATTTTTTTTTTTGCTGTTCTTAGTTAAATCTAATTTTTTTAATTTTTTCTAAATTTGAGAAAAATTCTTATTATTTTGCATTAGTTCTTTGGGACACATTATCTTTACTTTTTATTTTATCTTGTTTCAAAAATTGTCTTGTCTAAGATTGTTTCTTTCTTAATTTCTGAGATGAGGCATTGTTAATATTTAGCATTTCGTTTTGGTTTACTTTCCTTGTCTTTATCCTGTTTCAGCCACTGTCCCCTCTAATTCCTAAGTTGTTCTTAATTTCTAAATTGGACAGTTCTTGGGGGCTTGTATTGAGTGAACAATAGGATTTGATAAAAACCTTTCTTGAAATCATGACAAGGGTGTATTGCAAAAACTGGACTCTAACATTAGAAATTTTTTCTGATTTTCTCCTGAACTATTAGGTTGGTGCAAAAATAATGTCATTTTCTCACATGAAGTTGAATGAAAACGAGATTATTTTTGCACCAACCTAATAATATTAAATGAAATATCATCAACCATTGACAGGTTCTGAACCTTTTTGAGTAACCTCAAAAGTATATTTGTCCCAAAAATACTTTATTTTATATATATATATATATATATATATATATATATATATATATATATATATATATATATATTTGTAATTAAAGAATATCAAACACTTAAAATCCCATAGGTAATAATTTTTATTCCATGAGAGCTCTAAAAAAGCAGTTCTCAAACTTCAAGACCTACAAACAAAATCACTATAATCAAAAGGTGATTTTGTTTGTAGGTCTTGAAGATTGACAGCTGCATTTTTAGAGCTCTCATGGAATAAAAATTATTATTTTAAGTGTTTGATATTCTTTAATTAATAATAATTTTGCTCTGTCTTTTGACAATTGAGTGCTCCCTGGATCTATATCTTCCTGGAAATTCCATATGGATTACCATATTGTATCATTACTCTCTCTCTCTCTCTCTCTCTCTCTATATATATATATATATATATATATATATATGGTGTGATGGATAAATTGTTATCTAAATGATGCAAAAATGAAAACAACAGTTATATCTCATTTTAACAGATATATTTACCAAAATTACACAAAAATATCTTGAAATATTAAAGAATAAATTTATTCAATAAAATTGCCATTGGCTTCAACGATAGCATCTAGAGAACTTCACAATCTCCTGTAACTATTCTGGATGGTCTTTGTTTAAGTTGGTGAATGCTGAAATAAACCTTCAGTTCATCTTTGGTGTTACAAGGAGTATTGTTAGCATTTTGCTCATCTGTACCTTACACATAATAATCAAGGGGGTTGCTGTCTGGGGAGTTAGGTGACCAGGATGTTAAGGAGTGATGTGGTCGCAGAAATTGTCTGACAGCCATGATTGGATTCCCCTACTTGTGTGGCATGCTGCAGTGTCCTGTTGCCAGATATAGAGTCTTACAGCAGACACCCTCTTAACCCAGGGAAGCACAACCTTCTCAAGGCACTTGATGTAGGTCTCCATATTAAGTCTGAGGCCCTCACAAGCAATTTTACTAGTTCCTTTTTTATTCAAATGATCAGAGTGAGTTTTCCAAGGTACTGTAGCTTTGTAATCACCATTAGACTCATCCAACTCTTTCCAAATCTTCTGCATTGTCTTCAGATTGATGCCTAAACACTCTGAAATGTTCATATTGGAATTTCTGGTGTGAATGCCAAGCAGTACAGTATGTTGTCTCCAAATTTCTGGTTGGATGAATTTTGTCATGGTGCTCTTTTTCTTAGAGACGGTACCCAGATGACCCTACTATACTATGCAGTCAACAAAATCAAAAACAAACAACACACATGGGTGAAATGAAAAATATAAAATAGTGGTAATTTACCCATCGCCGCCTGTATATAGGCAATGTGGACTTAAGAAGGATTGCACTGATGTGTGAAATTCACCATAACCCTTCAGTGTTGATTCCCATGTCCATACTGTCTCTATATTTATAAGTATTCTATCACCGATATTAAGCAGTCTTCTATATATTTTTTATTTTTTTAAGGGTTGTGGACATCTATTTCCTGTTTCATTTGTATTTTTGCATGTTCATGTATCTAAATATGTTTATGTGTTTGTGTATTATAATATGATTGTGTATGTATTGTCTTTTTCAAGATTTAACCCTCCCCTGTCCATATCACAACTTCAAATGTATCTAAGTTGTAATGAAGCTTTGCATCCATATTAGATTTTAATGTTTATTCTGAGTTTTTGGCCTTTTAATTAAAACAAATTAAATAACAATATATATATATATATATATATATATATATATATATATATGTGTGTGTGTATTTAGGCAGCAATCCTTCTTTCATGCACATTTCATTGAAAACGACAGACAAGATGCTTTTATTTAGTTTTTTATACAATTTCTCATGCGATCTAATAATTGGTTTTTCTTTTCGGATGATAAATTATATAAAAACTGTCTGAATGTTCTTTTTATCAGAGCGCTTTTGGCTATACATTTAGCCATTTTCAAGGATTAAATATTTTAACCGTTAAAATAAGAAATAGTTTGTTGTACGTATGTTTTATGAAATGTTTTCATTTTTTGTTTCAAAACACAGTCAAAATATTTGGAACATACTTGTCGACAACACTAATATAATAGCATCATCTACATGCAAAAAAAGGCTAAAAATAATGCAAACCTTATTAATAAAAACAAACAAACACTTAATAATATTAACTTTGAACATGGACGTAATATCTTAACCGTAACTATATATATATATATATATATATATATATATATATATATGTACACACAAAGTGTATTATAATCAAGGAAAATGAAACAAAAAGTAAAATCTGGTTTTGAAAACTGAATTCTGACACTGGTAGGAAATGGAGAATATGGAACAGGTGCTTCCAGGTTGTGGCCTTGTAGATGTATGGATTAGTTCTGAAACTTCATCTAACAAAATTTGGGAACTTTTGATTTGAAAGCTTCAATGCCATCACAAGAAACATGAAAGAAGTTGAGAGAAGTCAGGGCACATAAGTGTCATGCCTCCCTTTTTTGCTTTGTTGAATGTGAAAGATATCAATTTCTGCAGGCTGTAGGCATTCAGCTGACATAGCCGTTGGCTTGAAACGATCAAATGTATTAAATTGCAAGATAATCATTAATTGATATTAGTCTTGATGGACTTAAAACATGGACAAAGAAAGTTCTTCTCTCAGGGCCCAAGGCGATCAACCTGCAAACGAAACTTTGCTGGTGATCTTCATTTCAGTATACACACATACACACCACACGCACACACATAAAGTATATACTCATATTAATTTAAAATGTACACACACACACTTTTATATACACACATGAAATATATACTCATATTATTTTAATATATATATATATATATATATACACACACAAACACATACATATAAAGACATAAAATATATACTCATATTAATTTAAAATGCACACACACACATTTATATACACACATGAAATATATACTCATATTATTTTAATATATATATATATACACACACGAACACATACATATAAACACATAAAATATATACTCATATTAATTTAAAATGCACACACACACATTTATATACACACATGAAATATATACTCATATTATTTTTAATATATGTATACACACACAAACACATACATATACACATAAAATATATACTCATTTAATTTAAACATGCACACACACAAAATATATGCTCATATTAATTTAGATATACAAACACACATGTGCACACACATAAAAATACACTCATATTAATTTAAACACACACACTTACACATAAGATATATGCTCATATTAACTTAAATACATGTTAATATAAATATACATAGAAACAAACACACACTTAAATTATATGCTCATGTTAATTTAAGCATACACACATAAAATATAGTCATATTAATTTGAACATACAGACACACATAAAATATATAGTAATATTAATTTTAACATGGATACACATATACACACTCAAAAATTTATAGTCATATTAATTTAAATATATGTACACACACATATATATGTCATGGACTCTCCCGTCATATGCGACGTATGAGGGTCAAGCAGATCAATTCCTACGAACCGACAGCCAGACAACAGCACATATGATTATAGTGGGGAAGGCAGGACCAACCACACTTTTTGAATGTCTGAACACAGAAACCTGATGCACAACATGTCACAAGGTCGCCAAACGATACTCTGCAGGTTTTGAATTCAGAGTTATCCTTCTCCTAGATCAGTTGCCATCCAAGGCTATAGAACCCATTCTGTCCTGCTATTTGTAAATGAATGTAATGGATTTGACTGGAATTTGAACTCAGTTCTCCAATTCCTCAATCTGAGCCGCTGTCCACTACTCCACTGTGCCTCCTTATATATATATATATATATATATATATATATATATATATATCAATTATGTAGTGCGTATTCAATTTATGTAACGTAAATCATTCAAACGAAAAACAAATACTGAAGCTAATTATTTGGCAAGAATCACTCTCGCAAACAATATTTAATAATAAAATACAATCAACTTCGAATCTGTTAATGAATGGTATGATCCTTGTTTATAAATTCCGGTTTTATCAGGTCTTATTTTTTCTAGTAGCCGGGCTTTCAGTCGTTTCGAACGACCATCATCAGGTAGACATTTCAGTGTGTTGTTGTTAAATTCCAGGTAGTAATGCGACATCGAAAGATAGTGCAGTCCGAAAGAGTGTTTTTTTTAGCAATGAGATATTGTTAAATGTAAGAATAATTTTGGAGCGTGCAGTCGCGACGCTGATGTTGAAATTTTTTTAAATTTGAAAGTTGATTGTATTTTATTATTAAATATTGTTTGCGAGAGTGATTCTTGCCATATAATTAGTTTCAGTATTTGTTTTTCGTTTGAATGATTTACGTTACATAAATATATATATATATATATATATATATATATATATATATATATATATATATATATATATATGTCATTCACAGACAGTACTGTTTCGCTGTATCACAGCTCCTCAGTGTGACTAGACTTCCGAATGCCTCAAGCCAGGATTGAAACATAACTAATTTGGTGTCAGCCAGAGCTATCTCCACTCGGTAGAGTTACACAACTGAATCAAGCATATTGTTTTTGCAAATGTAAACAAATGCCAATCAGCCAAAGTGCTCCATTCATTTTACTGAAGAGCTTTGCATTAGTGCAGGTGGCTGTTGTTTATAGAATTAGCTTATCACTCAACAGTGCTCAATATATATATATATATATATCTCTGGGGAGGAAGTGTGGATTTGTAAACAGTGACTATTACGGCTAATAATGCATGACTCTTCTGTAATTCGAATCGAGTTCTCTCAGTCACTGTGTATTTATCTAAAAATAAATATGCTTAAATACACTTTCCTCCCTGCCATGCACCAATGACTTAGTGGAGGAATTCCAGACTGACGCCAATTCAATCGAGCTTCGATCCTAGCTAGAGGCAACTGGACGTCTAGCCACCCTGATGAGCTGTGATATAGTGAAACAGTCTGTCTGTGGATGACAATATATATATATATATATATATATATAAATATATATATATATATGTGTGTGTGTGTGTTTATATAAATGTGTGTCTGCATCTTAATATAATTATATATTTTATGTGTGTTTGTATGTGTGTATATTCAAATTAATATATATATATATATATACATATATATATATATATATATATATTTATTTTGTCATCCACAGACAGACAGTTTCGCTGTTTCACAGCTCATCAGTGTGGCTAGACATCCGGTTGCCTCTAGCTAGGATCGAAACCCGACTGAATTTGTGTCAGTCAGAACTTCTCCCACTAAGCCATCGGTGCACGGCAGGGATGAAGGTGAATTTTAGCGTGTTTATTTTTAGATTTAGATAAACACACAGTGACTGACAGTGACTCAATTCTGCCGAAGAGTCGTACAATATTGTATTTTTGTGTGCATATTTAAATTAATATGAGTATATATTTTGAGTCTGTGTGTGCAAATATAAAACTGGAAGATAGCTTTTAAGTATGAAACAGACTGTTGGTGTTGACATCACTGTTCACTTTTATATTTGCATACGCTCTATCCCTGATATTGAACACTTTAACCCATAAATATATCATACCTTAAAATTAATATATATATACCCATATATCTATATCTGTCTACATCTATATATCTATCTATCTATCTATCTATCTATCTATATAGATATATAGTCAAACTGAGAGAGCCAGACAAACCTACCTGACGATCCGCTTAGGAGAAACCTTGGTAGGTTTGTCTGGCTCTCTAGGTTTGACTAGGTCCGCTCTACTTTTGTATTGAGCACTTTGTTCGTTAGTTGATTACTCGTGTCGGGGTTTTTTCTTTGGGCTTTGGACCTGTATGTTGTACGATTATTTTTGGCAGACATTCACGTTCATAGCTCTTTACCTATATATATATATATATATATATATAGTACAGGTAATAAATCCATTGGTATATAATCCAAGTGAATCCTAATAAAATAAAATATTAAAATTGATCCTCAATGTATTTACTTTAACAGAGTATATAAATTACATAATAGAAAAATCCAAAATGGCCTCATGAGTATAGACTATTTCAACTAATCTCAATGCTTTAGCCTTATTCAACTCAAATGGTGGACTGTATTCAGTATCAGAACTAGAGATTTAAAATTTAATATTTATATCTTTTAAATCTAATATTTTAAACCTCTAGTTCCGACACTGTATACAGTCCACCATTTGAGTTGAATAAGGCTAAAGCATTGAGATTAGTTGAAATAGTCTATACTCATGAGGCCATTTTGGATTTCTCAGTTATGTAAATTAATATATATACATATATATATATATATATATATATATATATATATATAAAAGTGTACACACACATGAGGGTGTTGAAGAGTTCTCTACCCAACTGTACAAAAAAGAACAAAATCTGATGCTTGATTATTTTGTCAGATTTTGGTAAGCAAGGTGAGATGAGAAGTTTTCAGCACCCTCTCGTGTGTATGTCTATTTAATTATATACAGACACTTCATGCTCCAAAAGTAATGCTTCTTATTTATTTCTACAAAAAGCCTTGTTCTTTA
>OZ038508.1:17249194-17289194 GCA_964036315.1 Acanthosepion esculentum | reverse complement strand
ATTGCATTTTTTGTGAGTATGTTGTGGACACAGTTTGGTAGGTTTCTGTCTGTGTTTAAATGGGTCCTATTTGAGCTATGGTCAGAGAGATGTAATGTGAGTCTTCTTGATAGGCATGTAGTGGTATGTCTGATATAATTATTAAAGTATTTGATTTGATCAGGAACAGTTCCTTAAGGAGCAAGCAAATTCATAAATAATATTGGTCCTCTGTAATTTGGATTTTGTAGGTAAGTTGTTCATGAAAGGTTAGCTGTTTTAAATTTTTTATAATAGATAATTTAATTTCCTTGTTCTGGTTTGTTTACTTAATGACATATCAACACCTTATGGGTCATTTAATGCAAAAATTTAATTTCCTTGGAAGTTTTGGTAATTGTTTTTACTATTAAAATATATTGCTGTAACTTTTTACTATAAAAATCTATTTTTATATTTTCATAGTGTTTTGACCCCAGTTTGGGGTTCACTGTTTGCCCAAAGCTGGGACCCAAACAGGTGCTTCTACTATGGATCAAGGTGATCCTGGGAAGAACGGCAATTTAGAGCTAGTTACACACACTACAAAACGTCCCAATCAGAGAGCTTACTGCTGGATGTAGTTTATCATCATACACAGGACAACCTTGTTTGGGTCAACTGTGGTTGTTTATCTCTGTATAATGTTTATCTCTGTATAATGTTTCTAGGGAAAAATTCATCCTGCTTATAGTTAACATGTATTTGATTTTTATAGAAAATCTTAATGTTATTATCTCTATGTTCAGTGTTGCTATTGGTTACCTTAGAAAGAAATAGTCTAATTTGGTGATCTATGAGGTAGTTTGGAAAACCGTTATTAACTAGTATCCATTTGATATTGTTGAGTTCTTTAAAGAATAGCAGTGAGAGAAGATGAATTCTCATGTGCTCTCTCTGAGGAAAGTTTTTCTCACACCTCTTTTATATCCAAGTGGACCTTCACTCATACTATAAAGGTAGCAAGAGTTTTTACTTGTGAGTTGTTTCTATAATGAAGTGGTGAATGTATTATTACCAGAAATCACCATTAGATTCATCCAACTCTTTCCAAATCCTCTACACTATCCTAAGATTGATACCCAAACACTCTGAAATGTTCATAGTGGAGTTTCTGGCATGAATGCCAAGCAGTAAAGCATGCCATTTCCAAATTTCTGGTGGAGTGAATTGTGTCATGGTGGTCTTTTTCTCACAGTGTGCAATTGTCCCTGCTACGCTGTGCTGTTGACAAAATTAAAAACAAAAAACGTGCATATGCAAAATTAAATATAAAATATGGCGACAATTTACCCATCGCATTCTGTATATTTTAGGTTTAGTAACTTTTTCAAATACTTTGCTTTTGACATGAGTCAGGTTCAAGTGGATTTATATATATGTATGAATGTGCATATATATATATATATATATATATATATATATATATATATATATGAAGAAATTCTATGCAAACAAAAGAATTTTCGTTTGTCCCTCTTGTCTTCTATCTGTCCTGTGTGTATCAAATTCTCCAATCTCTCTTTCCTCATTATGTGCCCTATAAATTTCAACTATCTCTTCCTGAGGTTAAATAAAAGTGTACTTTTTGTTTCTGTTTCCTCCAAAACTTTTTGTTGTTCGCATATTCAGCTCATGGTATTCTCAGCATCCTTTTGTAGGACCACATTTCTGTTGCTTCAATTCTCTTTTTTATCTTTGAGTATATTCTCCAGCATTCGCCTTCATATAGGAGGAGTGATGTTACATAACAGTTCAATACTTTTGTCTTTGTTTCTTATGAAAATTTCCTGTTTCTTAATACTTTGCTTATCTTTTGGAAGTTGTCTTTCACTATCCCAATGCGCTTTCAGACTTCACTGTAATATTTTCTGTCCTCTGTTAAGTCATTTCTCAGATATTTAAATTGTCGGACTTGTGTGATTTTGGTATCTCCAATTTGTAATTTGTATGTTGGGCTGTTCCCTTTTGCTGACAACCATACATTTTATCTTCTTTTTTGTTTCTTTTTTTTTAAGCATTTCACCCCAAGTAAGGCGGGAAGCCACTAGCATGCAAGGGGTTACAAAGAGTTGGAGCGAGACCAAATAGGAGTGATAGAGGAAAGGATGAAAAGAAGGATAGGGGATAGATCAAGGAATCTGGAGACGTCGATTGACATTACATTTGAATAGTTGGAGATTATAGCTATCAGGGAAACAGGAAAAGGTGGGGGAGTTCCACAGGCGAGAAGGTGTGAGACATGAAGCTATTGGAGTAGAAGAGATGGCTACATTTAACAGTGAAAGAGTGAGATGCAAGCCTAGTTGAACACTTAAATTCATGAAGTCCGGGAACCGGCGAAAGCATCTCATCAGAACAGTTACCGTGAAAGTATTCGTAAAAAAGACAGAGGGAGGCGACGGCACACCTGTGAGAGAGCGACTGCAGACGAGATGCCAGATCAGGGCCAACCACACTGCATATCTGTCTCCGGATTTTATCAAGAACCTTGACCACAAACAGAAGGGGCTCCAGACCATTCTTGCATTTGATATTAATCCTCTCTTCTCACTTTTCTTCACTACCTTCCGTAGGAGTTCTTGTAGTTTCCTTTGAATGATGAGGATAGATTTTCCACTGTTACTATCTTGAGAAAATTAAGCTAAGAAGTTACTTTGAAATTTAAAAAAATAAATGTTTAGAATTTTCTCTTCTTTGGAAGTGATTTGATAGCATCATGTTTAGTTAAAAATTAACATTTCTCGATATGCACTCCACACTTTTCATCCATGCACAAGATGCTAGGGATTAGAATTGAATATAAATTTTTATTTTTAAATTCAAGTTTCTGATTATCAGCTAATGAATTTTTTTACTTTTTGATCAAAACTGAATGCTGAGGAAAGATTTTCCTCTTGCACTATTAACTCAAGAAAGTCAAGGTAAGAAGTTACTTTGAATTTTAAAAAAACAATACTGTTTAGAATTTTAACTAAGCTAAAATTACTTACAAGTGAGGCGGGTTCTTAGTAACCCTGTAGGATGATAAATAAAACCTCTCAAAAGCTGGAAAAGGTTCTTGATTAGTTAACAGCCAGTTAACTAACAGTGGTGTCTCAATAAAGTCACTGTGGAGGAGGCAATGGGAAACCACTCCACGATCAATCCCAAGAAAAATAATGATTAATCTATTACTTTGCTTAAATTCATGAAGTTGACTTACCAAAGAGAAAAGCTCATCAAAACAATTGCCCTGAAAATATTTATAGAAAAAGCAGAGGGAAATCATGTTATGGAGGTGGGGAAGGGGTTAAAGCAGCGATGGCTGGTCAGGACTGATGACATTGCAGATTATTTGCAACAAGCTGGAAACCAAGAGGTAGTAAGGCATTTATTACAGAGTGGAGAGAACAGGAGCCAGTTCAGGAGTATATTTATTTTAGACGATTGCAGGAATACCATCACATCCACATGCTTTGTGGGGATCAGGAATAGAGATAAAGCTTCTGCTTTATTAGTAGAAGAGGATAACACTTCAAATTGAGTGAAAAGAGGAGGGATTGAGGACTTACCTTGATTTAATACACTATGAATAAACCACCAGTAATCACTAGAAACAAACAAGAGAGAGACTATACAGTACCTCATTCTATCAGCAAATGCAGATTTAGACGCATTGAAGACATTTTTGCAATTATTATAAGTAGTAAACTATAGTGACACTCTTGAATGTATATTGTCATCTGAATCCCACAAATACAAACTAGAATTTTGATACACTTACATACATAAAAAGCAGTATTTACGTTTTTTTCAGTTGGGCTTGGAATCCCTTAATTTCTTAGAGCTTTGAAATGACATGATATCTCTCCTTGAGTTCAGAATATTATAAATTATACTAACAATGCTTAACAAGTCAAATAAATGTGAAACCTGCTTAACCAATGAAAATTAAACAACACAAAATAAAAATACCAGAATTTATTTTTTCTTCATATCTAATTCTCTGACGAAGGTTTAATAAAAGTGAAACATGTTAGATTTATAAACATTTCCTATTTGTTCTTTATCTTTTTCTCCATACCTCATTCTCTGATGAAGCCTTAATAAAAGTGAAACATGTTAGATTTATAAACATTTCCTATTTGTTCCTTATCTTTTTCTCCATACCTCATTCTCTGATGAAGCTTTAATAAAAGTGAAACATGTTAGCTTTATAAACATTTCCACTTTGCTCTTTATCTCATCATTCTGTCACATTCCAATCCATATTTGATCTGTATTTCATCCCAATTTATATATATATATGTGTGTGTGTATGTGTGTGTAAGTAATTTCTTCTTAATATCTAAATATAAACACATCAATAATTAAGTGTATAACAAACATAGTGTCATTAATGTTAGCAGTGAAAGTACTGTCTTGTCAAGTTGCAATTCCAGCCAAATTCAGTGTGTACACTTCTACATAAATAATCATGGGAAAGTCATGTAACTGTCGCCCCTGTCCAGCTGTTGGTTAAATTGCAGGTTGAACAAAATTTGCTAGCTTTGATGGTAGAAGAAGACCTCTGGGTTCCAAACTTCACCTCCTAAAAAGAATAATTGCTACAGAACCCACGGTAGCAACACCTAACGTGGTGTGACTGCGGCCTTCAGCTCCCCAGAGGAATTGAATGAAGTCGGAAATATAACACAACAAAATATAATCACATCACTTTTATATTTGCTTAATCAAATGTGTACAAACTGAAATCCGTAAACATTTATAAATGAACCTCCCACCAAATGTAAATGCACATACCCTGTATTTGTAGGTTTTATTGATGAAAATAAATCCTATTCCCATTTAAATCATCAGATTTGAAGTTGTTTTGATCTTCCCAAACTGAGGTCGTAAAATGCTTTTTATAGTTCCTTCCATTTTGGGTAAAATGTTTCTGTCAAATAATTTAATTGATTCCCAAGGGAAAAAAATAAAATAAATGTGGGTGTCAATTTCCGAAGAATTTAAACTCCTGAAACAAGAAGAAATAAAACCTATTATTGCTGCAATTTATTTAAAAATTGACAGGAATTGAAATGCCATTTTTTTTTTGTCTACACACCAAGCTATGTTGTGCTCGGTGGTAAAGAATTTCAAATTATTGAAAGCTGAAAGTTTTTGGATAACTAATTATTATTAACTATTTGCACCATTCAGACTGTTGTCCTCATTTATTTTCGCCATATTCACAACATTTTGGCCATTGTATATTCCATTCTTCTTCAGGTGATATACAAATGGAATTTCACCGAGGACACATGGCCCAGTAGATAAAACATTGTTTGAGTAATCCAAAGAGTGATTTGGCCAAAAGAGTTGCAAGTTCAATACCTAGCCAAAGCAGAAGGAACAAAAAATTTGGAGAGATGAGTTACTAAAGGGAATTAACTTATACTGAGATATCCAAAAAGGGCACGGCACGTGGAATTAGAACAATCTAACCCCATGGGTTTGGTTCAAAATTCCGATGTATATCACCTGAAGAAGGCTGGAGCATACAACAGCCAAAATGTTGTGAATATGACTAATAAGAGGGTGACAACAGTTTGAATGATGTAAATAGTGTAAATCGTTACAATAACTCATCTCAGAAATATAGACAGATCCTAGAAAAGGCCAGAGTGTGCAACTGCTGAAATGTGAATATGACAATAAAGATGAGGACAACAGTTCGAATGATGTAAATAGTGTAAATCGTTGCAATAACTCATCTCAGAAATATAGACAGGTAATTATTATTAATTAATTATTCTTAATTTTTAAAGAGTTTATTTACATTAGTATATGTCTTAACATTTTTACTGCTGCATTGTTATACCATTGCTGCCTGGCTGTGCTGGTCATTTCGGGAAAAATAGGAAATGACTATTTATTAGAAATAAATAAATGATGATGAAATTTTTGTTTGGTTGTATACAGACTAAGGTAAACAACACCTCCAAAACAAAATATAAAAAGAATGTCACAAAACCAGTCATATTGTATACTAATATATATCTACACCAGTTTAGAAATAACACTGAGCACTAATTAGTTTATAATCCAAACACTAAGGACTGACATATCATGATGTCTTGAAAATGTATATATACATCAACAGCAGTTGATGTAAGATTGATAAAGAGATACGTCTTGAAAGTGTATATGTACATCAACAGCAGTTGATGTAAGATTGATAAAGAGATACGTCTTGAAAGTGTATATGTACATCAACAGCAGTTGATGTAAGATTGATAAAGAGATACGTCTTGAAAGTGTATATGTACATCAACAGCAGTTAATGTAAGATTGATAAAGAGATGTTTTGAAAATGTTTATGTATGTCAACAGCAGTCAGTGTAAAATTGATAAAGAGATACGTCTTGAGAAACATGAATTCTTCTTGAAACATGGCTACATTGACAGCAGGCTATGTAAGTTTTGTAACACAGTATAAGCATATTGTGAAAATGTATCCGTACATCAACAATAGGCCCAGGGATTGAATTCACAATTACTATGTTACCAAAATCAGAAGCTAACACTTGAATCCACTAGGCTGTTGTCTACTGCAATTAGGGTAAGAAGTAAAAAAAAAAAAAAAATTAAAAATAAGAAGAAATATCTCGAGATATGGTCAGTAGGATGTGAAATATCTCACTGGAGAAGTGTTCAATTCAAAATTCCTTGATAGTTACTCAGATAGACTGACACCTGTAAAAGGATGGAGGCAATAATGGCATTCCCAATTTGCAGGAACCGGTTCTATAAAGGCAGATGATCTCTAGGAATCTATTCTACTTATTTTCTTTTCAATCTGAAAATGGAAACAAATCACTTTAGCATAAAAAAGGAACTCAGTCACCATTAAGAAATGGACAGTTTGTAACAAGCGACAGCTTTTGAAGAACCCAAACTTAAATGCTGCACAATATCTTGTTAAAACATGCCTAAACCTGATGCATTCTGCTGTAAAAACAAAAATCAGATGGTGATCATTTAGTAAACGTTAAAAATTTGGATGGCAACGTTTTGATATACACAATATAGAAATTTGGTGTGAATTCTTAAAGCCATTGTTCAGTTTAAATTAAAAGAAAGGGCGAATCTTTGTCAAGAATAAGTAGTGTAAATCATGAAAGAAAGAAAGGTGGTCATTGAATAGCAAGTTCAAAGGTTGATTAAATGGTGTGTGAATTTTTGGTGAATTTGTTGCTGTCTGACTTCTGTCAACACTCTCTCTTTCTGTCGTCGATTTTTCTACACAGCCATCTATCTTTACACAGCCATCTATCTTTACATAGCCATCTATCTTTACACAGTTATTTATCTTTACACAGCTATCTGTCTTTACACAGCTATCTATCATTACATAGCTATCTATCTTTACACAGTTATTTATCTTTACACAGCTATCTGTCTTTACACAGCCATATATCTTTACACAGCTATCTATCATTACATAGCTATCTATCTTTACACAGCCATCTATCTTTACATAGCCATCTATCTTTACATAGTTATTTATCTTTACATAGCTATCTATCTTTACACAGCTATCTATCTTTACACAGCCATTTATTTTTAAATAGCTATCTCTGTCTTTTACTGTTTTGTTTCTTCTTCGCTGACTGCTGTTTATTATTTGTGGTAGGGACATATCACTATTAGAGTTACTAGGGTGTGTGCAAGTGCAGCATAACTAATATTTTTACCTAGACTATCGAGCTATTAATATATAAGTTTATTTTAGGATAATCTAACAACCATCACTAAGCCTTTATAATTTATAATTTTAAGAATTGGTTCACACAAACTGGTAGGATGCTACCACTGGATAGAGGGGACAATGGCTAAAACATTGGGATAATAACAAGTAAGATGAAGACATTCGTCTGAGTTGAAATAATGTTAACTCCTTAACCCATAAATTTAGGCAGAAAATGGACATTTTTTTTTAATCATTTCACTCCAATCAAGGCAATAAAGCTGCTAAGATGCAAAGGGTTGTTGAGTGTGAGAGTATATGAGACAAATATACTATTAAGGAGAGAAAACAATAAAAGAATAAGAATTAAGAAGATGGAAGATAATGATTTAGTTGATAGGGAAGCAAGAAGTGCAAGAGAAGAAACTATTAGCATAGAACTTACGGTGACATCTCGCAGCCATTTTGATTGTAAAATGATGAGATCTTGCTGCCAATCTAGTACTGTGCTTAAAATTATATAGTCTATGTATCATATAGGGAAGTTCATCAGAACAATTATCATGAAAGTATTTATAGAAAAGGCATAGGGAAGCTATGTTACAGTGGTGGGAAAGGGATTGAAGCTGATATGCTAGGTCAGGACCAATAACATTGCAGATTTTTCTTTGGATTTCATCAACAATCTCTAAATATATAGCAAGAGCACCAGATCAGATGTGGCAGCAATATTCAAGGATGAATGCTAGTCTTATAAATATGTAAGATAGATTCTGGTGAGAAAACCAAATTTCCTAGCTGCAGACTTAGCAATTGATTCAATATACTCTTTCTGCCTAATATCAGTGGAAAACATTGGTCTGAGAAGGTGCAATGAGTCCTTGTCTTGGGGGTTAGTATCAGCCATGCTAAGAGATGTTAAAAATGGCTCTCTCAGATGATTAAAGGGGAGCAGTTTTGCTTTGGAGCTTTAAAATTAACAAGTCATTCCTTGCTCCATTTAACAACAGATTATAGGTTATTTTTGAGATTAACTGGCATTTATGATAGTTTGTGTCACATTGAGATGTGAGATAAATCCCATCTCAGATTTTCAAATTGTTGTAAATGACAGTTAATGATTTTTGTAGTTGAACGTTATTTCAGCTGAGCCTATTTTTTGTTTTCATTGCTACATTATGGCATCTGTACCTTTTTATCGCTTCCAATGTTACATTATGGCATCTGTACCTTTTTAGCACTTCCAATGTTACGTTATGGCATCTGTACCTTTTTAGCACTTGCAATGTTACGTTATGGCATCTGTACCTATTTAGCGCTTGCAATGTTACGTTATGGCATCTGTACCTTTTTAGCACTTCCAATGTTAAGTTATGGCATCTGTACCTTTTTAGCGCTTCCAATGTTAAGTTATGGCATCTGTACCTTTAAAGTTCTTCCAATGTTACGTTATGGCATCTGTACCTTTATAGCGCTTCCAGTGTTACGTTATGGCATCTGTACCTTTATAGCACTTCCAATGTTATGTTATGGCATCTGTACCTTTATAGCACTTCCAATGTTACGTTATGGCATCTGTATCTTTTTAGCGCTTGCAATGTTACGTTATGGCATCTGTACCTTTATAGCTCTTCCAATGTTACGTTATAGCATCTGTACCTTTTTATCGCTTCCAATGTTACATTATGGCATCTGTACCTTTTTAGCACTTCCAATGTTACGTTATGGCAGCTGAACCTTTTTAGCGCTTGCAATGTTACGTTATGGCATCTGTACCTTTATAGCACTTCCAATGCTACATTATGGCATCTGTACCTTTATAGCACTTCCAATGCTACATTATGGCATCTGTACCTTTATAGCACTTCCAATGTTACATTATGGCATCTGTACCTTTATAGCACTTCCAATGTTACGTTATGGCATCTGTACCTTTATAGCACTTCCAATGTTACGTTATGGCATCTGTACCTTTATAGCACTTCCAATGTTACGTTATGGCATCTGTATCTTTTTAGCACTTCCAATGTTACGTTATGGCATCTGTACCTTTATAGCTCTTCCAATGTTACGTTATGGCATCTGTACCTTTCTAGCACTTCCAATGTTACGTTATGGCAGCTGAACCTTTTTAGCGCTTGCAATGCTACGTTATGGCATCTGTACCTTTATAGCACTTCCAATGTTACGTTATGGCATCTGTACCTTTATAGCACTTCCAATGTTACATTATGGCATCTGTACCTTTATAGCACTTCCAATGTTACGTTATGGCATCTGTACCTTTATAGCACTTCCAATGCTACGTTATGGCATCTGTACCTTTATAGTACTTCCAATGTTACGTTATGGCATCTGTACCTTTATAGCACTTCCAATGTTACGTTATGGCATCTGTACCTTTATAGCACTTCCAATGCTACGTTATGGCATCTGTACCTTTATAGCACTTCCAATGTTACGTTATGGCATCTGTACCTTTATAGCACTTCCAATGTTACGTTATGGCATCTGTACCTTTATAGCACTTCCAATGCTACGTTATGGCATCTGTACCTTTATAGTACTTCCAATGTTACGTTATGGCATCTGTACCTTTATAGCACTTCCAATGTTACATTATGGCATCTGTACCTTTATAGCACTTCCAATGTTACGTTATGGCATCTGTACCTTTATAGCACTTCCAATGTTACGTTATGGCATCTGTACCTTTATAGCACTTCCAATGTTACGTTATGGCATCTGTACCTTTATAGCACTTCCAATGTTACGTTATGGCATCTGTACCTTTATAGCACTTCCAATGTTACGTTATGGCATCTGTACCTTTATAGCACTTCCAATGCTACGTTATGGCATCTGTACCTTTATAGCACTTCCAATGCTACGTTATGGCATCTGTACCTTTATAGCACTTCCAATGTTACGTTATGGCATCTGTACCTTTATAGTACTTCCAATGTTACGTTATGGCATCTGTACCTTTATAGCACTTCCAATGTTACGTTATGGCATCTGTACCTTTATAGCACTTCCAATGTTACATTATGGCATCTGTACCTTTATAGCACTTCCAATGTTACGTTATGGCATCTGTACCTTTATAGCACTTCCAATGTTACGTTATGGCATCTGTACCTTTATAGCACTTCCAATGCTACGTTATGGCATCTGTACCTTTATAGCACTTCCAATGTTACGTTATGGCATCTGTACCTTTATAGCACTTCCAATGTTACGTTATGGCATCTGTACCTTTATAGCACTTCCAATGCTACGTTATGGCATCTGTACCTTTATAGCACTTCCAATGTTACGTTATGGCATCTGTACCTTTATAGTACTTCCAATGTTACGTTATGGCATCTGTACCTTTATAGCACTTCCAATGTTACGTTATGGCATCTGTACCTTTATAGCACTTCCAATGCTACGTTATGGCATCTGTACCTTTATAGCACTTCCAATGCTACGTTATGGCATCTGTACCTTTATAGCACTTCCAATGTTACGTTATGGCATCTGTACCTTTATAGTACTTCCAATGTTACGTTATGGCATCTGTACCTTTATAGCACTTCCAATGTTACGTTATGGCATCTGTACCTTTATAGCACTTCCAATGTTACATTATGGCATCTGTACCTTTATAGCACTTCCAATGTTACGTTATGGCATCTGTACCTTTATAGCACTTCCAATGTTACGTTATGGCATCTGTACCTTTATAGCACTTCCAATGTTACGTTATGGCATCTGTATCTTTTTAGCGCTTCCAATGTTACGTTATGGCATCTGTACCTTTATAGCTCTTCCAATGTTACGTTATGGCATCTGTACCTTTCTAGCACTTCCAATGTTACGTTATGGCAGCTGAACCTTTTTAGCGCTTGCAATGTTACGTTATGGCATCTGTACCTTTATAGCACTTCCAATGCTACGTTATGGCATCTGTACCTTTATAGCACTTCCAATGTTACGTTATGGCATCTGTACCTTTATAGCACTTCCAATGTTACGTTATGGCATCTGTATCTTTTTAGCGCTTCCAATGTTACGTTATGGCATCTGTACCTTTATAGCTCTTCCAATGTTACGTTATGGCATCTGTACCTTTTTAGCGCTTGCAACGTTACGTTATGGCATCTGTACCTTTATAGCACTTCCAATGCTACGTTATGGCATCTGTATCTTTTTAGCACTTCCAATGTTACGTTATGGCAGCTGAACCTTTTTAGCACTTCCAATGTTTGTGAGTGTGTAGAATTAATTCAATAGAAATTTCATTTCTTGCAAATTGTATCATTCATTTTCTACTAACATCATGTGGAATGATTATATTGAATCAATTGCTCAGTCTACTGCTTGGAAAGTTGGTTCAGTGTCATGCCAGACAGTTTTTCCCAATTTCAAAATCTATATATATTTCTTTTTAAGCGTTTCACCGCAAGCAAGGCAGGAAGCCACTAGCACACAAGGGGTTACAGAGAGTTGGAGTGAGAGCAAATAGGAGTGACAGAGGAAAGGATGAAGAGAAGGATTGGGGATAGATCAAGGCATCTGGAGACGTCACTTGACATTACATTTGAATAGTTGGGGATTATAGCTAAAATGAAAACAGGAAAAGGGGAGGGAGTTCCATAGGCGAGATGTGTGAGACATGAAGCTATTGGAGTAGAAGACATGGCTACATTTAACAGTTTTGACAGTGAAAGGGTGAGAGCGAGATGCCAACCTTTATAAGTCTACCAATCCTCTGTACTTTGATTATTGCTGCCACATCTTGTCTGGTGTTTCTGCTGTGTATCTCGAGTTTCTCAATAGAATCCAAAGAAGAATCTTCAAGTCATCACTTATGACCTGGCATCACAGCTTCAGTCATTTTCCCCTGGCCATAACGTAGCTTCACTGTACCTTTTCTATGAATATTTTCATGGTAATTGTTCTGCTGAGATTTAAGGATTATGAGAGGTTTTATTACTAACACTATTTTGTTTAGTTTCTTGTATATAAATTGTATTCATTGTAAATATTCATTGGGGTTTCATTTCTAAATGTTATTTTTATTCCCCACCCCTCACAGACTAATTGTACATGTGGGAACTAGTTAGGACTACATAGAGACTTATGGTGGCTGTAGTAAGAATGGTAAGTAAGAATTAGTTGTTTTAGTGTAAGGAATACACAAGTATGTTTGGTATGAATGAAGTATGTTTGGGTCAGTAATCGTGGCTACTAAGTTCAAGATAAGTCAGATTGAAGACCAGCCTTCTCCGCGTCACACTTTTGGCATCGTGCCATATTTTTACATTTTTCAAAATAAATATTGCTTTCCTCTTTGGTACCTCAACTTCATCAATTTAAATGCAGGACAAGATTGCCAACTAGATCCCATCATTTTACTGTGGAAATTGTCATAGAACTTACACTTAGCAATGATTTCTTCACTTGCATTATTTAAATTATTCAGACTATTATCCTCATCTTCATTGCCATATTCACAATATTTCAGCCATTGTACACTCTGTCATTCTTTAGGTGCTTCAACACTTTGCAGACACCTCTTCCCAGTAAGACCCCCCCCCCTAGTGGAGAACATGACTAACGATTGTGTGTACGCTATCCCTTAAGGTAAGCCTGCAAGAACATCATTAAGTGGTAACATGAGGGGCAATAGAAAAATCAGGCAGAGCTGACCACATATGAAGGGAGAAGGGAGATCCCCACCCCTCGTGGAATGAGAGCATCACTGGAAAATACAAAAACTTAAAGAATCAGCACATATGCTAAGCCACAAAAATCTCTTGAGCCGACCAAGCATAGAAATGAATACAATATGGGAACAGTAATAAGACGTGCTAGAGAAAAGTAAGGAATGACAGCAAAAATTGCAATATAAGCTCTGTTAAAAAATACAATAATAATAATAACAGAAAAAAATTGCAATATGAGCACTGGTAAAAAGGTAGATGAGACATTAGGTTTATAAGTCCCAAAACTTCATACACAGATATCCTCAGGGACACATGGCCCAGTGGATAAAGACATTGGTTAGATCCAGTGACTGGAGTTGTAAGTTCAATACCAGGCCACAGAACCAAAATTTGGAGAGTTGAGTTAAAAGGAAATAACTGAGATGTGGAACTAGGACAATCTACACTTGTGGACAAAATAAAGGGTTTGGTTCAAAATTCCAGTCATCTGAAGGAGGCTGGACATTGTGAATATGGCAAGGAAGATGAGGATAACAATCCAAATAATGTAAATAATTCAAGTAATCATAATACCTCCTCTCAGAGATATAGAGGCTGAAACATTGTAAATATGGCAATGAAGATGAGGATAACAGTCCGAATAATGTAAATGAAACAAGTAATCATAATACCTCATCTCAGAGATATAGAGGCTGAAACATTGTAAATATGGCAATGAAGATGAGGATAACAGTCCGAATAATGTAAATGAAACAAGTAATCATAATACCTCATCTCAGAGATATAGAGGCTGAAACATTGTAAATATGGCAATGAAGATGAGGATAACAGTCCGAATAATGTAAATGAAACAAGTAATCATAATACCTCATCTCAGAGATATAGAGGCTGAAACATTGTAAATATGGCAATGAAGATGAGGATAACAGTCCGAATAATGTAAATGAAACAAGTAATCATAATACCTCATCTCAGAGATATAGAGGCTGAAACATTGTAAATATGGCAATGAAGATGAGGATAACAGTCCGAATAATGTAAATGAAACAAGTAATCATAATACCTCATCTCAGAGATATAGAGGCTGAAACATTGTAAATATGGCAATGAAGATGGGGATAACAGTCCGAATAATGTAAATGAAACAAGTAATCATAATACCTCATCTCAGAGATATAGAGGCTGAAACATTGTAAATATGGCAATGAAGATGGGGATAACAGTCCAAATAAAGTAAATGATGCAAGTAATCACCTCAGACATATAGACAGATAATGTTCTTCTCTAACTCTTTTTGCTTGTGGGAACTCACTTTTTTGCCAAATACAATCTTTAAAAATTTAAATGGAATGTCAATCATGATCTTGTATCTCCTTGAATCCTGGTCTTTTAATATCCTCTCTTGTTTTCTGTTTCTTTCACTCTCAGTAAAGTATTGCGCCTTAGGGATTTTATCACTTTACTTGGGGTGAAATGATCAAGCCAGTTTCTGATTTAAAAAAAACATTTTCACTTTCTTTTTTTCTTCATTTTCTGAGGCAATAAATACCTCAGAATTTTATTGAATTAAGACGAGTTGTTGAAACTTTGTTGTAGAGTTATTTCCTCAGTGGAAACTGTATTTGGACTAAATTCGGTCCTAAATAGGTTCAACATACAAAAACGTTAGGAACTAGTTATAATAAGTATTACGCAGAGTAATCGAGTTGTGGTAGCTGACTACTTTCCCGTATTCGACTCCCACTGACTCTTACTTATATTAGATGGGAGAGTCTATTATCTATAGACTAGCTGTGTTTCACCATAACAAACTTTCAAAGTTTTTTTTAAATATTCTGTGCCATGAGAGAGAAATCTCAGCAACAAAAATGCCATGTACCTTTGTATTAATGTTTAATCAAGTTGATAACTAACTGACTTTTTACATTATTTGGACTATAGTCCTCATCTTTGTTGCCATATTTATTACGACGTTTTGGCCATGGTACGCTCTGGCCTTCTTCAAGTAATTGGAATGTCAAACTGAACTCTTTATTTTGCTTACTTTGGTAGGCTGTTCTAGTTCCACATTCCATGTCTAATGGATGTCACTTTTCAGTTATCTCCTAAAAATATCCCTCTGAAAGTTCTCCACTGCCTTAACCGGGTATTGAACTCACAATCTTTGGGTCCTGTCACTGGATCTAACTAATGCCCTTATTCACTGTGCCACTCTTTGGGTCCTGTCAGTGACAGGACCCAAAGAGTGCGAGTTCCATACCTGGTTAAGGCAGTAGAGAACTTGGAGAAGTCAATAGTCTGAATAATGTAAATAGTGTACATAATACCTCATCTCAGAAATATAGACAGATACTGAAAGGCTGAAACATTGTGATAAATATGGCAACAAAGATGAGGACAATAGTCTGAATAATGTAAATAGTGTACATAATACCTCATCTCAGAAATATAGACAGATACTGAAAGGCCGAAACGTTGTTATAAATATGGCGACAAAGATAAGGACAATAGTCAGAATAATGTAAATAGTGTACATAATACCTCATCTCAGAAATATAGACAGATACTGAAAGGCCGAAACTTTGTGATAAATATGGCAACAAAGATGAGGACAATAGTCTGAATAATGTAAATAGTGTACATAATACCTCATCTCAGAAATATAGACAGATACTGAAAGGCCGAAACGTTGTTATAAATATGGCGACAAAGATAAGGACAATAGTCAGAATAATGTAAATAGTGTACATAATACCTCATCTCAGAAATATAGACAGATACTGAAAGGCCGAAACGTTGTGATAAATATGGCAACAAAGATGAGGACAATAGTCTGAATAATGTAAATAGTGTACATAATACCTCATCTCAGAAATATAGACAGATACTAAAAGGCCGAAACGTTGTTGTAAATATGGCAACGAAGATGAGGACAATAGTCCGAATAATGTAAATAGTGTACATAATACCTCATCTCAGAAATATAGACAGATACTAACTGACTTTTGTATATTTATCAACAGTTGATAGATTTTTAAAGTTTTGATGATATCTAAAGAATATTAAGTGTGTTTTTCTATTTACATGACTTGTCAGATACAATGGGTTAAATGACCTTGACTCTCACTAACTTAGAATAAGTGTTGAAAAGAAAAAATAATCTTCATTATTGTCTTTTTCCATTGATAATACGTATTTGGTGTTATTTCTTTTGGATGTTTATTTGTTTTGAAAAAAGAAACCAGAATTGAAACCAATTTATTGAATATGCAACAGAGCATAAAATCATGGTGTATGTCTCTTGTGTATTTATCACTTTTCTTCTCATCGCCCACTGCAAAGGTTAATTTACAAGCCTTGTTTGATTTTCATTCATCCGTCGGGTCTCATTGTGTGCACATTTACATTAAGGTAAGGTTCAAGTGTTTGCAAATGAAGGAATCAGTTTGTAATTTATGTTTAGATCTTTTTCCCAACTCTTTGTTTCTTTTTTTTTTTTCGTTTGCGTGTATGAAAAGGAATAACTGAAAAGCAAAATTTGCTCAGAGAGTAGTTTAAAAAGAATCTGGGATTATGTCAATTCTTCATTATCATTTTGTTTGTTATTCACCGAAGAAGAAACTTTTTGGATTACATTTGCTTTCTTCTTCTTCTTCTAGATTAATATTCTTTTTATTTTTTTTTTAAGTTGTTGAACATTGTTTTCACTTTTTATCTTTCATTTTCTAAATCTTTTTGTTCATTAATTATTTTTGTAAAATTTTTTCTTTTTCCAAACTTTTTAATTTTTTTCTTCATTGTTCTCTTTCACTCATTTCAATTTCTAAGTTTTATATCTTTTCACTTCTTCATTTTTTCTTTCTCTTTTTTCTTCCCTTTTACTTTTCTTCATTGATTTTTCTCTCAATATTTGTCATTTAAAAAATTCATTTATTTTTTATCTACTTTTCATTCATTTTATATTTATTTTTTATTAATTTTTCATTCATTTTTTATTTATTTTTTATTCATTATTTATTTTTCATTCATCTTTTATTAATTTTCCATTCATTATTTATTTATTTTTCATTCATCTTTTATTCATTTTTCATTCATTTTTTATTAATTTTTCATTCATTTTTTATTAATTTTTCATTCATTTTTTATTTATTTTTCATTTATTTTTTATTCATTTTTCATTAATTTTTTATTTATTTTTTATTCATTATTTATTTATTTTTCATTCATTATTTATTAATTTTTCATTCATTTTTTATTTATTTTTCATTCGTTATTTATTTATTTTTCATTCATTATTTATTTATTTTTTATTCATTATTTATTTATTTTCCATTCATTATTTATTTATTTTTTATTCATTTTTTATTCATTTTCCATTCATTATTTATTTATTTTTCATTCATCTTTTATTCATTTTTCATTCATTTTTTATTCATTTTCCATTCATTATTTATTTTTCATTCATCTTTTATTCATTTTTCATTCATTTTTTATTTATTTTTTATTCATTATTTATTTATTTATTTTTCATTTATTTTTTATTAATTTTTCATTCATTTTTTATTTATTTTTTATTCATTATTTATTTATTTTTCATTCATTTTTTTACTCATTTTTCATTTAACTTTTTAATTATTGTTCATTCATTTTTTATTTATTTTTTTATTCATTATTTATTTATTTTTCATTCATTTTTTATTCATTTTTTTAATTATTTTTCATTCATTTTTTATTTATTTTCATTCCTCTTTTTCATTTTCCATTCATTTTTTTGTTTTTCATTTTTATTTGTAATTTGTTTTAACAAAATCTTCTTTGTTTTATTTTCTGTCCTTTTTTCCTTTTTTTTTCATTCAATAATAATTTCACAAAATGACATTCTTCTCTGATGACCCTCAGATAACACGAGGCAGCCCTTGAAAATGTTATCCACAACGCATAATCATGCTATGTCGTTGCTGCATTTAAAAACAACAATAATAATGACGTTATTTTTTTATCCCAAATTTCTGTCATAAATATCTTTGGTGTTTAAAAAAATATAGTATAATTTCAATATTTGTTCTCCTTATTGCATTTCTGGCCTCGTTTAACTCTTGTTCTAATCACTGACGTGTTCCAATAATGTCATTACCGTCAATGGCTATTGACATGGGGATGGAGTTTAATTCCTGTCTTATACAATAAATGTACAAAATCAATAATATTTGACCTAATTTTCTCTCTATATTTTTAGTTCACTGACTGGAACCGTGCTGATGAAAAGTTTTTGAAAGCTGTGGAAGCCAATGATATCCATAAAGTAATTAGCATCTTGAATAAAAAGACAGTATCTGCAACAAAATGTGGACCAGATGGATATGCTGCGTGAGTACAGTTTTATTATTTGGGGAGGGGGTGCTGAAAACTGTTTCTGAGGAAACAATAAAGTTGTCAATATTTTTTCGTCTCTATTTTGCTTCTCATTTTTTTTTTTTTTTTTTTTTTTTTTTTTCCATTTTCTTTGGAGTTGTTTTCAGAATTCTCATTCAATGCCAGCTATCTCTCAGAATGCAAATGATACTTTCACAGAGGGCCTTCTCATGCTTTCCTTTGTTTGCTCCCAAGACCGATCAGATTTGATAGCTTGTTGCAAGGGTGCTATATAAAACTGCCTACACTTTGAGAAAGAAAAGAATTGTGTGAGAAAAAAATCTCCTGAAAGATTACAGAACAAATCATTCTTCCACAGACATTTCCTGCACTTGTGTTTGCTAACAGCAGAATTATCCCTGGGACATTATCGCTGCCAACTACACATTGAAAAGCGTTCTATCCTAGTAACTCTGACTAAAGAAGAAATAAAGTGTTGACACATCTGTATATGAAGATCTCTGTGCAGTGCGCAAACTATTTTTGGAATGTAGAAATATTTACAATGTTTTTTTGTCTCCCAATTAGTTTTTCCGACTGAATATTTTGAACAATGAGCAATGTTTCTTACCAAATGGCAAGAATGTGCGGGTGATGTTATGGATAGTGACTCAGAAATATGTGAGCCAAGTTCAAATTCCAGTTAGGTTCATTACATTCATTTATGTTGTGTGCGTAAAAATGTTCTCAAATCAACATGTGAAAAACCTCCGAACATTATGTCTACTAGACACACACACACATGCACACACACACTTAAGAATATAAATAATCATCTGAATCCCACATAGACAAACTAGAGTTATTATACACTTACATACATAAGGCAATATTTACATTTTTTCTGTCCGGCTTGGAATCCATTCATTTCTTGGAACTTTGAAAGGACACATTGTCTCTCCTTAAATTTAGAGCATCATAAATTGTACTAACGTTTGTTTAATAAGTCATATTAAAATCAAACAACACAAAAATAAAAAATATCTGATATTCTTTCTTCTTTTTCTCCATATTTCATTCTCTGATGAAGCTTTAATAAAACTGAAACATGTTAGATTGATAAATGTTTTCCTATTTATTCTTTATCTTATCATTCTGTCAGATTCTGATATTTGATTTTGTATTTGATCCCAATTCATTTACTTAAGTGCAAGTATGCTTGAGAAAGATGGGAAACCATATACTTCCCACAGCTATGGATTAAATAGTAGGTTGTGGCTCTGTAAAAATCAATGTTCTTCTCAAAAAATTCTTAATGCAATATTCATTTATAAAAAGGAATTATTCTTAAAATCCCAAATCAATGTTTTGGCATTATATTAGCTGCAGGGGGTTGATAACCTGTAAAATATGAATGAATCAAAGTCACCAAATGGGTAATGAAATATTTTCAGTGACAAAATTGAATGTTTAGGAAATAAATTTCCAGTATTTATTTCTTGTTTTCAACTTTTAATGCTAATTCTTTGCTCTTAGTTAAAGAAAAAACACTTTGTTTTCTGAGAAAATGAATTGATGATTGAAAATACATATTTTTTTTCATTTGTGTTAATGTTTTTTTCTCTCTCATATTTCTCATTTGTGAAACTCTCTTCTGGCTTCTTGCCAACCACAATCTTCAAAAGTTTAAATATGTCTCCTTGAATCTTGGTTTTTTAATGTCTTTTCTCTCTCTTCTCAATGTTTCGTCTGTTTTTTTTTCACTCAGTAACCTCTTGCACCTTAGTGACTTTATCACCTTGCTCGGGGTGAAATGATCAAGCTGGTTTCTGATATAAAAAACATTTTCACTTTCTTTTTTTTTTGTTTCCTGAGGCAATAAATATCTCAGAATTTCATCGAATTAAGAATGATAAGTATTGAAACTTTCAAAGTTTTTCTTTTTAAATTTTTTTGCCATTAGAAAGATATCTCAGCAACAGAAACTAATCCAAACAGCAAAAGAATGAACTTGGATATTATTTTTGGTTAAAAATTCAAAACTTTCTTCTTCAATCTTGGCCCAAATATCTATTTGCTGTGAGCCAAATTTTGTCTAATCTTTGCCGCCTTCCTGCATTCTTAACCTTCGTTTGTGGAGCAGTTCTATCTTCTTATCTATTTGACTTGTCTTCATCTTTTCTATTTCAACTTCCTTCAAGGACTTAATTCCAGTCTCGTCTTCAAATCTGGGATATTTTTTTTTTTTTAATAATCTTTGATGAAGATTGACCCCCTTTCTAAGTAGTTTACATGTAGTTTTAAAGCCATTAACGAAGCTGGAGTTTCATTGAGTGCTCACTAATCATGGCCTTGTGGAAAATGTATGATAATCCAAGTAGATTATATTGGTGACTATTTTAAAAGCTGCCCTGGACATCATTTAAGCTAGCTCCTGCAGAGGGTGCTTGATTTGGCTTTCATCAGAATAGGTAAGGAGGAGCAGATGCGATAGGCAACAATAAACTAAAATAAATAAAGAACTCAAAATTGTTTGTTGCATTTAAGTATTGCATTATTATTTAAGCTTACCTTTTAAAAGTTCAACAATAATTCTTCTGCCACCATTTAATTTAAAGACAGTTTGATGTATGTAGGTCTTTACTTTCTGTACAAACAATTATTCAAAGTAGAAGCCAAGATGGCGGAATCTGAAAACAATCGCAGTAATGAAAACCTGGGAATCCAAAATTTCAGTATTACAGGTCAGAATGTTTTTAATTTTCTCACAAAGTCGGCCTGATTCCAAAATGGTATATGTTGGGCTATGGCTTCTAGGTGTAAAGTTAAAAAAAGTGTGACAC
The DNA here is from genome assembly GCA_964036315.1 of Acanthosepion esculentum. NCBI lineage: Eukaryota > Metazoa > Mollusca > Cephalopoda > Sepiida > Sepiidae > Acanthosepion > Acanthosepion esculentum. The sequence continues at coordinate 17,267,550 of OZ038508.1, read as the reverse complement.
AGTGACACACTGACATTTGCATTTATTATACAGATGATACTATTTCTTTCACCTTTCTCTTTCTCTCTTTTCACCTCACACACTTTTTAGTTTTTCTCTCTTGTTCTCTTTCATTTTACTTTCCTCTTTCTAAGTTTACCATTTTCTCCCTTTTTATATTCCTCTTCTTTTCTCTCATTATCTCTTCTCTATTTCTCTCTTTTTTCTTTTCTCTTTGATCCTCTTTTCTCTTTCTCTCTTAACCCACTCTCTTTTCTTTCACTTTATCTCACTCTTTTTCTCTGTCTCTCCTCTCTCCACGTGCTGTCTTTTTCTCCACACTCTCCTCAATCTTCCACTCAATCTTTTCTCTCTCTCTTCCACTTACTGTCTTTCTTTCTCTCTTCCACTCCCTGTCTTTTCTTTCTTTCATTCACTCACTCTCTTTTCTTTCCCTCTTCCACTCACTCTCTTTTCTCTCTTTCTATTCCACTTTTCTCTCTTTCCACTCACTCACTTTGTCATTTTTCTCTCTTGCTCTTCCTTTTCATACTACTTACTTTCCTCTTTCTATGTTTCCCTTTTTCTCATGTTTTCTCTTTCCCTCTCTCTTTCCCCTTTTCTCTCATTTCGTTTCTCCTTTTTTAAAAATCTTTTTTCACTCCCTTCACTCACTCTTCTTTCACATATTTTCTTGTGACTCACTCCCATCTCTTTCATCACATTCATTCATTCTCTCTGTCTTTACTCTTTCTCTCAGTCGCTTTCTTTCACTGTTAACCTTTTCTCTCCTTCACTTTTCTCTTCTTTGATTTTCCTCTTTTCATTCATTCTCTCTCATTATCTTTTCACTATTTCACTCTCTCCCTCTTCACTGACTCTCCCTCTTCACTTTCTCTCTTCCCTTTCCCTCTTTACCCTTTACCTTCCTTTCCCTATTTTTTCTCTCTTTGCTCTTTTTTTTTATTCTCCTTTTGCTCCCCTGAATTTTCCTACACTGTTTACCTCTCTCCATCTTTACTTCTCTCCTTCCCATGCCAATTTTATCACCTCCAATATTTCTCAGGGTTCTAATCTTCCCCACCTTTTATTAACGTTATCTTCTCAATTACAAATGACTACATGCAATTTCCCACTGATAACAATAACTTCTGATTTGACATAATCCTACACTGTATACAAAAAGAGACTCTTCTCGTGTCAGCCCTTGTTTTAAAAACCCTGTCTGCATCTTCCATTTGGACTTGATTAAACCATTTTTGCTTGACAAAGACAAAGCCAGGCTAACAAGAAAAGAAATATGTACAAAAGAGAATTTAAGTAGTTTCATCTGTCTCATCCTTAATTCATAAAATTACCAACAGTTTATGGCCTGATGGATGAACTGGGTAATAAAACAATCAAGTTCTCTTAGTAAAATGTCCGACTTTGGTGCGTGTGTTTATATGTGCATGCATGCATGTGTGTGTGTGTGTGTATGTATATATATATATATATATATATATATATATATATATATATATATATATATATATAATTTAAAAAAAAAATATGATTCCATCATGAAATTTTAAGTTTAATATTGAAATTAAGCTTTAGGACTTGAGTCAAGTTTCAAAACATATTAATTTCTGTGTTGCGATGGAATCATATTTTTTAAAAAATTAATTATAATTTAAGCTTTACTTATTTATCGATCACAGTTTTTTAAAAATAAAAACATAAATACTAATGAACTTTGGATCATTCATCTAGCTGTTCTTTCGTATTACATCAATACACACACACACACACACACACACATATATATATGAATAAAAGTGGACACTGAGGTCAACACCATGCAGCGACAGTCTGTTTCATGCTTGAACGCAATATTCTGACCATATGTGTTGTGTTTTGGTGCAAGATGATTTTTATTGTTTTTTTTTTGTAGTACCTTTATGGAAAATATTTGATGTGGGGGAGAGTGTTTGCGTATGAGTTTAATGAATATTTTCCCTATGTTTGTTTTTATCATATGGTGATTCTATTTTTTATATTTATATATGCTCTATCCCTGATATTGAGCACTTTTAATCATGAATATAGCATACCTGAAAAATATACTTTTATCATATATATTGCGCTATACAATGCATACATAGCTTAATTTCATGTATCTATGGCCACATATATATTCTACAGGCATTTTTTGGCCAAGCCTATGGGCTCGGAGAACCCACGTTAAACCCGGCCTTGTGCCACATGCAACCCTCGTGGGGGGGGTGGCTAAATATACTAGCTGAAATCTTTTCAGCTATATGGTTGAACTCTCTGCCTTCAGGCAGAGAGGAACTCGGATGAAGCTCTGCCAAAGGGCAGTGTCTCGTTCAGGGAGGTAAACCAACCCGATCTCATTTATGTGGGTTCTACGGGGTTTTTTGGCTGACCCTATGGGCTTCGAAGACCCACATTAAAATCGGCCTTGTGCCACATCTACCCTTGGGGGGGGGGGGCTAGTAAATATTGACTAGCCGGAATCTGTTGAATACAACTCAGACTTACACGAGAACTACCGACCTTCCAATAGTAGCCCTCACTACTGGATTGACTTGTGACGACCATTGCACATAACTGTTACCTTTATTCTTATTGTACTGGTTTTGTACAATAAACCTTTACGTATTTTATCCACCTTGTTTTTCAAGTATATATTCCTATTAGCACCGAATATAACAATTGCTATTTCATCATTTTTGTAATTGTGGTGCATTTGATTTTGTTAATATATATATACATATATAATATGTTAATATATGTTTTGTTAATAGTCTTATTGCCAATATTATGTTTATGACTATGGTTTTTATTATTAAAATTTTTGTTATTTAAATGAAATTTGATTTGCTTGTTGACTATATAATTAGGGAGCCATTATTGATAAGTGTTGGTTTTATATTATTTAATTATTTAAGGAAAATTATTTTCGGATAAGGAAATGAGTTTAGCTCTTTGGATGAGGTTATTAATGATAGCAGAATTTATTGTTGTCTAAAAGGCAAGAGTTAGAATTCATAGAAGTGAAGAATGCTGAGTTGTGCAAATAGCAACATATATATATATATATACTGTTATGCAGTGTATATAAAATATATACAATATTCTTATTGTTATATATTGTTATTATTACATTATACCACTTATTAATGTGTTGTCTGTTGGCCCTATGATCTGTAGTGGACCGTGGATGTGAAGAGATATCAGAAGGTTAAACTTTCCTGCTGGTGGGTCCAGCTACATAAGAATGTCGGACTTTAATTAAGTCCAAAGAAGACAAAGAAAACAAACAAGACTGATATACATGGGTAAACAAATATATATTAATAACATAACAAGTTAAACAAAGACATGGACTGTTACATAGAGTTTGTATGGAGAAATTATGTATGTATGTATGTATGTATGTATCCGTACGTACATGTATTGTTCTTAGCATGTTCCCGAAATTTGGGAAACGCTGTATCTGTGAGAGGTCACATATTGGCCTGAGTCGAGAGAGAGAGAGAGAGATCAGCCAGTATTTATAGCCAGGGAAGAGAGACCCCTGTTGAAGGATTAAAGAACTGAGGAGGAGCTAACTCCGACAGATCCGATGTGGCAAGTAAGTCTCAGTGAGAGTGTGGATGTAGTATATCCTATATAAAATGTTTTGTTTTTTTTATTGACAGAGAAACATTTTCCAAGTGGGAAAATATATTCATACATAATATTGGACTTATATATGGGTTTAGAAGTTTGGGATATATTACTTTTACTAAGTTGGTAGATTTTAATTTTTTGTTATAAATAATGAATCTAATGTATTTATTTTTATCGTTTTATATATTTATGTTATGATGATTTTTTTATTGCTAATTCGTCATTTTGTAATTGTAATTTGCATTTGATTTGTTAATATATGTTAATATCGTTATTATCAATATTATGTTTGTGACTATGTTTTTTATTATTAAAATTGTTATTTAAATGGAATTTGATTTGCCTGTCGTCTATATAATTAGGGTATCCATTATTGATAAATGTTTGTTTTATATAATTTAATTATTTAAGGAAAATTATTTTAGATGAGAAATGAGTTTAGCTGTTTGGATGAGAGCAGTTTTATATTTTTCAGAGCATTCACTGTTGTCGTCTAGTAGGCGAGAGTTAGAACTTGTAGACGCTTTGTATGGAGTTGTAAAATTATTACTGTTATGGTCTAAGAGAATATCTAGAAAATTTTTTATTGTATTTTTTTTATTGATATTTAGTTCATAATTGAACTTTAAAATTTTTTTGAAAGGTTTTTTAAGTTCTTTAATATCATTAACAGATTTAGTTCAGATGAAGATGTCATCAATATGTTTGGCATAAGTGATGCATTTATTTATTTTATTGAATATTTTGTTTCCAAAGTTGGCAATATAAAAGTTTGAAAATAAAGGGCCAAGTGTGCTTCCCATAGTGACGCCATCAGTCTGGGTATAAATATTACGAAGGTGATTGTGGAAAAGGATTTTTGTTGTGGATGCTAATAAAAGTTTTTTTTTTTAATATTGTGGGATTAATTTTCAGAGGTGGCAGAGAAAAATGGTGATAAATGGTATTTAAACTAATGCCGATTGCTTCATGGACTGGAATGTTAGTAAACAAATTTGCAATGTCTAAGGATAATGAGATTTCATCCTGAGGTTTGTTGGAGTGAAGAATTTTTTAAGATTTGTTAGTAGAGCTGATAAGATATTTAGTATGTAAGTTTGGTATAATTAATTGGCTTTAAGTTTTTCATAATTGATATATACATGTAGGAACTTGTGATATTATAGGATGGAGGGGATTGCCTGGTTTATGGATTTTAACATTCCCATATAAATAACCAGAATGATATTCACCAGTTCCGTTATGTGCCATGCGTGATACACACTTAGGCGATCATGTATCTTTTGATATATGACTGATGAAGCAGATTTTTTTTCCCGCAGTAGGTTGCCATTTCTTTCTGTGGTATACCAGTAGCCATCCAAGGCTATAGAACCTGGTCTGTCCTGCTATTTACCCATAGCTGGGGGGAGAAGAAGAGGATTCAGACCTTTCCCAAGGGTATTAGCATGTAAGTGAATGTAATGGATTCAAATGGAATTGAAACTCGACCATCTGATTCCTCAATCCGAGCTACTATCCATTACTCCAACATGTCTCCCAGTTACTTTTTTTTTAAAAGGTTTAATGATCCAATTTTGATGTTATTTGCAATTGATTTATATGGATTTTTAGATGGGAAGTTCTGTTTCAGTGTCAATTTTTGAATTTTGTGTTATCATCTTATATTAACTTTAGTTTTTTTGTGATATTCAACCTTATTTAATATTACAATATTCATTATTGTAAGTTATTAATCTTTATTTAATACTACAATGATATTCAATTAATCAGCTTTTTTTATAATAATAGTGGGATGAGTTTGTACTCAGTTTTCTCAGGTTTAGGTTGTTTAAAAGTGAATTAGTGCTTTTAAAATATCTGTTTTTGATAGGTTTGGCTTTTAATAGATCTTTTAGACCTGAGTGAGATCTGATAATGTTATCTTTTGGTAAGTTTTTTCTACCTATCTACAAGGTGCTATGGGTAAATTGTTTCCATTTTACATTTTTAATTTCGTGCATGCATGTTATTTGTTTTTGGTTTTGTCAGCTGCACTGTATAGTAGGGTCAGTTGGGCACCATCTGTGAGAAAAAGAGCACCATGATGCAATTCCCTCAACCTGAAATCTGGAAACAGCATACTTTACTGCTTGGCATTCACGTCAGAAGCTCCAATACGAACATTTTAGAATGTTTGGGTGTCACTCTGAGGACAGTGCAGAGGATTCAGAATGAGTTCGATGATATATCCAGTCAACATCATGGTGTTTGGAGTGATCACTAGTGATGATGACGTTATGCCTCCATTCATCTTCCTCACAAGGCCTCAGACTCAATACAGAGGCCTACATCAAGTACTTTGAGGAGGTAGTGCCGACCTGGGTGAAGAGGGTGTCTGCTGGGAGATCCTATGTCTGGCAAGGTCACGAGACTGGAAACACATGTAGCAAAAATATGGAAAATTAAGTATAACATATATTTAAAAAATCCACATTATAGCCAAAAACATTTGTGGCTTCTCTCTTCTCTTTCAAATATACACTTTTCTCTTGTTGGAACAACAATAATCTCTCCCTTATATATATATATATATATATATATATATATATATATACACACACACTAAGATAATCCTTATGTTTTGTTAATATTTTCACCTTGTGTTAATGTTCTTGGTTATTTCTTTTTTTATTTCCTATTTTTCTTCAGTTGCAAGTTGAGCTATCCGAGGTTTTTCCAAATGAGTACCATGATCTATATAATTTATATATATATATATATATCTTGAAGTAAAAATAAATAAATAAATTTCCAAACTGTTTTAGGCATCAATCATTTTACAAGATTGTATAAGGTCAGTCCATTATATTTCATATATATATATATGTATATATATATATATATATATATATATATATATATATATATATGGGGGGTGTATATGGGTGGGTGTGGTTGAGATGTACTATAATCAACAATTGGTTGATATATACTCTAATGCATAAATGGCCGATATGTTCTCCCATCCATATTTTGAAGCATTCTGTATTCAAAAACCCGTCATAGTCTGTTCTGTCGACTTTTTTAAGCAGGGTTTCTGCAAAGATGATGCTCTTGTGAAATGTCTTACGAAGAAATTTCTATTTCTCTTTGATCATTTTTAGGAACTGATTTGTCTCAGATTTCTGAGGAAGGATTTATATTAAAATTATTCCAAAAGAATGTTCCAAATCAAATTAACCTCCCTTGCACGTAGATTTACAGATCTACATTCTAACTAGTGTATTCTTTCTAAAAGACCAAATTGGTTCTATTCTCAGTTTAGCTTTTCACTGTGTTCTCTGTTGTAGCATTTGAACTTTGACATTTGCAAGACACCTTTAACCTCACCCAGTCCCCAACCATCACAAAGTGCCTTGTTACATTAACAAAAGTATGTGTAACTGCTTCACAGTAGATGTTAAGCTTTGTTGTATGCATCAGATTCTCTTAGTACATTACTTATGGGTGCTTTCAATTCAACAGATGTGCTTACAGGTCCCTTCAGGTCAAGGCTGTCTGCATCTTCATACTCTGTCAACACAATTTCTCTGAAGGTCTTCCACTTTGTTCATTGTCTCCATATTTGGCATTTTTTGTCTTTTTCCTATGTTTCTGTTTTTGTTGCCATCCTCATTGTCAAATTGTCTGAAATCAGATACTGAGCTGGCAGATTTTATTTCATACAATTCAAGGCTCAAGAACCACTCAATGTACAGGGTTACTGTTAGTTTATTGAATTTTAGAAACATCTATATTATTGTACTTTTGAAAATTTCTGATTGAACTATTAGGCGAACATATTTATATATAGTATTTACATTAGTCGGACTATTGTCCTCATCTTTGTCGCCATATTTGTCACAACGTTTCGGCCGTTGTACGCTCCGGCCTTCTTCAGGTGGTTGGAATTTCGAACTGAACCCTTTATTTCAATCACTGGGGTAGACTGTTCTAGTTCCATGTGCTCAAGGACACATGGCACAGTGGGTAAAGGTGTTGGTTAGATCCAGTGACAGACCCAAAGAGTGTGAGTTCAATACCCGGTTAAGGCAGTGGAGAACTTTCAGAGGGAAAATTAGCAGGAGATAACTGATAACTTACATCCATCAAACATAGCACGTGGAACTAGAACAGTCTACCTCAGTGATCGAAATAAAGGGTTCAGTTTGAAATTCCAACCACCTGAAGAAGGCCGGAGCGTACAATGGCCGAAACGTTGTGACAAATATGGCGACAAAGATGAGGACAATAGTCCGACTAATGTAAATACTGTACATAATACCTCATCTCAGAAATATAGACATATTTATATATGTAATTATTTTTTATCATACAAACATAATTTTTTAAGGAAATTAATAGAAACTTCAAAGACTTATCTCCTGACTCCAAGTTTATCAAAAATACTTCAAGTTAAATCAATTCAATTTATTGACAGGTATCATATGAGGGAAACTCAAAAATTATACACACTCTTGTCTAAAGATATGTTATGGTGAAAATGTGAATAATTTTTGGCTTACTCTCGTATATGTCCCTAGTAAATAACAGTACAGGCTAGTCCCTATAGCCTTGGTTGGCAACCTGTCTAGAAGAAGGAAAACTCAATTCAAACTAGACTAGAGAGGTTTCAATTCCATCATGCTATCTTGCCCAAGCCACACCACTGCTGCTACAGCTGCAGTACATATTTTGCAGAACTTGTGATCATGTCATGATCATATCGAGTTTAAAATATGCAATATAAAAAAAAGGTCATTTATCAGGTCATCCAATAAGTTCTGTCCGAATTTGAACTTTTTGTTAAAATGAACAAAATTTAAAGACTATTTTATAATGTCTAATGGAGCTGAACATTATTTTTATGTTTAGATGCATTTAAACTGATCAAATTTTATTTCAGAGAACAATAAAATTAAATTTTGTTTGATTAAAACCCTGCTAACATGGAAGTACCCAAGAATCATTTGAGGCACATAATGCTTTATGAGTTCAAGAAAGGAAACTCAGCAGCCGAAGCGGCTAGAAACATTCACTCAGTTTATGGAGAGGAATGTGTGAATGAAAGAACTTGCAGAAGATGGTTTGCAAAATTCACAGGTGGAGATTTCACCCTTGAAGATGAAGATCAAACCGGACGTCCAGTTGAGTTTGATGAAAAGCTTCTTGAAGCAGCCCTTGAAGAAAATCCTGCTTTATCAGTTAAGGAATTGGCAGTGGTTCTCAGTTCAAACCATACAACTGTTCATCGTCATCTTCAACAACTTGTAAAAGTTCCTAAACTTGGAAAATGGGTGCCTCATGAATTGTCTGAAAACAACCTCAACTCCCGAGTTGATATCTGCTATTCTCTCCATTCTCACCAACTTGTTTCACCTTGTTTGGATAGACTTGTGACTGGCGACGAAAAATGGATCTTTTATCGAAATGTTAAGTGTCGTAGACAGTGGCTTGGTAAAAGGGAAGGACCCCAGCCACAGCCGAGAAGGGAACTTCATGGGCAAAAGGTTCTTCTTTCAATCTGGTGGGATTGCCAAGGAATAATCCACTTTGAATTCTTACCACCTAATGCAACAATTAATGCTCAAATATACTGTCAGCAATTAGAGTGTTTGAACCAAGCTTTAAGGAAAAAAAGACCTGCTCTAGTGAATTGAAAATGGGTGATGTTTCATCAGGACAATGCGCGACCACACACAGCAAGAATCCCATCACAAAAGATTGAAGAACTTGGTTGGGAGAAAATTCTTCATCCACCTTATTCTCCCGACCTTGCTCCTTCAGACTACCATTTATTTCGTAGCTTACAGAATCATTTGGAAGAAACAGCTTTTGTAACACAGGAAGAGGTCAAAACTGACATTTGTAAGTTCTTCAAATCAAAGCCAAAAGAATTTTACAGTAATGGAATTAGTAAGCTTGTTAATAGATGGAAGGAAGTCATAGATAATCAGGGAAAATACATTGTTGATTGAATCTGTAATTAAATGTAACATTTGGTCACTTGTTTCAAAATTCAAAATTCAGACAGAACTTATGGGATGACCTGATAGATGGAAGGAAGTCATAGATAATCAGGGAAAATACATTGTTGATTGAATCTGTAATTAAATGTAACATTTGGTCACTTGTTTCAAAATTCAAAATTCAGACAGAACTTATGGGATGACCTGATAGATGGAAGGAAGTCATAGATAATCAGGGAAAATACATTGTTGATTGAATCTGTAATTAAATGTAACATTTGGTCACTTGTTTCAAAATTCAAAATTCAGACAGAACTTATGGGATGACCTGATAGATGGAAGGAAGTCATAGATAATCAGGGAAAATACATTGTTGATTGAATCTGTAATTAAATGTAACATTTGGTCACTTGTTTCAAAATTCGGACAGAATTTATGGGATGACCTGATATTTATGTCAATTTTAAATTTGTTTCTTTCTTAAGGACATTATTACGAGACATAATCTAATCTGAAATTGCTCAATTGTGTGTATTAGATATTGTGTGTATTTTTCCATCATACAAAAGAATTTGCATGAATCATCTAAAGTAAATTTAATAAATCGTTGTAAATAGTTGAAATTTAGAGACATTGATATTAACACAATATTCAAAATTACTGATGATATTGTGCAAGCATGCCATGAAGTGGAATGATTATATTGCAAATGTATTGATTCAATATAATCATTCTACTTTCTCGCAGATTGAACCCTTGCTCGCACCTTGCTACACTATCGTTATTTTCATGGCAGATGTTCAAATGAGCTACTTTCCTTAGTTTCACCAATTAAGATCTTCCCAACCAGGACCAGCTATGCTACACACACCGAATCTGCTCATCCTCATTTGCTTCATATTCTGTTGGCAAGGATAAAGTTCCACTCAGACAGTTTCTTCTCTGTCACATTGTTAACTCCCATGCGGATGCTTTTCCAATCACTATAATCTTATCCACTTAACCATTATCTATCCTACATATCCTCACAATATGCATCTCTTACTCCCTTCTTATCTTGTAAGCCCTTCATTTAATAACACTCTACCTTGAGTGGCTCTTTGGCTTAGTGAAAGTAAAATAGTAAAAAGAATTAGTGAAAATAATATATATATGACAGTATGCTTTGAAAATCATTACTCATGAATTTACATGTGTGCTATTGTCCTCATCTTTGTTGTTATCAGAACAATTCAGCCTTCATCAAGTGCTTTTTGATCCAGTACAGCTGACCCCATGTCCAAGTACACACAGCCTGGCCCAGGGATTGAACTTGAAATTACTATGTCACCAATACATGAACCAATGCAATAGGCTGTTGTTCTATGGGAGAATTCTGAGTGGAGAACTTGAAGATATCCCGAGTTCTGGACAGTGGAATGAGAACAATCTACCCCCATAGGTTAAATAAGGGTTCAGTTCAAAATTGCCTGAGGAAGGCTGGATGGCACAACAGCTGAAATGTGATAGCAACAACAAATCCAATAAAATCTTCAGTCTGTGTCTCTGAAGTACTTACATGCCTTATCTCTATCGGAGAGAAAAGAAATTGTGTTGCCACTCCAAAAGTCAAAGGCAAAGAGGAAAGAGCCTTTCAAATATCATGCTGCTTGTGATTATTGTCAGGGGCCAGTTATTCAACAGCCTTCAATCTTCTTTATGTTTCTGTTAATCTGGACAATTTTCAGCGAATTTCAAACTGATTCAGGAGGCACAACAGCTGAAATGTTGGAATAGCAACAACAAAGATGTGACAATAGAGCACTCATACATAATATAAATCTCAACTTTTTATTAAGATTCTGAAAAAATTAAAACTTCATTTGAATATTAAATTTTTTCAAATGAATGCTGTCTGCAGTGACGTGTAGAGGTTTGGTGATGTCTGGATCCAGCTGTTTGATTGCATTCCTTTAAGACTCAAGTAAGGTGTGGATTGGTAATAGGGCTTAGTACTGAGAAATATGAGAAAGGAAGTTATTTTAAATACATAAACAAATGAAACATGAAATAAACACTTTATTCAAAGTAAATATAAACTAAATTTTTATTCCGCTCTTTGATTGGATGCCCTTTTGATATGAGTCCTGGGTATGATGATAAACTATGTTTAGCAGTAAGACCTCTGATTGGGAGATTGGAGGTTTTGAGTGAGCATGAAACCAACTCTTAATTGTTGTTGTTCCCAGGTTCACCCTGACCTGGGGCGGTAGCACCCATTAGGGTCCCAGCTATTGGCAAATAGTGCCCCCCCCAAACAAAACCCCAATAAAAGTATAACAATACATTTTAATAGTAAAAAGACAATACATTTTTGTATACAAAAAAGACCAACAATACATTTTAAAGTAGAATTACCAATAATACATTTTATAGTAGAATTACCAACAATACATTTTAAAGCAAAATGACCAATAATACATTTTATAGTAGAATTACCAACAATACATTTTAAAGCAAAATGACCAATAATACATTTTATAGTAGAATTACCAACAATACATTTTATAGTAGAATTACCAACAATACATTTTATAGTAGAATTACCAACAATACATTTTAAAGCAAAATGACCAATAATACATTTTATAGTAGAATTACCAACAATACATTTTATAGTAGAATTACCAACAATACATTTTATAGTAGAATTACCAACAATACATTTTAAAGCAAAATGACCAATAATACATTTTATAGTAGAATTACCAACAATACATTTTAAAGCAAAATGACCAATAATACATTTTATAGTAGAATTACCAACAGTACATTTTATAGTAGAATTACCAACAATACATTTTATAGTAGAATTACCAACAATACATTTTATAGTAGAATTACCAACAATACATTTTAAAGCAAAATGACCAATAATACATTTTATAGTAGAATTACCAACAATACATTTTATAGTAGAATTACCAACAAAACATTTTATAGTAGAATTACCAACAATACATTTTATAGTAGAATTACCAACAATACATTTTAAAGCAAAATGACCAATAATACATTTTATAGTAGAATTACCAACAATGCATTTTATAGTAGAATTACCAACAATACATTTTATAGTAGAATTACCAACAATACATTTTAAAGCAAAATGACCAATAATACATTCTATAGTAGAATTACCAACAATACATTTTATAGTAGAATTACCAACAATACATTTTATAGTAGAATTACCAACAATACATTTTATAGTAGAATTACCAATAATACATTTTAAAGCAAAATGACCATATATCTTCTGTAGTTGAAGCCATAAAATTGTTCAAAATATTTAAACTTAGGCATTAAATAACCTATACATATTGATATGCTGCTAAACAAAATCAACCAACCAAAAAACTACCGATATAGATGCATGGGACTGTCACACCCTCTGCCCACTGTTCTGCATGCTACTGGGTGTCTGAATTAACTTCCCTGTTGAATTATTTAAATTAATATCCTTATCTTTGTTTTTTTTATCCCAATGATTTGATTTGTATTTTCTCTAACCCTTATCAAGTGAATGTCACTTTGTTTAGTCCTATATTTTCTCCTCCATTGTAAGAGTAACACAGTTTAAAGATTTGAATGTCAAATATCTTTTGCTTATATGAGAATTTGGTACTTATACAGATCTTATGGTTGCTTTAATTACTGGCTTGAAATTATGTTTCATATTTTGTTTGGCTGAGATAAAATTTACGGGATGTCAAGATTTAATATTTTTAGAGAATTGCCCCTTACATTGACCCCCTGATATGTGAGGACTTAACAACCTCAAACAGCTTCTCTGCACTCAGTCTTCCATATGTTATTAAAAAAGTTAGGCCATGATGTTTTTATCAAAGAGATTTTTAAAAAAATGTACTAAATGACATCAAAATACCACTGAATGCAATATACACTTCACAAAAGCCAAAGAACATATTGGGAAAAAAATTGGTTTGAAATGGGACCACTAACTGTGACACTGGCCTCCAAGATAATTTCAACAGGTTATTACTTGCAGGCTGGATTAGACACAGAATATGACCAATTTTACTTTCCACCAGACAATTTCAGCCAAGCATGGAATTAACTGATTAAAATGTAACAGAAGATGCCTTAGGAAAGAAACAATATAGGTAAGAGTAAAAAAAATAAAAGAACAGCAACATTTCTCATAATCTTAGATAAAACATTAAGTGAAACAATATGTTTTTGTATATATTAGGTAAGAATCCTATATATATTCTTTGAGAATACCCAGTATTAATAGAGCCATTGTTTTCAGTTCATGGGTTTGTAAAAAAGAATTTAAATAAAGACAACTCTGTTCATCATATACTTGTAAATGATGTCCAAAAAGGTTTGACTGAATTTTGTGAGCCTCTTAAATGTTCCCCCAATACAGACCGAAGGAGTCATTCCAGCAAGATGGTTACTGAATGAAGTTGCTGTAAGAGGAAGAATTAAGTGCAGATTATAAAAATATGTAGGATAGATAATGGTTGATCCTAGACCTTAAAATATTAAGATTGTAGTGATGGGGGGAAACATCCCCTTGAGAGTGTTTTCCACAGAGTTGACGTGCATTTTGGGAAGGATCAATAATATTTGAAAGTTTATTTGGACAATTGAACTCTTATAGTTTTCAGTTTACTACTATAATGTTTTAGCTAAACTATTCTTCAGTTTTTACTAAATATATAATAAGAAAAAAGTAAAAAAAAATTATTGAATGTCACCTTGAAGTTGTGACATCAATATACCTGTTGCATTTATTTTCCAATGCCTTTTATATAGATAAACGTTTGCTGTAGTTGTATTGTTCATGGTTCTGGGAACTCTCCTCTTGTTTTTTAACCAATGTTGGTGGGTGCAACCAATGTACCTTAGTTCTAGTTTTTAAGGATAATTCTTGATTGTTACAGAATGTAGAGGGTGGGACAGAATGGTAAAGAAATTGGCAAAAGATGCGATGGGTGTGGAATTCTAACAGTGGTGTGTTGCTGTAATGCATTAGTAAGTACGATTGTACCTATTTGCAAAAGGTAAGTAGAAGGGATATAAAGTATACCGGGTGTCACGGAAAAATTGTCCAAATTGTGTAAAAGCAAAATTGTCCATTTGTTAGATTAAGCTCAGAACTGCTGCATCTTATAAACGATTAAAGATATCTTACTGGAATTTTTGAGGTTTTTTAGAACACTACTTTGAGCAATAAGAATGTATAATTACTCTCCAAGCTTAACAGAAGAATTGTGATGAAATCGATCATAAGTGAAAATGACATGTTCATCATTAATTAATAATAGCTAAGGATTGAAAGCTCATGAAGGATTGAAATAAAGTTCAAATACATATATTATTCCAGGATTATTTTTCAACTTATTCAAGATGATCTTTGCTCTCTTTAACATTCTAAAATTCTTTCCTGGAGTAAGAAGATGCATCACAGATTTAATGTATGATTTCATTTTCAAGTCATTTTTCACTGCTCTGGATTGTCATAGCTGAAACTCCTCTCTCACATGCCAAACTTCTTATGGATTGAGTTAGATCATATATATATATATATATATATATATATATATATATATATTATTCCAAGATTATTTTTCAATTTATTCAAGATGATCTTCACCCTCCCTAACCTTTTAAGTTTCTGTCCTAGAGTAACAAGGTTCCACACAAGTTTCACGCATGATTTAATTTTGAAGTCTGAGTTGGATCTTTTCTAATTCATCACTTTAGCTTTAAGTTGAAATGATCCCTCTTCCTGTTGTGATCTTCTGATCCATTTTCCTCTTTACTGTTCCCTCTTTTTTAAACATTCACCATTCTCTTGATGATTCTTGAATGAACTTTGAAGATAGAAGCCAGAGTATGAATGTTGCTACCATTACTGAAGGCATGAATGATCTTTTTCCTATCATCATTGCTCAGTTGGGATGACATAGTGGGGCTGACACAAGATGATTTTAATCTGTTCTCTTTCTAGCTGAATAACTCAAAGGGTTTTTCATTGTTTCTTATGATAAATGATGTCAAGATGGCTAAATATCTTAGCGGAAAACCTGGAGAAAAGAAACACAATTAGTTTAGTGGTTTTTTAGATATTAAGCATTTTGGTGGCTGGACAATTATCCCATGCTGTTACACGATTTGGATAATTTTGTTGTTACTTTCAGTAATTTGTAGGTCTGATGAATTGGATTGTGATTATGATTCCAATGTAATAAAATATAACCATGGAGTATTAGTGTTTGAGCCTTTTATATTATATATATATACATGTGTTGATGGCAGATGACACAGTGTTGATAGCAGATGAAACAGTTTTGATAGCAGATGGCACAGTGTGGATAGAAGGTGACACAGTTGATAGCAGATGACACTGTGTTGATAGCAGAAGTCATAGTGGGGCTGACACAAAATGATTTTAATCTGTTCTCTTTCCAGCTGAATAACTCAAGGGTTTTTTTTTTTAGTGATTCTTATGACAAATGGTGTCAAGATGGTTAAATATGTTATCTGAAAACCTGGAAAGAAGAAGCTCAATTAGTTTAGTTGTTTTTTTTAGATATTAAACATTTTGTGGACTGGCCAATTATGCTGTAACATGATTTGGACAATTTTGCTGTCATACCTTGTGTAGTAAATCAAGAGATAGGCAGAAGTTGACAAGGACACCGCCTGACAAAGATTCCAAGGATCTGTTGACAGGGATGGTGAATAGATGATGACTGAAATAATATCAATTCTGCTTTTCTAATAAAGATACTCCCTTCTTCACCTCATGACCTTTTATATATGACCTTTTATCTGAAAAGTAACAGCCCTGAGTGTGCTGTGGGAGCCATGAGCAAAAGAGTGATAAGCAGATTGCGTTATCATCAAACATGATATCTTGGGACTATATAACTGTAATCATAGATTTCAGTGACTATTGTATTTTTTTTCATGTTTTTGTGCCAGAACAAATCATGACTGCTTCACCACAGTATACAACAACAAAATACAACAATATGGCATTACTGATAGGATGTTTAAGTTGCTTGGATGAATCAGAATTTATTGAGAGGTGGATCCGGTGTTTTTCAGCCCTGGCTCAGGCTAAAAAAATTGAAAGACAACCAGGTAAGAGGAGGAGAACACGAAATAACTGACCTCTTTCTAGCTTCAGCAGGTTGTGAAGCTATAATGGAAATTTCTGTGATAGCATACACCAAACAATTGGAGAATTTGACTTTTGTTTAAATTTCAGAAATTCTAAAAAATATTTTGTGACCTAAAAAGAAACATTTCATAGCAGAAAGAACCAAATTTATGTCCATTAAAGAGAAACGAGAGGAATTATTTAATGCGATATCGTCACAGATCAAGAGAAACTAGCAGATTCTGCAAATTTAAGAAACTTGGAACTCAAGATTTGAGTATTGAAGATGAAATGAGACAAAGATCTCCATTGAAAAGAAGACAAAAACCGCAAAGGAGAGAGGAGGAAAGAGGTTGTAGAAGAAGTTCGAGAACAACGAAAGGCATTATACCTCTTCGGTGCAGGGAGGTGTAGGGGATTGGTCAATAGGATGGTACCTATTTGCATGTGTTAAGTAGAAGAGATATATAGTGTATAGTAAACGAAAAGACAAGCAGGAAGTTGACTAGTGATCACGTGTCGTAGAACAACAAATTATAACAAATACAAAAGAGACAATACACATTAAATAAAATATCTTTCTCCACAGGAGATGTTATATACAGTTGTGTTAAAATGCTTATTAGGCATACAAAAAATTTGACAAAAAAAAAATATAACTTAGTAACAAGACAAACATTGCTTAGAGCTCCAAAGGATAGGAAGTTATGGAGAGCCATGATCACCTAACTAACAAGCTTGTACAAAAGGATGGAAGAATAGGGTGGGGGAGAGATAGTGACAAAACATTGCTATTTTAATATGTTAAGTAGAAGAGATATATAGTGTATAGCAAACTTTCCTGCTCCCCCATCAAGATGATGACTGAAATAATATGAAGGACACATGGCACAGTGGATAAAGGCGTTAGTACCTCATCTCAGAAATATAGACAGATAAAAAAAAACATTAGTCCACTAAGTCATTGTCCTGTGTAATTTTGATGTTATTATTTACTTTGTCTGGCACAAGGTCAGATTAATAGAGGGATTTAAATTCATGACACTAGCAAAGCTTGCTAACCATTTTGCTGTGGTAAACACCATATCAGTTCTATATATGCTAAAAAAAGACGTGCAAATTTTGATTTTCCATTAAAAGAAAAAAAAAAGCTTAAAAGTTTTTATTTTGTTCTCTCTCTGTTATAAT
The DNA here is from genome assembly GCA_964036315.1 of Acanthosepion esculentum. NCBI lineage: Eukaryota > Metazoa > Mollusca > Cephalopoda > Sepiida > Sepiidae > Acanthosepion > Acanthosepion esculentum. The sequence continues at coordinate 17,249,529 of OZ038508.1, read as the reverse complement.
TTTTTTTTTTCCTCTCAGTCACTCAAATTCCAGGATTTAGGTTCTTCTAGCTTTTTAACTTCCCATGCAGAGTTGATGAATTTATCATTTGTTTTTGTGCATTTTGTCCCTACCAATATCGTTATTCTGCTCTATTTGTTTCTGGTTGCCTTGGGGTACAGATTTAAGCTTCTGAGTTCACACCAAATTGCACTTTGAGAAGCCAAAATCTGTTCCCTAAATGCCAGCATGAATCTCTTTTATTCATTTATGTGTCCCAGCATGGTTGCATTAAGTCCTTTCATTCGGTCCATATTATCCCCACTCGATAGAAGCCATCTTGCAACACATGTTGG
>OZ038508.1:17226694-17244194 GCA_964036315.1 Acanthosepion esculentum | reverse complement strand
GATATTCAGATTAATCCCGTACAAAAACAAATGAAAAGAAATGGATTTGAGAGTACTGAGTTGTGCCAGATCTTTCAAATGGAGAAAAGCCTGTAAGCTGAAATTCAGAGAAATGAATCTAGGAAGACATTGTGTTGCTCGTCTTTCATTTGAGGTGGGTGTTACAATAGAGAGAAATGGATCTTGGAAGTTTTGGAAGACTTTCATGTGATGAGGGCTTACATGCTACAGTGAAGAGAGATGGATCTGGTGTACCAGTCTTTCAGTTAGGGAAAGACTGCAATCTAAAATTTAGGGAAATTGATCTGGGAAGACTGTGTTGTGCAGGTTTGTCAAATGGGGAAAGTCTGTAAGCTAAAATGTAGGGAAATTGATCTGGAAAGACTCTGTTATGCCAGTTTGTCAAATGGGGAAAGTCTGTAAGCTAAAATGTAGGAAAATCGATCTGGTAAGAATGTGTAGCGCCAGTTTTTCAAATAGGAAAGTTTGTAAGCTAAAATGTTTAGAAATGTCTCCAGAAACACTGTTGTGCTTCCTCTAAAAGTCCGCATGTTAATCCTGACTCTTAACCAAACCATTTTCTTAGCAACTACCAACATGGGCAACCCCCTTTCACACAGATGAAGTATTGCTAACCTCTTGCAACTCTTCTACTATTTTAATGGCAGATGCTGGATGGGGCCTGCATTGCTTAGTTTTGCCAGTCCAGACCTTCACAGCTAGGACCCACCAGTCCACATACACTAAATCACCTCATCTTCATTCCCTTTATTGATGAGGTGGAAGTTCCACTCAGACTCCCGAGGGGATGCTTCCCTGATCACTACAATCTTAACTTCTTCAAGAATCAGCCATTATCTATCTTTGCTATCCTAATAATATGCAACACTTGCTCCCCCTCCATATGCCTTTACAGCATCCCCATTCTGTAAACCTCTACCTTGAGTGACACTTAGGCCTTGTATTATATGAGCCATTGAAGAAATAAAAGAAATCTTCAGTCACAATGCAGGCCACAGCTTTTGCCACACACACACACACACACACACACACACCTATATATATATATATATATATGTAAAAAATGACATAAATATGTATATATATATATATATATATATATATAAAAAATGACAAACTTTTTGTGGAGCATCACAAAAACTTTTACAGTTTGTCATATTTTTCTAAATACTGTTTATTGATATATAAAATTATACAAAATTATATATTGTTATATCTATATCCTTTATATATATATATATATATATATATATATATATATATATACACGATGTGATGAGAACAAAAGTAATGTATAATTTCCGAAATTCACAGCATTAATCCAAAAGAGGGCTCAATACCGATAGTAGAGCGATAATTATTTATTTATTATAATTTTATCATATAGACACAACCATTTTACTCACTACAAAGATGCAACTTGGTTTCAGTGCATTTCAACTGCACTTTGATTCTCACCTGTCGAAATGCACTGAAACGAAGTTGCATCTTTGTAGTGAGTAAAATGGTTTTGTCTATATGATAAAATTATAATAAATAAATTATATATATATATATATATATATATATATATATATGTGTGTGTATAAGGGAAAAAGACAATAGGAAAACTAGTTTTAGCCAATGTGTTTCATCCAATGTGAACTTTCACATTGGATGAAATGCGTCAGCTAAAACTATAGTTTTCCTATCGTCTTTTATGACATACCCTCCAAAAACTGTTACTTCCTTTTATGAAGATTTTGAATATTAATGACCCTTTTCAAAACTATACAAAATACCAAAATATTCATTGTTTGTGGGGATATTTATATCTGTTACCTAGTTATTTCTAATTAACCTCCTGTTTTGACCTTTTTTTTAAACAGTTTTTTTGTATATGACATTTGAATAATTTTGTGGTGAGGGGTAGCATATGTTGAAATATCTTTTTAATACTCAAAATCCTATGTTGTTCACCAAAATTTCCAATCACCAACCATTTTCTGTTCAATTACTCATTGTCTGCCCAACAGCTGAAATCGGCCACTGGTAGGCGATATCGCCCAGGTTTGGAAACCTTGATTTAGAGACTATTCAGACCTTATTTGTATTTACTCTGTTATTTAGACTCAATTTAGACATTATTCTTGAAAGGGAACAGTGGTCTTTGCACTTTGTGACATCATTTTGAATTTTGACTTTCTGCTCTTAAGTTTAATTCTTGCTTGCGTCTCCCTTATATTTCTTCTTACAACATTATGCGATATACACAGCTTGTGGATGTCTTGCTTTCATTAAGCTTCATTTGAATTGAGCGAGGCTTTTTTCTGCATGTTTTTCTTTCTATAAACAAACACAACTTCTATTTTGCTATCTGCTTGTAATGTGTACCTGGAAAACTAGTTTCTTCTTTGACCAACTGTATCTCCTTGCGCAGATTTTCGGAGCCCAAGTGTTTTGACAACCATCATGGGATAGTCAGGTTTAAAGTTCACAGAATATAGTTTAACTGAAAATACTAATGAGCCTTGAAATTTCACTTGATAACCCATTGCATTCTCCATGTGAGACATCATATCATCTCACTTATTAAAAACTTATCCTTGTTTGTATTGTCATAACTCAAAGTAGTCATGAAGTATATTAACAGTTAGCTCAACCAGAAAATTGTGCAGCCTCCATTGAAGCTTGTCTAGACTTGAGGAATCTGTACTTGAGGGAATTTGTGCAAGTGACAGATAACTACAAGAATATCACGATAAAAACAGGATTATTATTTTCATATTAATTTATTAATTTTATTAATTTATTTCATTTAGAAATCTGATTTTTTACAAAATGTAAAAATTGATGTTAAGCTTGTTAAAAAAAGCAAAAAAAGGGACAACTTTTGCAACAAGATTTCAACATTTAAGAAGCAGTTTTTGTTTTATGAAAATACTTCATAAATATTCTTTCTCAAAAATGGTTATTCCACAGATGCAACAAACATGAATGTATTTATCATTCTGTCTGTCATCAACTTTGTCATTCACTTCATAATTAAGAGGTGAGACATTGTCATTCTCTGTCACCAACTTTGTCATTCACTTCATAATTAAGAGGCAAGACATTATCATTCCTTCTGTCATCAACTTTGTCATTCACTTCATAATTAAGAGGCGAGACATTATCATTCCTTCTGTCATCAACTTTGTCATTCACTTCATAATTAAGAGGCAAGACATTGTCATTCCTTCAATTAAATGGTGAGAAATTGTGTCATAAATAATTATAATAAAATGATTATAACAATTATAATTATCATTAATTCACTCATTCTAAACCAATGAGAATCACCCCCACTTTTCTCCTCCACACACACAAACCTGTGACAGTCTCACTATCAGATAAGCAGTTCACATAGACAGGTCAGTAACATGTATTTCAATAAAAATTTCATCTCCTTTTCGTTTTTCAGACCATAATAGTAAAATTTATCTTTTAGCACTCAACAAAAATTTGAGATAAGAGAACCCCAGACAGTTGTTGTATTTTCTAACTAAATTATCTGAACATTCATTACACGCGTCTATTATAAAAAAAAATATGTAAAGACTGTATACATTTTACTTATTCTTTATCTTATCCTTCAGTCAGATTCTGATCCATAGTTGGTCGACATTTGACCCCAAATTTACAATTTTACTCAGCATTACTGTGTCTTGTATTCCCAACACCACATAATAACTAGATAATAAATAATAATACTTATTATGTTCTTTCTACATCTTTTACTGTTATAACTCACCTACACTATAAATATATGGAGTTATAACTCACCTACACTATAAATATATGGAGTTATAACTCACCTACACTATAAATATATGGAGTTATAACTCACCTACACTATAAATATATGGAGTTATAACTCACCTACACTATAAATATATGGAGTTATAACTCACCTACACTATAAATATATAGAGTTATAACTCACCTACACTATAAATATATGGAGTTATAACTCACCTACACTATAAATATATGGAGTTATAACTCACCTACACTATAAATATATAGAGTTATAACTCACCTACACTATAAATATATAGTAGAAACACCAGATCAGATTTGGCGGCAATATTCAATGCATGGTCAAATTGTAGACTTATAAAGTCTTAGTGTGAATTTGCGGTCATTGATATTTATGCTATTTTTATGTCCATGTCCTTGGAAAAGGCATGAATTTAACTTTCCCTATGCTATGTTATATTGACAGCTTGCTTGTGACACTTACTGTTGGAAAACAAAAGAAACATGAGGAAGTCAATACACAAGCAATTTACTCTTCCTATATTTTTTTTAATTTTTTTTTTAAGCGTATAACCCCCAAGCAAGGCTGGAGGCCACTATCACGCAAGGGGTTATAGAAGGGTTGGAGGAAGAGCAGATAGGAGTGGTAAAGGAGAGGATGTGGAGAAAGAGAAAGACAGTGGATCGATCAAGGCAAGGGGGTTACAGAAGATTTGGAGCGAGAGCAGATAGGAATGAAAGGGGAAAGGATGTGGAGAACAGAAGTGGATAGATCAAGGAAACGGGAGATGTCGATTGACGTTACACTTAAATAGTTGGAGATTGTATTTGTCAGGGAAACAGGAATAGGGAAGGGAGTTCCACAGGCGAGATGTGCGAGACATGAAGCTATTGGAGTAGAAGAGACGTCTATATCTAACAGTTTCAACGGTGAAGGGTGGGAACGGGATGCCAGCCTCGTAGGACGTTTAAATTCATGAGGCCTAGGGACAAGCGAAAGCAGCTCCTCGGAGTAATTACCGTGAAAATATTTGTAAAAAAGACAGAGTGAGGCAACATCGCATCTGTGAGAGAGCGACTGCAGACGAGATGACAGATCAGGGCCAATCACATTGCATATCCGTCTCTGGATCTTATCAAGAACCCTGAGGCAAACAGCAGGGGCTCCAGACCATATATGGACTATCAAGGCAAAAGCTCCAAAAATAATTCCTATGTTCATTTTCAATTATAAGGGAACTTCATGATAAGAAAAGCAAGTGACCTTTGACTGCAGTGAATAGTTAATATAAAGGAAACAGACACTTAATTAAATCAGTTAAATTTTTCGATATTCATTTTTCAGTCATTGACTTTTTTTTCTAAACCCTGTTAACTAGAGGATTGAATGGAAATAAATGAATTTTAAGCATTAAACAATTTGTTATTGGTTGGTTGGTCTTACATTACTTAAGTGAGAACTACTTCTTTCCACCCAGAGAAATGCTGGGAGTATTTTCCATCGAACAAGAAGGAGTATTATTTACATTATTCGGACTATTGTCCTCATCTTTGTTGCCATATTTATCATAATGACACATAGTTCAGTGGATAAAGGCATTAGATCCAGTAACAGGACCAAAAGAGTATGAGTTCAATACCTGGTTAAGGGGAATTAACAGGAGATAACTGATAACTGACATCCATTAGACATAGCAGGTGGAACTAGAACAGTCTACCCCAGCGAGCAAAATAAAGGGTCCAATTCGACATTACAACCACCTGAAGAAGGTCGGAGCATACAACGGCTGAAACATGATGGCAACAAAGATGAGGACAATAGTCCAAATAATGTAAATTGTGTACATAATACCTCTTCTCAGAAATATAGACAGATACTGAACGGCCGAAACGTAATAAATATGGTGACAAAGATGAGGACAATAGTCCGAATAATATAAATAATGTACATAATATCTCATCTCAGAAATAGACAGATACTGAAAGGCTGAAATGTTGTAATAAATATGGCAACAAAGATGAGGACAAAAATACAAAAAATGAAAGTAACAAAAATATAAAGCATAAAATAAAAATTTTAAAAATCGAAATAATAATGAACTACAAAATACCTTTTCTAAACTTGATTCATATAATAATGACTTTGTTGGAAAAGTCAGTGTTTAAGTATGTCAATGTCGAAAATCCTTATTGTTCTTTCTCAGTGTTTACCCTGTACAAGGCCTAAGAGCCACTCGAGGTAGAGAGTTACAGATTAAGAGGCATGGCTTATGTGGATATGCTGGAAAGATAAAAGGTAACCATAGACTTGAACAGGTCAAGATTGTAGTGATCGATTCTCATGGGAGTCAGTTCCACAAGAGAAGCTGATCATGTGGGACTTATATCTCATCAAAGGAATACAAAGGAAATGAGGGTGGTTTGCTTCAATGGGCACAGCATGGTAGGTCTTAGCCATGAAGGATAGATCTGGCGGAACCAAGAAACATAGTTTGTTTGAACACTTTCCATGGAAATAGCGATAGAGCAGTAAGAGGTTTGCGGAATCTCATCTGTGATAAAGGAGTTGTAGGTGGAAAATAATTCATCACCCACAAGTACGTGGCAGACGCTTTTGGACTGTATCGAGACTGGAAAGTGAAGATTGTGCAGCTCCAGCCCATATATGGCAGCAGTATTCTATTTTTGACCTGATATGGCTCTTGTAAGGATAGAGGATAGCATGAAAAGTCAGGTACTTGCTTGAGTGATAGAAAGAACTGACAATTTTCCCAGCAACTTTAGCAATAGATCGTATGTAGCACTTCCACTTGAGGTCTAGGATGAGTTTAAGTCCTAATAGGGGCTCAAAGCATGGGGCTTTCCTATGGGAACATCCATTTATCACAATTGGTGAAAGTTCTGGGTTGGATCGGCAATAGTGTAATATCACTCGTTTGATTTTTGAGGCATTGAATATTACAAGCCAGTTCTTCCCTCCCACTGAGCTGTTAGATCTAGATCAGAGAAGAGATCAGCTACCAATCTCAGGTTATCTAGAGTTTTGGAGGTGCAGCTATATACCGTTCTATCATCAGCATGATTTGGGTATACTCTTAAGCAGATCATTTATATAAAGTAAAAAGATGGTTGGACCGAGAAGTGAGCCTTGGGAGCCAGCTGTATTGATCCCTTGGGTCTCAGAGGACTGACAGTTAACAACTATCTTCAGGGACTGACTCCTTAGGAAGGCATTTATGACTTCTAGTGTTGAAAGAGTAGAATTGATCTTTTCTATATCATCATGTCATATCATTTTTCTAGCATCTTTAGCGATGTATTGTATGTGCAGATTCCAATTGAGGTCTGGGTTGAGTAAGTCCCAATACATAGTCAAGGCACATTGCCTCCTTGAGGGAAGACCAGTTCATTATGATATGAAAGTTCTGGGTTCACAATAGTGTAAAGTCACTAGTTTGCATTTCATGGTATTGAATATGACCAGCCAGTTTTTCCCTCTCATTGAGCTGTTTGATCAGCTGCCAATCTCCTGTCACCTAGTGTTTTCGAGGTAAAACCATATACCGTTCTATCACCAGCATAGGTATTCACAAATAACTGGAGCATACTCTTAGGCAGATAATTTATGTAAAGTAGTACGAGGATTAGAGGAATGCCTGCATCAATTGCTTGAGCATCAAAGGAAAAATTCAGCTGTTTTCTCATATTTTTCGGAAAGATAATTCTTTTAAAAATTACTATGAACTTTCCTAAATCTTTGGCATATTACACTTTAAAAAATCCGCAAGCCAGGATATTTTTCAATTATATTAGAAATTTAACTTTTTGCATCAGTGTTTTTCATAATGATATAGAGTAGAAAAAAAACCCAAAAGTAATAGTATCTCTGAATATGGTAAATTAACTAGAAACATGTCTTATTTCCTTATTTACTTTTTTCACACCCAGACAATTGACTTAATGTTTGTTGTTATTATCACAGCAGGCAGATTATGTTTAAGGCTCCAATTTCTATACTCAGGATTGTCCCATATATTAGATCATTGGTTCATGAATTTGGGGAGTTAAATCCCAGAGGTAGGTAGAGCTTACTTAGACTCAGTAGAAACAGAGTGATCAGTAACTAGACAATACTAAATAAGAACATGGTGAGATATCACCAGACATATAGTCAGTGGAAGAACAACAGTCTGATCCTGAACTGAACCCCCCTCTTTATACTCCTGTAGATTGAATAAAAAGATCAGTTCAAAATTCCTTGAAGATTACTTGAATCAACAATTACCTGATGAATGCCAAAATGCACAACAGTCAAAATTTTGGCTAATAACAAAAAATAGATAAGGACATTAGTCTAACTGTAAATAATGATAACTCCTCATATAAAAAGTCAGACAGAAAGTCAGTTAGTATAAAAACAATGAAAATAAAATTATAAGAAAAAATTTTAACAAAAATGAAAAAATCAGCAGTCAGTGGCTGAAACCTCCTGATGAGTGGATTGAACGATTACAAAAAGGTTCATTTACAAAACTATGTATTCAGGGTGCTGGATATAACATCAATCAGGTAAGTGATAAATTTTATATTTGTATTATTACTATATATATATATATATATATATATATATATATATTTAATTTCTATTGACATGACCATGTTTATCTTTGCATTATTGTTACTCTGAAAAGATTTCTCTTATGCAGATAAATGTAAAGATCAGTCAGCTGATAAATCTTTATTCAGCCTCCTATCTTTCGTCTGGTTCATTAATTGTGCTGTCAAGTGTAATCAAGAAATTCTTTAGAATAATTTGTCTATTCACCAACTGCAGGTTGCATTTCGCATTTTGCTTTCTCGATGTTTCTTTTGCAATGACAAATTTTAGTTCATCATTCGCAAAAGCTGTAGACAGGCATAATTTCATGCTCTTCTTAAAGTGATACCATTCTTTCGATGAGGAATTTTAGAAATTTTCTTTTCTGCTTATCTTTTTAATTTTTTCTTGGATTGGTAGCTTTCAAAAGAGTGTTCATTTTATACTTGGTATATTGATCCTTTCCACAAATTGAGAAATTTTTAAATATATCTAAATTTCTTATAAATGCTATCAAATTTTATTTGTATTTTTTCACTTCAAATTATTATCCTCATTTTTGTTATTAGTTTTTGATGATTGTGCCCTCTACCATTCTTCGCATGTCTGTGATTACAGGTAACCATCAGAGAATTCCAAACTGAACCCTTTATTTAATCTATAGGGAGGAAATTTAGGGATATCACATCTTGTTCTTTTTTAATACTACTCACTTACTGCTATCCCTGTTTTCACAAAGTCTGCACTACCCATTTCATGGTGTGATATTTTTATGATGCAACTTGAAAGTCATTCATCATAATGTGCGTGTATATATATTTATATATATATATATATATATACTTAGTTGTACAGGTATGAGTTCGTGAGCTTTCACACTTTTACAATTATCAGACAAACAAGCAAGAAACCCAGGGTCACAAGCTCATATTCATACAACTATATATATATATATATATATATATATATATATATATATGTGTGTGTGTGTGTGGGTGTTCCTATAAAATAGGAAAGAACCATTAAATTGATGATCTGAAGTACTTTGGTATTTTTGTTTTTAAATTTTTTTAAAAAAGTGCTCGATACACAATTAGAGTCTAGATTATAATTATTTTTTTAAAAATATGATTCTATCACAACACAGAAATTACTATGTTTCGAAACTGCCACCTAGTGGTTATTGTTTAATATTGGAATTAAGCTTAAATACTGCTGACCAGTTTCAAAACATAGTAATTTCTGTGTCATGATGGAATCATATTTTTTTTTAAATAATTATAATTATATATATATATATATATATATATATATATATATATATAATTATGTTTACAAGTGTGTGTATTTATATTTTTGTATGCATGTAGTTGTATATATATGAATATTTAGATATAAATTAAAATATCATATTTGTATATACCTATGTATATCTTGTAGGGATATTATTATTATTATTATTATTATTATTATAAAATAATAATAATAATAATGAAAATTGTAAATAAAATAAATTAAAACAATAGCATAAAAACGTTGTATAAAATAAATTAAATAAAAATTAAAAATAATAAAAATATGCCTAGCATGCAACAAAAACTGTTCCTGCCAGAAATATGGATATCCTGCCAACCGTCATTAAATTAAACCTCTTCATAATGAACCTTGATACAGCCAACATGTGTCTAACTTCTCTCTGTGATATCGCTTGTAATAATACAGAGTAAATTCTCCCTTTTATCTCATGTACCCAAAAACAATTGATTAGACATTGATTTGAGTTTCTTTAATTTTTACAATTTCAACGTTTGTTTGTAAAGCTCATTGGGATAGTCAAAGATGCCTTCCAAAAGCTAACCAGGGTATTAAGAAATACAAAATTTTCATTAGAAACAAAGAAAAGAGTACTGAACTGTTACATGATATCATTCCTCTTATATGGCAGTGAATGCTGGACAATCTCCTCAAAGATGAAGAAGAGACTTGAAGCAACAAAAATGTTGTTCTACAGAAGGATGCTGAGGATACTTTATTGGCCGAACATGAGAGCAATGATAAAGTTTTAGAGAAAATGGAAACAAAAAGGAAACTTATATTTAACATCAGAAGTAGATAGCTGAAATTTCTATCGCACATAATGAGGAAAGACGGTTTGGAAAATCTGATACTCACAGGACAAACTGAAGGCAAGAGGGATAGAGGAAAACAATGTATAACCTACTTAGTGAGCTTTAGTAATTGGATGGCGGAACATGGTTTAGGAGAAAAACCAACAGAACAAAATTTATTAATAGCTATGAAGTACTGCTAATTATAGAGAGCTATGATTGTTTGCATCCTGAATTTTCTGGTACATTGTAAAATTAACTATATCTTCTTTGATGTTTTGCTAGAGTAAGTGTACGTAATAGTGTGGTGATAATACTGAATGGCTTCAGTAGGTTTCTAGTATTCCAGAAGATATTTCATTAGGCCTTTATCTAATACTAGCATAATAACTCGTCTTCGACTGGGTCTTTCATTACTGGGAATTTTTGCTGTCCAATTCGAGAAGTTGAAGTTTAAAGTCAGCCCACCCAAAAATCAATATTAGTAACAACAATTGGGTGAAAATGAGGCACATCCCCAAATGGGGGGGGGAGTTAACAATTTGAATGGTGGGTGACCCTAAAAAGGGCTGTTTTTGTGTTCTCAATCTTTGTATCAGCGTCATGCACAGCAGCAGTTGAAGAGTCGTTTCTCCTCAGCCATTGAGTCCTTTGGTCATTTTCAGCCTCGTGCGAAGAAGTGTTCAGATATGCTCTTCTGGAAAGCCAATGGCTACATTGATCTTTGGTTTCAGTGGCTCTGATTGAAGCATTTTGAGATGCATTTTGAGACAGGTGAACTGAATGTTCTAAAGATGATTCGGAAGTTTCTAGTATTCCTAAAGACATTTCCTTATGCCTTTATCTAATATTAGTCTGACTCCTCTTTCATTTCTCTCTTTGACTTCAAATATGATATTGTGGTCATCACTTTCACAGTCACCATTGTTTACCCATCAAGTTTCACATATTCTTAGAATGTTGATATTTAGAATTTCCATTTCCTCTTTGACATTTTCTAACTTACCCAAATTGTTAAAATATTCCAACATACAATTATGGTTTCCCCCATTTCAAAATGTCAGAGAGAACATTTTTAAATTTTAATTATTTAATCATTTCACCTCAAGGAAGGTGGGAATGCCATTAGTATGCAGGTATGTGTGTGTGTGTGTGTGTGTATGTGTGCATGTGTGTGTTACATAGATTGAAAGTGAGAGAAAAGACTGAGTATAAGGAGGATTGGGGAAAGGATAAAAGCTGAACAGGATTCAAGAAGATAGAAGATGGTGATTAACATTGCATTTTAATTTTTGAAGATTGTATTTATCAGGGAAGCAAGTAAATGGAAGGGAGTTCCACAGGTGGGAAGTGCGAGAAAAGAAACTGTTGGAGTAGAAGTGGCAGTTACATTTACAGTAAAAGGGTGGGACCTAGATGCCAATCTAGCAGCATGCTTAAATTCATGTAGTCAGGGCACCAGAGTAAAAAGCTCATCATAACAATTGCCATGAAAATATTTGTAGAAAAGACAAAGGGAAGTCATGTCATGTTGGTGATAAATTGACTGAAGTCGAGATGCCAGGTCAGGATTCATTATATTGCAGATCCTTCTTTGTATTTTGTCAAGAACCTTGAGATGAACAGCAGGATCACCAGATCAAATGATTCAAGGTTTTATCTCTGTCAGTGATTCCTTTTCAAAATGTATTTGATATTCTTTAAGTGCTATGAATTCAAGTGAAATTATTCTAAGAATAAAATGTTTTTGTTTCAAAAGCTCTTCAGACTGTCCATTATAAATACTTGAAATCTTCTTGAGTATTGCAGGAGGACAGTATGTTAATCTCCTCTAAGTCCCGTATAAATTAGTATGATTGACTGTATCTCTGTCATTGGTCACCTTCTTTTCCCTGCACTTATCCAAGATGAGCCTCTTGTGTTAATTATGATATATAACTTGGCCTTCGCTGTGTTGATCTAGACTGATCATTAATTAGAATGGATACACACAATATAAAGCAATTAATACAACTTGGATGTTTCTAGCAACTCAAAGGAAGTTGTTTGCTGTAGTATAGTTGAACATAAATGAACAGTTGTGGCCTTTTGTTCTTATTAACATTCACATTGTTTTAGTCTCTGATCAAATTGCTGTTTTCAGGTTCAACACGGATCTCTCTTAACATTCAGTGGAATAAACCATATCTCTGTCGATTCAAGTCTCTTTTTTATATATAAAGACATTGTCCAGCATTCACTGTCATATAGAAGGATGGATATTACATAACAGTTCAGCAGTCATTTCTTTGTTTCTCTTGCCTCATTCCCCTCTTCATCTGTGAGGAGATTGTTCTCTATTCACTGTCATATAAGAGGACTGATATTGCATAACAGATCAGCAATCATTTCTGTTGCTTAAAATCTCCTCTTCTTCTGTGAGGAGATTGTCCAGCATTCACTGTCATATAGAAGGATTGATATTACATAACAGTTCAGCAGTCATTTCTTTGTTTCTCTTGCCTCATTCCCCTCTTCATCTGTGAGGAGATTGTTCTCTATTCACTGTCATATAGGAGGACTGATATTGCATAACAGTTCAGCAATCATTTCTGTTGCTTAAAATCTCCCCTTCTTCTGTGAGGAGATTGTCCAGCATTCACTGTCATATAGAAGGATTGATATTACATAACAGTTCAGCAGTCATTTCTTTGTTTCTCTTGCCTCATTCCCCTCTTCATCTGTGAGGAGATTGTTCTCTATTCACTGTCATATAGGAGGACTGATATTGCATAACAGTTCAGCAATCATTTCTGTTGCTTAAAATCTCCTCTTCTTCTGTGAGGAGATCGTCCAGCATTCACTGTCATATAGAAGGATTGATATTACATAACAGTTCAGCAGTCATTTCTTTGTTTCTCTTGCCTCATTCCCCTCTTCATCTGTGAGGAGATTGTTCTCTATTCACTGTCATATAGGAGGACTGATATTGCATAACAGTTCAGCAATCATTTCTGTTGCTTAAAATCTCCTCTTCTTCTGTGAGGAGATTGTCCAGCATTCACTGTCATATAGAAGGATTGATATTACATAACAGTTCAGCAGTCATTTCTTTGTTTCTCTTGCCTCATTCCCCTCTTCATCTGTGAGGAGATTGTTCTCTATTCACTGTCATATAGGAGGACTGATATTGCATAACAGTTCAGCAATCATTTCTGTTGCCTCAAGTCTCCTCTTCATCTGTGAGGATAGTGTCCAGCATGCACTGCCATATTGGAGAGTAGGCATTACGTAGCAATTCAGCAGTCTTTTTTCCAAAGAAACTTTCCAGTCACTTAATACTAGGTTTAGTTTTTGGAAGACATCTTTTACTATTTCTGTGTACCTTAAATCCTGATTTAGCATGATCCTTGCTATTTTCATAATAACCTGTTCATTGCCTGAAAGCAGCAGTGCTATTTTTATTAGATGTTAGGAAATTGTGGAGAGTCATTATTGCTCATATGATAAAGAACATGTCATATAAAGGAAGAAATAGTCAATCATAATTATTAATTTTGAAAAGTATTTGCTTTTATCTTTATTTATTTATTTACTTTTTGTTGTGTCTTTATTCTGGACTGTTAATCTATAACTATTAGTAGGCAGCACTGATCTGAAGTATAGGAAAAAGGTCACTGTTAAAAATTTTATTGACCTTAATAATTAGATTAGGACAGGAACAGGAGTCATATCATATTTCCTTAATTATTTAATAATGTAAAAAGAACAGGTATTTGTAATGAAAGAGAAAATCGCCTCCCTTGAATAAGAGTTTGCGTTTTGTGCGTGGTCTGCCAAAAGAGAATTAAAGAAAATCACTCAGTGGATGAAGACCATTGTTTTTGATTACCAAGGAGAATGATTTTTGAGTTTGGTGGGCGAAAGTGCATTTCTGCTGTTGTGAAGATTGGATTTCTGACCCCAGTTTTCTCATTACTATGTTGCCTACTGGATTGTTTACTAGAGATTTGCAGTTGAACTTATTGGTGGCACACGGATTTTTTTTTGTTTCTGCTGGCCCCATTGGTTGATAATAAAAAAGTATTAGATTTCAAGCATTTTTGTATTTATCAACTCAAGTGAAAGAAACCAAAACTTGAGTTCCTTTGAAAGCTATCAATAATTTTTTAGTATATATTTTCATTCAGTGGTGTTCAAATTGAAATCATTTTTCTTCATTTTAAGTGAAATTAACAATTATGAGTATGAGCTGGGAACCCTAGAAATTCCACAGATATTGAAAACGTCAAAACCCTTTGCTCTTTGTTCACACAGTTTTCTTCATTTTCTCCCTTAAACCTCTCCATCTCCATTGCGAACCCATGATTTTTTGTCTAAATGTTACACAAAAATGAGTTAATTTCATATTTAAAATGTTGCGGGGTTCTCTCACTCATAAGGTGATAACATTTTTACTTTGTTCGGAAGTGGAAGTCAAAATGCTGATTGTAAACAAAGCAGGTGTAAAGGAAACAGACTATTTGGTGTAATGCCTCATATATTGGAAGTACAGTTCAAGAAACGAGAAGTTCTTTGCTATTTGATACAACCAGAGGAAATTAGGACACAAATATATACAAGGTGTATCAAAAAAAAATTTTACAAACATTTCTCATACCAAAACAAAGACAAAAGTCCATATAGACATATGTCTGCAAAGCCTTTGTTTTTGAGTCGTTAAGTTTACAGTAGACACTGTTAAATGTACCATCCTTGATACAATCCAAAAATACTTCTTACCATTGTTTGTGGTGCTATGGATCCTCTCTCAGCAACACAACATTAAACAGCAGCAAAAGTTGGATGACTCATTTACCTTCAGTCTGGAAACACAATCTGACAACAGCCATGCAGCCTCATATCCATTGCCATTCAGGTGGGCATATGTAAAATCATATCTGCCTGTTCATCATCCAAGTATCCTGCCATTGTTAAATGGAACACTTCTCAGTTAACTCCCTACTACACACATTAAATGTTGAAGACAGATGAAACACAAATGTACACGAATAACAAATGTAACCTAGTCTATGGAAACACTGTACCATCTATGGTAAACTTCTTTAAACTTAATAACTGAAAAAAAAGGATTTGTGGACATTGTTATATGGACTTTTCTCCTTGTTTTTGTGCCAGGAACCCACTCCCAAATTTTGTAAAAGTATTTTTGATAAACCATTTACATTATTCAAACTATTTATATTGTGTGTGTGTGTGTATATATATATATATATATATATATATGTAAGAAACAAGTTGTTCTCACTTCTTTTACATCCTAATGTTTTACCTATGAAATTAAGAACTGGTTCTCTCTTCTATTTTTTTATTAATGGATATAAAGATCAAGGACATTTCTCTCTCTATCTTTATATATATATATATATATATATATATATACCAACATCAAACCTACATGACTACAAAATCAAACTAACAGAAAAAATAGATCACTTGATAAAATGCATAAGATGGAAATTATTTTATTTTCTCAAAAAATACAATGGTCGTAACCACAACACCGATAATACCAATAATATCAACAAATTTGGATTTACATCAATGGAATGCCCACTACAACAAAACGACCTCATAGCTTGGAGAGTTGAGTTAAAGGGAGATAACTGAGACATCCAGAAGAAGCATGGCAAATGGAACTAGAACAATCTACCTTGGTGGATGAAATAAAGGGTTCAGTTCAAAATTCAAATCACCTCAAGAAGGCTGGAGTGTAAAACGACTGAAACATCATAAATATGACAATAAAGATGAGGACAACAGTCCGAACAATGTAAATTGTCATTAACTTCCCCAGGCTGAGAACTTTTCAACATTACCTTGGATAATGTAAATACATTGCCAATGATCTTACATTAGAAATGATTGGGAAATTCAATGGAAAGGGATTGTTAGTGGTCAGGAATTATGATAAACATTAGTGACAGTAATTTCATAAGAATTCATAAGCTGTTATATTCATAAATAGATGAAAGAATTTATAATTTGATTTATTCACACAATCGAGGATTTTTGAGCTACAGTGGGTCAATTGGTGAAATGTGTTTCTGATTTTCTAATTAAAATTTTACTCCATTTATTTCTGTATGAAACAAAAACCTGGATAGATTTGTTTCTATTTGGTTTCAGCTTGATAAGCAATTATGCAAAATGCATTTTTAAATGCACTTAACACAGCTTGAATATAAATGAATCTGATCTCAAGTGATTTCGCTGAGGTGGGTCTTGTTTGCCATAAAACGGACCCTCCTCTTTGGTGTCATCTTAAAGTGTCCTTAAGAACAAGAAGTCTTTTAAGAATATATCTAATTTAATCTTCCTTTTGTTGCCTTATTCACTGTTATTTTCCTGTATTACTCTTATTTCAGAGCAAAATTGGTTCACTCGTTCTTTCCCTCATTAAGTGTTGTAACCTAGGGAAAGTTACTGAATAGAATAATCACAAAAAAGGTTGGTAATGAACGATAATACTTAGGACAAGAAAAACACATACAAGATTCACCAGCGGTGTGTAGAAGATGTAGTCAACTGCTAGAAGTGAGTCAAGTTAATTCCACAATGAATCTCCAACTGCAGGATATCTACCAACTACACCATGTGGTCAGATGTGGCACAAGGCCGAATTTAATGTGGGGTATCTGAGCCTATAGACTCGGCTAAAAATTCCCCATAGACTCCGGATAAAACGGGGTCAGGTAGCTGTTTCCCGAGATGAGACTTTGCCCTTCAACATAGCCTCATCTGGGGATCCTCTCTACCCGGAGACAGAGAGTTTGATCAGCACAGCTGGAGACAAATCTCCAACTGCAGACCAACATACAGTATTTACTACTGTATTTATGTGAATGGGAGGCATACACATTATTATCCGTAGGTATGCTGCAACCCTAAGTCAGTGAATGACTTCACCTACCTTTGTCAAATGCTTACACATCTATTCAGCCTAAACCAGACA
>OZ038508.1:17219194-17224194 GCA_964036315.1 Acanthosepion esculentum | reverse complement strand
CATTTTGTTCCTTGAAAATGGTATGAATCTACCCTCCTCACTTTAGAATATTCCAGAAGTGTATATTGTGTAATGGTGGCTTTTGTACAGCTTAGAATGGTACAACCAATAGCAATTCACATGCTGATTGGTTGTACTGGAGGATGCAATTTGATTGGGTAACTGAGGACAAAACGAAGAACAATAATTGGTTAGTTAGCCATGGTGTTGGTATGATAAAAGGGGGCTGGAGCAGTGAGAAGCAGAGCGATTTTTACATTGGTGACATGTGGGAAATAACAAATGGCGGATTGAAAAGTTGGTTCCACAGAGCAGTAGTTTGTTCAAGTGGAAGTCATGTCTCACCAATGGAATATGGAGGGTGGCA
Organism: Acanthosepion esculentum; assembly: GCA_964036315.1. NCBI lineage: Eukaryota > Metazoa > Mollusca > Cephalopoda > Sepiida > Sepiidae > Acanthosepion > Acanthosepion esculentum. The sequence continues at coordinate 17,223,827 of OZ038508.1, read as the reverse complement.
TGGCGGGTCCTAGCTATGAAGGTTAGAACTGGTAGAATCAAGGAATATAGTTTATCTGAGCACCTTCCATGGAAGTAACAATAATGCAGTGAGAGACTTGCCACATCCAGCCTGTGAGAGAGAGGTTAGAGGATGGAAAAGAAATTTGTCACCCACAAGTATTTGATGATTTTAGAATCTATCGAGACTGGAGAGTGAGGTTTGGGCAGCTCCTGTCCAAATATGACAACTGTACTTCATTTTCGGCCTGATCTGATCTTATAAAGGTAGAGGATAGCATATGGAGTAGTACAGGGAGCTGACCATTTTTCCTGCCTCTTTTGTGAATTTCTATATTATAGATTCCGTATTAGTTTCTTTCCTTTTTCATGATGCCTATTCATATTACTGCTGCTACTACATGAGCAACTCGAGATGGTGTAATGGTTAGCAAGCTCGTCGCGCTAGAACAGTTATGACTGAGTAGTGAGTTTGATCCTCACTGGGTGCCCCTTACTTTCGGCCTTGTGCCACATCTAAGCTACACTTGGAAAATCACTACTGCTGCTACTACATTCATCTTACAATGAATGACATCTTCATACTGCTTTTCATGCTTGTATTTCTAAGAATGATTCAAGTATAGCACAAGGCTGCATTTGGGGAGCACCTATAAAATTTAAGACTCTTCTCATAGCACGATTTTTGTTTTTCAATCATGTTGGAGTAATGGATAGTGGCTTGGATTGAAGAATCAGAGAGCCGAGTTCAAATTCCAGTCGACTCCACTACATTCACTTATGTACTAATACCCTTGGGAAAGGTATGAATTTTTTTCTTCTTCTGCCTGTTATGGGTGAATAGCAAGACAGACTGGGTTCTATAGCCTTGGATGGCAACTGGTCTACTGCAGAAAGAAATGGCAACCTACTGCAGGAAAAATCTGCCTCATCAGTCATGTATCGAAAGATACATGATTGCCTAAGCGTATATCACTTACATGCTAATACCCTTGGGAAAGGTATGAATCCTCTTTTTCTCCCCCCAGCTATAGGTAAATAGCAGGACAAACCGGGTTCTATAGCCTTGGATGGCAACTGGTCTACTGCAGAAAGAAAAGGCCACCTACTGCGGGGAAAAAAATCTGCCTACATCAGTCATGATCCCCTAAGCGTGTATCACGCATGGCACATAACTGACTGATGATTCTTTACTTTAAGCACCCCAGAGAATGAATATCAAAAAATGTTTTTTTAATATATTTTATAAAAGTTAATGTTTGGGGGCCCAGTATGCTATATAATTTCATTTTAAATTATTCCCCCACCCCCATACAGAAGCTGAAACATATATGCTCATACCATGTCTTCAAATTTTAAAAAATGAATGATCTGGAATCGCTGTTTTTTTTTGTTGAGGCAGGACCAGGATTAATCTTGCAACAAAGCTAGGTGGGCCCTGTCTGACAGAGGATTTCTTGCCATAATCATTTGAGGCAACATTTTCTAAGGCCAGATGCATTTCCTGAAACCCAACTTGGACACTGAGTGTTTTTTTATTGGGAAACCATCTCTATGAAGGTTGGCATTCAAGGCTTGAGACTCCATCTTGGCCTTATATACATACACACACACACACACACATATATATATATATATATATATATATATATATGCTTGCATCTATCAGGTACCATGCAGAGACTGCAACTTGAGTTATGTAGGCGAGACAGGGAGTTCCTTGAAATCTCGCATTTCCAAACATAAACGATATATTCGCCTCGGTAATTTAAGTAGTGCTTTGTTTGTACACATAGCCAAATCTGATCACAATTTTGATTTCGACTCTGTGAAGATTTTAAAATATATCCACAATAAAAACCTTAGGCAGATTTACCAGGCTGGCATGATATCCACCTCACACACAATAAACACCAGACAAGGTTTCTTTAATATATCAACTTTTCTAGCAAGATTAATGCTTGACAAACGTACCGATAAGCTATAGTTTTAAATAGGTCCCCCCCCCTTTCCACTTTGGATAAAATCTCTTCCCTGGGAGCAGGTTTTCGCAGCGCCGCCCACGCGGCGCCAGTGTATCCAACTCCAAGAAAGAATACTCTGACTTTAGAATTTCAGTTTTTCTGTTTCTGACTAGTCCTGTATATATCGTCTCTTCATTTAACTTAAATCTAATATAAATATGTCTCCATTAACCATGTCCTGAGGAAGGTCTATTTGACCGAAACATCTGATGTCGACAGAATAACAAAAACAAAATAAAAAACAGTAAACTCACATATTCAGATTTTGCTTTGTCTTTTCCACATTTTCATCATACCGTCGGATCTACCTCCACATATTTGCTTACATATATATATATATATATATATATATATATATATACCGGATGCAACAGCAAAATTGTCCAGTTGTTAGATTAAGCTTTGAACTGTTATATTTTAGAAATGATTAAATATATCTCACTAAAATTCTACATGGTTTTTATAACACTATTGGGCTCTCCTTTGAACAATAAGAATGTATTTAACTCTAAGGTGAAATGATGATCCCTCTTGCTGTTGTGATCTACTGATCCATTTTTAATTTCTACTTTTCCCTCTTTTTAAACTTATTCACTGATCTCTTGATGGTTCTTGAATGGACATTGAAGATGGAAGCCAGTGTTTGGATGTTGGTATCATTACTGAAGACCTGAATGACCTTTTTCCTCTCACCATTGCTCAGTTGGGATGACATAGTGGAGCTGACACAAGATGATTTTAATCTGTTTTCTTTCTAGCTGAATAACTCAAAGGGTTTTTCATTGTTTCTTATGACAAATGATGTCAAGAATGGCTAAAGTCTTAGCGGAAAACCTGGAATAAAGAAACACAATTAGTTTAATGGTTTTTTTAGATATTAATCATTTTATTGGCTGGACAATTATCCCATACTGTTACACGATTTGCACAATTTTGTTGTTACTTCCAGTAATTTGTAGGTCTGGTGAATTGGATTGTGATTACGATTCCAATGTAATAAAATATAACCATGGAGTATTAGTGTTTGAGCCTTTTATATTATATATATATACATATGTGTTGATGGCAGATGACACAGTGTTGATAGCAGATGAAACAGTTTTGATAGCAGATGGCACAGTGTGGATAGAAGGTGACACAGTTGATAGCAGATGACACTGTGTTGAGAGCAGGTGACACATTGTTGATGGGAGGTGACACAGTGTTACCAGCAGATGACAGTGCTGATGACAGATGACACAGTGTTGATAGTAGATTATGCAGTGTTGATAGCAGGTGACACAGTGTTGATGGAAGGTGACACAGTATTGATAGCAGGTGACACATTGTTGATGGGAGGTGACACAGTATTAGCAGCAGATGACAGATGACACAGTGTTGATGGCAGGTGACACAGTGTTGATAGCAGGTGACACATTGTTGATGGGAGGTGACACAGTATTAGCAGCAGATGACAGTGCTGATGACAGATGACACAGTGTTGATGGCAGATGACACAGTGTTGATGGCAGATGGCACAGTGTTGATAGCAAATACAGAAAGGAATCTACAATAACTTCTACAGAAAGGTAGTGAAAGAGAGCAAGAAGAAAAGACTAAATATCAATTGCAAGAAGATGGAATGCATAGTTGTAAGCAACATGCATATTACAAATTGGGAATATCAAAATCAAGCAAATGCAATAATTTAAATACCTGGGAAGTGTTTTAACATAGTACAGAATGTGTGACACTGAAATCTGAATGTGCATTGGTACAGTGAAAGGTGCCTTCCTAATACTAAGCAAAGTATTAAAAAAGAGGAAAATTTTATTAGAAACAAAAGTCAACTGAACTATTATGTAATATCAGTCTTCCCATTTAGTAGTGAATGTTGAACAATCTCCTCATAAAGAAGAGACTTGAGGCAAGAGAAATGTGGTTCTACAGAAAGATACTGAGAAAACCATGGACCAAACATGAACAATGAAGTTCTAGAGAAAATGGAAACAAAAATGACACTAATACTTAACATTAGAAAGAAAGTTGAAATTTCTAGAGTACATAATGAGGAAAGAGGGCTTGGAAAATTTGACACTCATAGAAAATATTAATGGAAAATTTGTTTAATGTAAGTCTCTTTGTATAAACAATATACCAAGCAAATTTCAGTTCATTGTGATTTACTAAGCATAGCTTGGATGTGGCACAAGCCCGTAAGTTTGGAGCACCCAGTGAGGATCAAACTCACTACTCACTTGTAATTGATCTAGCGAGTCATACTCACTAACCATTACTGCAGAGAAATTTACTAAGAGCTACAAAGGATAAGAAATTTTAGTTACCCATGATTGCCAATTTCTTGAAGGGACACAGGACATAGAAGAAGAAAATGGAATTAATTTATATTGAATTAGCATGGCAAACTGAACTAACCTGTTAACTTGAAAAAAATTAATAAAAAGGTTTTCTTTATTTGAATTTTGTGATCTGACATGTATAATTTATAAATGGTTGATTCATGTTTAATTTATAAGAAAGAAAATTTTGAAAAATATGATTATTTCTGGTTGACATGGGAACCGTGGTATTGCACTCAATTTGAAAGTTGGGATTTAACATGATAAATAA
>OZ038508.1:17181694-17214194 GCA_964036315.1 Acanthosepion esculentum | reverse complement strand
TTTAAAATCAACATTATGGCCAGACTCATTTTAAATTTTACCAAAATCTTGATTTAAAAAAAGCTACTAGTGAGCAACTAATGTGTTTAATGTATTATTTTGTAAAAGATCCCTTTTAGGTTCATATAATCTTTTATTTAAATTCCTTGAGCTTTCTCCTATGTATTCCTTGTGGTAAATTTAACAGGTCTTTTATTGTTTAGGAAGTAATTGTAACAAATTTTATGTTAAGCTGAGATGAATTCTTCACAATTGTTGTTGTAATAGAGTTGCTGGATAAAACAATATATTTTGATTCATTAGGTTTGTCAGGATGGTTCATTTTTCTATTTTGAAATATTTTATGAGCCTTTTGTTTCACATTGAATATGAGATAATTAGGGCATTGGAGAAGCTTAAAAGTATTTTTAATGTATTTCTCCTCTTCATGTAAATATCAAGGGCTACAAATCCTGAGTACTTTTAAATAGAATCCAATAAGCATTCCAGATTTTATTTTGTTGTTATGGTGAGAATAGAAATTTATGAAATCATTTTGATGAGTTGATTTGCAATAGACACTTAGTTTTAGACTAGTGCCACTGCAGTATAACATGATATCTAGCCAAGGTAAAGTATTGTTTGTTTCCATTTCATAGGTAAATTCTATTGTATGTTGTTTGCTTAGTTTATCTACAAATCAGGCAAATTGTCTTGACATTAAGATGAAATTCATCAAGAAAGGTGCCGTAATTTTTTAACCTATTACTTTCGACTTTTCTAAGATCATCTCAAATTTTAAAATTCTAAAAACTATAACAGAATGTGTTCGTGCATGTTTTTAAGATCACTATCATAATGAAATGCAGATTTCATTGCAGTCACAGTAAGTTTGTCTATGTAATTTAAACCTGAAAATGATCTTAGAATAGGTTAAAAGTACATGGTAATTGTCTATATTTTTGGGATGAGGGGTTTTCACTATGGATTTCGTTAATCGGACTGACTTCCTCATCTTGGTTGCTTTCCTCACAACGTTTCGGCCGTCTGATCCTCCGGCCTTCTTCAGGTGCATCTCGAACTCGGGAACCGTCGGTCTGGAATTTCGAACCCAACCCTTTATTGTTACGGGGGTACCATGTTCTCGTTCCATTAAGGCCATCGCTGCTGCTACTACTGCTTGACGCCATCGTTGCTGCTGCTGTTGCTTCTATTATCGTTGTCACCACTCTTGTTTGTCGCTGCCACTGCCTTTGCTCGGGATTGAACTCAGAACATCGGGAGAACTTGCAATCACTGTGTCAACGTCCTAGTCGCCTCGGCCATGTATACCAAAAAATTCATACACGATCGTCCCAGTGACACATGGCCGAGGCGACTAGGACGTTGACACAGTGATTGCAAGTTCTCCCGATGTTCTGAGTTCAATCCCGAGCAAAGGCAGTGGCAGCGACAAACAAGAGCGGTGACAACGATAATAGAAGCAACAGCAGCAGCAACGATGGCGTCAAGCAGTAGTAGCAGCAGCGATGGCCTTAATGGAACGAGAACATGGTACCCCCGTAACAATAAAGGGTTGGGTTCGAAATTCCAGACCGACGGTTCCCGAGTTCGAGATGCACCTGAAGAAGGCCGGAGGATCAGACGGCCGAAACGTTGTGAGGAAAGCAACCAAGATGAGGAAGTCAGTCCGATTAACGAAATCCATAGTGAAAAGTACATGGGTTAAAAAAAACTATGGTGCCTCCCTTAATGAATTTTGTCTTAACATCAAGAAACTGATTAGACAACTGGAAAGGATCAGTATCAAAATAAATAGACACAATATGTCTGTATTATTCAATGAAACATATATATATATATATATATATATATATATATATATATATATATATATATTATATTTACACATGCTCTATCTCTGATATTGAGCACTTTATCCCATAAATATAGCACACTTTAAGACTATATTTCTTCATATATATATATATATATATATATATATATACACACAAATTGTATTAAAGATGACTGACATGGCAAGGTACTGTGATGAAACTTTTTATTAAATTTTTTCTTGCATTAAAGTCACATAGGCTAAGAAGAAATCACATAGCTTGCAGGTAAGTTTTGCTGCACCCACCCCAGCATATTTGTCCTACATGTGGCTTAGTAAGTCATCTGCTGGTTTGACCAGACATTCAAAAACACACAAAGATTTATTTCAGCTGGTGACTTCAAAAAAGGAACAGTTCATGTGTCACATTTGCAAATGATCATGCAAAACTGAGGCTGGGCTGAAGCGTCATATGTGTGCACATTGTCATGCAGTGACTAATGAAGAGGTGGTGTTCTTTTGAAAAGAGTGTGCAGTAATCACACGGGATGCAAGGGGAGTGAATTTTTGCCATTTTATATTTTTAATTTCATCACGCATGCACGTTATTTGTTTTTGATTTTGTCAACTGCAAAGTATAGTAGGGTCAGTTGGGTCCTGTCTGTGATTAAAAAGAGCATCATGACACAATTCACTCTGCCAGAAATTTGGAAACAACATGGCATTCTTGCTGGAAGTTCCAATACAAACATTTCAGAGTGAGTGTCAAGTTGAGGACAGTGCAGAGGATTCGGAAAGATCTGGATGATATATCCAGTCAACATCATGGTGTTTGGAGTGATCACTAGTGATGGCCACGTTATGCCTCAATTCATCTTTCCACATGGCCTCAGACTCCACACAAAAATCTACATCAAGCACCTTGAGGAGGTAGTGCTGTCCTGGGTCAAGAGGGTGGCTGCTGGAAGACCTTATGTCTGGCAACAGGACTCTGCACCATGCCACACAAGCAGGAGAACCCAGTCATGGCTGTCAGACAATTTCTGCAGCCACATCACCCCTTACATCTGGCCACATAATTCCCCAGATTATTATGTGTGGGGTGCAGTTGAGTAAGAGACCAATATAACTCCTCATAACAGCAAAGATGAACTGAAGGCACAGATTATGGCAGCATTCACCAACTTAAAGAGACCATCCAAAATGGTTGCACATTATTCCGAAGTCATCTGTAAGCCGTGGTTGAAGCCAATGGTGATTTACTCTTTTTTGTGTAATTTTGGTAAATATATCTGTTAAAATGAGATGTCAGTGTTATTTTCATTTTTGTGTAAGTCAGATGAAAATTTATCCATCGCGCCTTGTACACACACACACACACACACACACACACACATATATATATATATATATATATATATAGAGAGAGAGAAAGATAGATAGATATTAAGATTAACAAGTTAAATATCATGACCCTGCAAACAGGAAATGTAGTATGAGTCATGGGATCATATTTGTTTTTAAATTAGTTTTTTTTTTAACTTGAGACCTGTGGAAAGAATGAAAAAAAAATTGTCAGAGAATGAGATTCTTCATTTCCATATGTTGTGATTTCAAGAGAGATATACACTCTATGCCTAGTGAGAGAGAAGGGAAACTAATTCAAAAGATCTTCTGTGTGCTCTGTCCCATCAGGACATTGGCGATCATGGCTCTCCACAGTTTTCTGTCCTTTGTAGCTCTTAGTAAAGTTTGTCTTTTTCATATCTCTCCTAATCTCTGTTCACCCATTCATGAATCCATTTGAATTTGTTAAAAAATTTTGAGAGGGGTGGGGAAGTGCATGAGATTTTCTCAGGCAAACAAAGCACAACTGATATAAAATTCTAATTCATATAAAATAATTGTTTTTTAACAATTTAAAAAACTGTTTTTGATTTCTGAGTTTTCTTGAAATCGAGTCTCAGAAAGCAAAAGCATGAAAAAATTGAAAGAACATTAAATCTGTAAGTCGTTCTATATTATCCAGTATCTACTAAAGAGTAAGTGTAAATAAATTGGACTTATTGATTATTGTTTGTGTAATATTTCGTCCTCCACTATGGTGGCCTTATTTCATGTGCCATGACCCTTCAGGTCATGTGCAATCATGGTTCTCCACAATTTACTTCTCCTTTGTAATGCCTGTCTCTTTAGTGTCCATCCCAGCCCCTTTTTGCCGTCCATTTCCACAATCTCATTAGGTCAGTTACTTGCCATTTCCCTCTCCCTGTCTTGCCTTCAACTTGTCCTGTGAGTGTCAAATTCTCCAAGCCCACTTTCTGGATGACTAAACTGAAAACCTCTACATGAAAATCTACCAAAGAGAGTGGTTAAACAAAATTGCGAAAGAGGCCATTGTGAATGGGTGCTTCAGTTTTGTGGCCTAAATCAAATTTGGTAAACATCATAATGACATGATATTAAATTTTCAGCTGGATATTGTATATCAGGAACATAATTGGGAGATAATATTTAACTTTGCCTCAACTTGTTTGCAATCAATTTCTGAATGATCTGTTTGCAAAACTAATTAACTAATAATTATCCACATAGGTTTACTCTAGTCTGACACAAGGTCCCAATAGTTGGGATCAACTTTTTCCTGACGGTTTAATTTAGTCTGGTACAAAGCTTATGTAGCAGAGCAGTTCATTAGGATCCATCTCAGAATTTTGATTGCTATCATTTTAGGTAATCCCATGCTTTCCATGGTTTGATAATAAAAGATGAGTAGACTGATTGTGAGTTACGTTGGGGAAGGCATGAAACCGGAATTGCCTTAACTGTTGTCATCAGCTTTATCTCATATCTAAGAATTTAACTATTTCTTTGCTGATCACTTCCTCTTTGATAATGGCATTGTGGACTAAATTCTAAATTTTGGTTTTGCAAGGTTAAAGGAAAATCAGAATAGAAGAATGTGCCAATGGTGTGAATTTGTTTATAGTGAACCTCAAATTTTTTTTTTAATTTTTTTTTAAGCTTATCACCCCAAGCAAGGCTGGAAGCCACTAGCACGCAAGGGGTTACAGAAGGTTTGGAGGAAGAGCAGATAGGAGTGGTAAAGGAGAGGATGTGGAGAAAGAGAAAGATAGTGGATCGATCAAGGCAAGGGGGTTACAGAAGATTTGGAGCGAGAGCAGATAGGAATGAAAGGTGAAAGGATGTGGAGAAATTGACAAGAAGTGACCCACACACTTGATTTCATGACCTTCCTCTGTGGTACACATGGAATGAGACATGTGGAATCAAGTTATGAAACTGAAACAGACTGTTGCTAATTCTGTTATGATTTCAAGTGGCGCTTTCTGTAGCATGTCCATCAGGCGTAGCCCTCTTCATCCGCTAGTTCAACCATTGTGATCTGTTGTAATCGTCATTCACTTGTTCCACTATTCCACAAACTAAGCACAAAAAATGATTTTAATGAAGTTTTTAATTCTTGACAATTTAAGATTTTAAAGTGTTATATAACTTCTGAGTATCTGCCTATATTTCTGAGATAATGTTTCTATAATAAATGGAATAATTAAATAATTTATATTTAAATATAAATATAAATAAATAATGTTTCTATAATGATGCATATACATGCATCAATGTTAAATGGAATGGAAAATCTACTTTCATTTCCAAATAAAATTCTACTGCAAGAGATGTTTTGGTTCTATCATTTGGACTATCGTCATCGGCTTTATCTCGTATCCACAAATTTAATTTCTTCTTTGCTGATCACCTCCTGTATGACGGCATTGAGGACTAAATTCACTGCTAATGTGCAGGTTCTGGACTAGAAGCTGACAATTATGCCAAAACCTGCTTCTGTCATCCTCTGGCTTTGCAAGAGTTGGCTGAAGGTTAAAGAAAATCAGAATAGAAGAATGTTCCAATGGCATGAATTTGTTGAAGGTAGACCACAACTTGCCAGGAAGTTACCCACACACTTGATTTCATGACCTTACTCTATGGCACATATGGAATGAGACGTGCAGAATCCAGTTATGAAACTGCAACAGTTTGCTACTGACACTGTTATAATTTTGAGTGATGCCATCTGTAGAATGTCCGTCATGCATAGCCTTCTTCATCTGCTGGTTCAACTGTTGAGATCTGTTGTAATCATCATCTGCTTGTTCCACTGTTGGGATCTTTGGGAGGTTCTTATCTTCGACCTTGCCACCAAGGTTGGCCCTACCATGAGTTTAAAACAAATCTGGGTTTGACTCCCATATACATTATTACAGAGAACAATGAATGAAGGTGTACCTGTGTGTGGGTGGGATAATAATAATAAAAAAAAAACAAATAAAAAAGTTGTAATTTGGAATAATTAAGTTTTAAATTAGTTAAAGACTGAATACTAACTTTTTCACAGCCTGTTAACACTTCCTGGCCAGTGGACTGAAAATGAAAAAAAAAAGATGGTACGACACTGGAGAAAAATTAACAATGTCTTCATACGAAATTGGTAAAAACAAGTTAAATTTCAAAGGACATCGCAGACTTAAGGAGGAAAATATATATATATATAAAAAAAAAGAAATATCAAGTTAACATGAAAATATACATTACATTTGAAAAAAGTGTGGACATTATAAAAATTTGGATATTATAGAAATATTATAGGAAACATACATTACATTCGAAAAATGTGTAGACATTATAGAAAATTTGGATATTATAAAAATATTATAGGAAACAGATTGCATTCAAAAAAGTGTGGACATTATAGGAAAATGTCTGGATATTATAGATTTATTATAGAAAACATAAATTACATTCTAAAAAAAAGTAGACATTATTGAAATATCTGAATATTATAGATTTTATAGGAAACATACATTCAAAAAAGTGTGGACATTATAAAAAAATGTGTGGATATTATAGAATATTATAGAAAACATACATTAATACCCTTGAGAATGTTATGAATCCTCTTCTCCTCCTCCCAGCTATGGGTAAATTGCAGGACAGACCAGGTTCTATAGCCTTGGATGGCAACTGGGCTATTGCAGAAAGAAATTGCAACCTACTGCAGGAAAAAAATTGCCTTGTCAGTCATATATTGAAAGATACATGATCACCTAACCGAGTATCACACATGGCACATAAACAAAGAAAAAAAAATTATATTTGAAAAAAAAGTGTGGACTTATGGAAATGAGAATTTTACATTATTATTGATTGATTTATTATTAAAAACAATGTCCGAGTCGGTACATTACATTGTGATCTCCTTGTGGTTTGCTATGAAACTTTGAATTTCATTTGAATACAGGCGATTTAAATTAAAACTTTATTTGAACAACCAAAGAATATCTTTTTTAGAGGGCAACAAAAAATGTTGAACATAATACTTTGACTCATAAAACCCAGAAAATGTTCATTTTTATTTAATTCTCATATCAACAACATGTTATCGACTGTTTATACTTGGCAAATAAATAAAGTAAAAGACTTGTCAATATTCAACAATTCTGAATAAAAATATATAGGTATATTATTATAATTTTCTTTTTTCATAGCAGTAAATAAAAGTGGGTGGGCTCGATACCATCAGATTTTATATGCAAACTGACCTTTTCAGCTTCCACAATTGAATTTTCTTTTTATTGTTTTATATTTCTTCATTTATTTCATGTTAGTTTCTTTTTATTCTAATTTTGTACTTTTTAAAAAATGTTTCTTGTGTTTTTTTGACTATATTTTTTTTTTCTCTCAAGTTGCTTTCAAGCCAAATTTACATTACTTTATTTGTTATTTGTTCTCCGTGTTGGTTTCGTTATACTTTGTTGCAACATGTGACTGAGTTATCTATCATGGAATTTGACAGTTTGGGGTGTCAGTGGTTAGAAAAAATGTCATCTGAAGCCTATCATGTCTGCATTTCTCTCTGGGGGCAGATTTCATAGAGTGAGGGAGGGAGGCATAATTTTATTTTGACTGAGACGAAATAGAATTAAAAAGAAACTGTTAACTTGCAGACAATTTAATTCATTTTAGTTTAATAAACATATAAAAAATGCAGTGAATTCTTTTGGGAAACAAAATATAGCTAACCTCACTTAACGACCAGGTTCCATTCCAACTGGGAACTATTTCATGCATACTATACAGAATGGATATCGGCTCAGAGTTGGAATTCAGAGAGCTGAGTTTGAATTCCAGTCGAGTTTGTTAGATTCACTTACGCACAAATACCCTTGGGAAAAGTATGAATCCATCTCTTCTCCTCCCAGCTATGGGTTAAATAGCTGGACAGACTAGGTTCTATAGCCTTGGTTGGCAACCATTCTACTGCAGAAAGAAATGACAACCTACTGTGGGAAAAAATCTGCTTCGTCAGTCAAGTATCAAAAAAGAAATGATTGCCTAAGCATTTATCACATATGACACATAACTGACTGACTAACCCTTGTGTAATTCACAAGAAGTACTTTTTTTTCCTTCCACAGTGGAGTAATGGATAGCGGTTCTGATTGTGGAATCGGAGTGACAAGTTCAAATTCCAGTCGAATCCACTACATTCACTTATGTACTAATACCCTTGGGAAAGGTATGAATCCTTTTCTTCTCCCGTCAGCTATGGATAAATAGCAAGACAAACCAGGTTCTATAGCCTTGGATGGACACTGGTCTACCGCAGAAAGAAATGGCAACCTACTGCAGGAAAAAATCCGCCTCGTCAGTCATATATCGAAAGATACATGATTGCCTAAGCATGTATCACACATGGCACATAATTGACTGACCCTTGGGGAAGGTATCAATCCTTTTCTTCTCTCCCTTGCCAGCTATGGATAGATAGCAGGACAGACCGTGTTCTATAGCCCTGGATGGCAACTGGTCTACCGTAGAAAGAAATGGCAACCTACTGCGGGAAAAAATCTGCCTCGTCAGTCATATATCGAAAGATACATGATTGCCTAAGCATGTATCACACATGGCACATAATTGACTGACCCTTGGGGAAGGTATCAATCCTTTTCTTCTCTCCCCTACCAGCTATGGATAGATAGCAGGACAGACCGTGTTCTATAGCCCTGGATGGCAACTGGTCTACCGTAGAAAGAAATGGCAACCTACTGAGGGAAAAAATCTGCCTCGTCAGTCATATATCGAAAGATACATGATTGCCTAAGCATGTATCACACATGGCACATAATTGACTGACCCTTGGGGAAGGTATCAATCCTTTTCTTCTCTCCCCTACCAGCTATGGATAGATAGCAGGACAGACCGTGTTCTATAGCCCTGGATGGCAACTGGTCTACCGTAGAAAGAAATGGCAACCTACTGAGGGAAAAAATCCGCCTCGTCAGTCATATATCGAAAGATACATGATTGCCTAAGCATGTATCACACATGGCACATAATTGACTGACCCTTGGGGAAGGTATCAATCCTTTTCTTCTCTCCCCTACCAGCTATGGATAGATAGCAGGACAGACCGGGTTCTATAGCCCTGGATGGCAACTGGTCTACCGTAGAAAGAAATGGCAACCTACTGAGGGAAAAAATCCGCCTCGTCAGTCATATATCGAAAGATACATGATTGCCTAAGCATGTATCACACATGGCACATAATTGACTGACCCTTGGGGAAGGTATCAATCCTTTTCTTCTCTCCCCTACCAGCTATGGATAGATAGCAGGACAGACCGTGTTCTATAGCCCTGGATGGCAACTGGTCTACCGTAGAAAGAAATGGCAACCTACTGAGGGAAAAAATCCGCCTCGTCAGTCATATATCGAAAGATACATGATTGCCTAAGCATGTATCACACATGGCACATAATTGACTGACCCTTGGGGAAGGTATCAATCCTTTTCTTCTCTCCCCTACCAGCTATGGATAGATAGCAGGACAGACCGTGTTCTATAGCCCTGGATGGCAACTGGTCTACCGTAGAAAGAAATGGCAACCTACTGAGGGAAAAAATCCGCCTCGTCAGTCATATATCGAAAGATACATGATTGCCTAAGCATGTATCACACATGGCACATAATTGACTGACCCTTGGGGAAGGTATCAATCCTTTTCTTCTCTCCCCTACCAGCTATGGATAGATAGCAGGACAGACCGGGTTCTATAGCCCTGGATGGCAACTGGTCTACCGTAGAAAGAAATGGCAACCTACTGAGGGAAAAAATCCGCCTCGTCAGTCATATATCGAAAGATACATGATTGCCTAAGCATGTATCACACATGGCACATAATTGACTGACCCTTGGGGAAGGTATCAATCCTTTTCTTCTCTCCCCTACCAGCTATGGATAGATAGCAGGACAGACCGGGTTCTATAGCCCTGGATGGCAACTGGTCTACCGTAGAAAGAAATGGCAACCTACTGAGGGAAAAAATCCACCTCGTCAGTCATATATCGAAAGATACATGATTGCCTAAGCATGTATCACACATGGCGCATAATTGACTGACCCTTGGGGAAGGTATCAATCCTTTTCTTCTCTCCCCTACCAGCTATGGATAGATAGCAGGACAGACCGTGTTCTATAGCCCTGGATGGCAACTGGTCTACCGTAGAAAGAAATGGCAACCTACTGCGGGAAAAAATCTGCCTTGTCAGTCATATATCAAAAGGTACATGATTGCCTAAGCGTATATCACTTACATGCTAATACCCTTGGGAAAGGTATGAATCCTCTTTTTCTCCCCCCAGCTATAGGTAAATAGCAGGACAAACCAGGTTCTATAGCCTTGGATGGCAACTGGTCTACTGCAGAAAGAAAAGGCCACCTACTGCGGGGAAAAATATCTGCCTCCATCAGTCATGATCCCCTAAGCGTGTATCACGCATGGCACATAACTGACTGATGATTCTTTACTTTAAGCACCCCAGATAATGAATATCAAAAAATGTCTTTTTAATATATTTTATAAAAGTTAATGTTTGGGGGCCCAGTATGCTATGTAATTTCATTTTAAATTATTCCCCCCCTCCTAATTCACAAGAAGTACTTTTATTCCTTGCATAATGTTTAGAAAAAACATTTTTTGGGGATATTGTGTCTTAATTGCTCATTTGGAGGCTTTGGGAAGAGAGAGAAGAAATTTCATCCTTTCTTTCCGATTGTACTTTATGACTGTAAAAATATTTGTATTGAGATGACCATAGAGGATTTTTGTTTTATAAATGTTGTTTTTCATGTTTAAAATGGTATGTAGTTATCAACGACATAAGTAGTTTCAAACTTGACATTTCTAAATAAAAAATACCAATAATGCAAAGCCAGGAATTGATCTCACATAGTATTTATATTTTGAACAGGACCCCCCCCCCGACCTTCTAAAATGATCAATTAAAAAAAATCAAAAAAATCAAGTGTGTATCATGCATGGCACTTAACTGACTGATACAGGTAATAGTTTGTCTCGACCAGCTTCCGATAGCTTTAATATAACTTTTACAGTTTGTAACATTTCAGATTTAATTCGAAGTGCTTATAAAACACAGTAGTATACTGAACCAATTCGAAAGTCCGTTCTATATTCTGTGCATTACTTTGGTTTTTAGACTGTAAATACAGTACAAGTAAATTTCTATTTATTTTTCACTTTGTGCTAAAACTTTGACTTTGTTTTTTCTTTCTTTAGAAGGAATTACTGAATTTAAAAGATTGTGCGTTGGTGTCTATTTTAGGCGTGTGTGTGTGTGTGTGTGTGTGTGTGTGTGTGTGTGTGTGTGTGTGTGTGTGTGTGTTCACATATCATTAAGAAGAAGCATACACAAACTTAAGTTTCTACTGTGAACCATATATTCTCTCATTTTATAAACTAACTGTAATGAAACAAAGTTCTCAATGTCTCTTGTGTATGTCTGTTCTCTTTTTGGCTCAGGTGTCAGCATTGCATTTAATGGTGAAGCTCAAGTTAGCCTTGTACAATGTTGGACCAATCAAAGAAAATTCTGTATTCACTTTTTTATCATTGGAAGTTTTATACATGGTTATGGTATGTCCATTTTCTTTTTCTTGGTCCAGAAGTTAAGATATGTATGGATGAGCATCACTGTGATGATTGAGTTCAAGTCAGACGTGCACTGAGTTGGAATGACCAACAAAAGACTTGTTTTACTTCATTAGTGGAGTGTCAGCATGGCTATAATGGTCAAACTCAAGTCAGCCTTGCGCTGATTTGGAACAACCAAAGTAAAGGTTGATTTACTTCATAGATTGAGGTTTTGGAAAACACGTGTATGAGAAAATGGAAAAAGATTTCAGTCATCAATGGACTGTGAAAACTAACATGCCCAAAGTGAGGCTGTCCTTTTTTCATGGGGTTCTACATCTTAGAGCAAGGCGGAGCGGAGTGACTGAGATAGGAAAATGTTTATTTTTTATAAACTTAACCATTGCTGCCTAAAAGTGAAAAAAAAAATATGGTCTATTAATATTTCCAGTTCCTTTATCTAAGCATCATGGGAAATATATTAATTATTATTATTTTATTTTGTTTTCCCATATAATTAAAAGCAATAAATACCAACCTGTTACATATTTTTAAATTTTGTATTTTCTATATTTTATAACTGGTCATAAATTCAGTTGTGGGGGTCGTTAAACAGATAAGTTGTTAAGTGAGAAGTTCTTTTCTTCTGTGTGCCATGTCCCTTTAGGATGGTGGCAATCACAGCTCTCCACAATTTCCTGTCCTTTATAGCTCTTAGTAAATTTTGACTTTTTGTTATCTATCCTAAACACACTAAAACTATTATATCAATCTCACTAGGAAAGTTATGCTGTTTCCCTCTTGTGTTAATTCTGTCCTGTGAGTATTAAATTTTCCAAACCCTCTTTCCTCATTATGTGCTCTAGGAATTTCCACTCCCGTTTTCTGATGTTAAGTATAAATGTCCTTTTTGTTTCCAATTTCTCTAAAACTTAGTTGTTGCTCACATGTTGAGTCCATGGTATATCCTCAGCATCCTTCAGTAGAACCACATGTTATCAGCTCAATTTTCTTCTCCATCTGTGCAGAGATAGCCCAACATTCATTGCTATATAGGAGGACCATTATTATGTAAAACTTAAGTACTTTTTTTTCGTTTCTAATGAAAATTTCTTAATACTTTGCTTAACTTTTGAAAGGCATCTTTTGCTAACCCAATGTGCCTTCAGGATTTTTATACTATGTTAAAACACTTCCTAGATATTTAAATTGTTGTACTTTTGATATCTCCAATTTGCATGTTGGAATGTTCTTTTTGCTGACAACTATACATTCTGTCTTTTTGCAATTGATGTTTAGTCTTTTCTGTTCGTTTTCCTTCACTCACCTTCTGTAGAAGTTCTTGTAGTTTCCTTTCTGTGTCTGCTATAAATATTGTTTCACCTGCATTTGTTCTACCTGGACAAATGGAAATTCTGCTCTATTGGCAGCATCCAGTTGTGCAATAAATCAGGTTGTCTTTGATTGGCTTCTCCATAAAATTAATCAAAGCCTTTTCTTCATTGATTTTAATTTCATAAACTGAACTTTGAATATCTCATGACACGTATACATGGAAGTTTTAAAAAGAAATGGGAACAAAAAGTACACTTATTCTTAGAATCAGAAAGAGATCGGTGAAATTTCCAGGACGCATAACGAGGAAAGAAAAAAAATTTGGTACTCACAGACACAGACTAAAAGAAAAAGGACAGAGGGAAACAGCCTACATAACAAGCTTGTGTAAATGAAAGACAGGAATTGGGGAGGATAGTTAAAAACAGACATTGTTAAGAGTTACAAAAGATAGGAAGTCGTGGAGAACCATGATCAACCTACCTAACGAGCTTGTATAAATTGATGACAGGACCGGGAGTAAGAAAGGTTAGTAAGATGACAAATATTAATATCATTGAACATAAAAAACCCAACTCCTGATCTTGAAAAAAAATTATATACAGGGTGGTTAAGCAAAAATATCTCCGTCACTGCACCTGATGGGACGCCAAATACAAAAAAAAAGTGCATTATTTTTTCAAGAATATTTTGAAAAATGACTTTATATTCAAATTGGTCCTAAAACTATCTGCAAGATATTTGATCGGTTTGCAATGACATCAAGAAGATGGTGATCAGTAGCAGAGGGAACAAGAAGTGGATCTGGGACCTCATTAAGGCCCTCAAAACAAAAATTGTAGAGGGACCAGCAGTATCCAGACAGAAGATAAATACCAGTTAAAAGATCATCAGAACAACCATCTATTTTGACTTGAACATTCAATCATTTCCTCGTGGTCCATAAAGATCGTGACAGAAAGGTATAAGAAAGTCCTCAGATAAATTCAAGGAACATGAATCCACTGTTAAAATATTCTCTGATGAGATAATCTTTACAATGTACACTGTTTTGCAGGGACAACATGTACTAACCTCAAAGCCCCTGACTGGGGAGAGTCTGATTGGGGTCCCCAGGCAGTGTTTTGTGACCCACACTATCTTATCAAAATTTGTTTTTTTTCTACCTACATTTATCTTTTAATACTATAAGAGTCAGTGAATGTTACTTGTGTGTTTGCCAGAAGTCATATATAGAGAGTGGTGAAAGAAAGATATGAATTTATTATTGCGTAGGAAGTGGGAAGGGAGAGAAAGAAATAGAGAAAAAAACGCTCTCTCCTTCCACTCACCTCTCTCTCTCCTTCCACTCACCTCTCCCTCTCCTTCCACTCACCTCTCTCTTCTACCACTCAACTCTCTCTCCTACCACTCAACTCTCTCTCCTTCCACTCACCTCTCTCTCCTTCCACTCACCTCTCTCTTCTACCACTCACCTCTCTCTCCTTCCACTCACCTCTCTCTTCTACCACTCACCTCTCTCTCCTTCCACTCACCTCTCTCACTCTTTTCACTCCCCTCTCTCCCCTCCACTCACCTCTCACCCTCTCATGATTGCGTGCGTGCTTATTTATATTTCAGCTTTCTTTAAACAAACAATATTTTAAATATTTTTATTTTAACTTTCTTTAAACAGACAATTTTCTTAATAAATGTTAAAAATTAAACCAGGCACAACTGATTACTAAAGATTGACAAATTCTAATGGATTTTGATGTCATTCTGGGGTCTTTTTACGTCCAAATCTTGCTCATGCTAAGCCTTGAAAAAACACGGAATATAAAATTCACTGTTTTTTATCCATCATGTTGAATGTGTTAAAATTCTTCAGCTTCTTAAAAAGAAAAATCTCAAGTTGATGCTAAAAATTGCTGCAAATCATTATTGATTGAAGATGAAATGATCTATTATGACATGTCTCTAATTTGTATTTTTTAGATACATTGTATTTATTTTCAATTTTTCTAGTTGAATTGTTCACTTATATTGCATATGATCCATTATTGCACATAATTAGGTTGCAATAAAATTTGTATTTTATAAGAATACTACCTTATGAAAACTGAGATGCAGTAAAGTGCTGAGGCCCATACTTTAGATTCCAGGGAAGGCAGAAGACACTTGCACCAGCCCTATATATATATATATATATATACCTTATGAAAACTGAGATGCAGTAAAGTGCTGAGGCCCATACTTTAGATTCCAGGGAAGGCAGAAGACACTTGCACCAGCCCTATATATATATTATATATATATATATATATACCTTATGAAAATTGAGATGAAGTAGAGTGGTAAGTCTCCATATTTTAGATTTCGGGGAAGCCAGAAGACCCTTGCACCAGCCCTATATATATATATATATATATATATATATATATATATATGTACCTTATGAAAATTGAGATTTAGTAGAGTGGGAGAACGCAAGACACTTGCACCAGCCTTACTGTTTTGAATCACCAAAATTACTATTACCTCACTAAGTCAGCAGTTGAAATCAAGGACACCTGCAGGACTAAACATCTAACGCAGGCCATGACCTTGCGTGTTACAGACTGTGATAGAGAAAAAGATGTCTTCATTCTTTTATAAGTTTGTAGGGTTAGGGTAAGTCTACACTCTCTCCAAAGTCTTTAGGTAATATCTTTTGCCATAACAGCTATCCAGAAGAATGTTGATCTAGTATGGTGCTCTAAATCATACAGTCAAGAAAGAACAGAATTTCTGTAAAAATTTTCTTGATAGCTGATGAGCAGAATCCTGATCTTGTTCTAGCCGGGACCTTATCCTGCTAGACAATGCTGTATGTGGTCTTTTGCAGAAAGCTACCTCTCGGTGCAACATGTGTGCAAATTTTTGCATGAACCAGCCTGTTTATGCACAATAAATGAGCTCCAAATAAAGTTACAGCAATTTTTGCTTATCTACCTTGTGCATATAAAAAAAGTACAATAAATTGTATTATTTTATACATAAAAAAGTATGATAAAGTGTATTATTTTATATATAAAAAAGTACGATAAAGTGTATTATTTTATAAAAAGAAAAGTACGATAATGTGTATTATTTTATATATATAAAAGTACGATAAAGTATTATTTTATAAAAAGAAAAATACGATAAAGTTTATTATTTTATATATAAAAAATGTACAATAAAGTGTATTGTTTTATATATAAAAAAGTATGATAAAGTGTATTATTTTATATTGTTGTATCCTTAAAAAGGTTACAGACAAATGTGGTACTTGAGTGAAAGGAACAGCAACACGCATGTAGATGAAAGAGTGGTTTATTGTAAAAGAGAATTCACTACTGAAAGACAGGGAACCAGTTAGCAAGCTAGTAATTCCCGAAGCAAGTCCCCCAGGTATATCCTGTGCACACTATATATATATCTACTGATATAGTCACAGTCCACAATAGACAATAGGGAGAGTGGGACATTCCATTACAACATATATATATAAAAAGTATGATAAAGTGTATTATTTTCACAGCCATTTACTTTTTGAACTGACATTCAATGGCCATTATCTAATGAGGCAACATTTGGTGTCAGTAGTACCTTGGGGACCAAAAATGCAGTAGAGGTCATAGGTGTTGTAGCCTTGGAATGGTGAAAGATGCCTCCATTCTTTTATAAGAAAATGCAGAGGTTCTATAAAGCTAACTCTAAGAAGTTAACTTCTGGCCTATTTCCAACACGGACTTTATCCTGCTGGACAGCATTTTGTGAGTTTTTCAGCAGTTCACTAAAAAGACATAGTGTGTTCATTATCTATTGTAGGAGTGGGGCAAACGTTTTACATGTGGCTGGAATCTGCATCATGGTGTAAAGTGGGCCATATCACAATAACCTCGAATTTTACAACAATGATATAAATAACAATTATACATGTGCTGGTTATTTGTACATTTATTTGCTAATAAGAGAAAGTTTGTGAACAGAATTTATTTCAATATGTTTGCTACTATTAATGGAATTTGTACATCTAAAACAAGTATTTGACAATAATAAATTTTGGATAAATCTTGTGAGACATTTATAGAAAAGCATAGAAAAGATATCCTAAGTACACACAGGCATCTAGATCCATTTTGTCACACAGGCACCTAGATCTCTTTTGTCACACAGGCACCTAGATCACTTTTATCATACAGGTACCTAGATCCCTTTTGTTACACAGGCACCTAGATCACTTTCATTACACAGGCACCTAGAGCCCTTTCATCATACAGGCATCTAGAACCTTTTTCTTACACAGGCACCTAGATCCCTTTTGTCACACAGGCACTTATATCTCTTTCATTACACAGGCAGTGAGATCCCTTTCATCACACAGGCATCTAAGTCCATTTTGTCACACAGGCACCTAGATCCCTTTTGTCACACAGGCACCTAGATCCCTTTTTATCATAAGGTACCTAGATCCCTTTTGTTACACAGGTACCTAGATGCCTTTCATTACACAGGCACCTAGAGCCCTTTCATCATACAGGCATCTAGAACCTTTTTCTTACACAGGCACCTAGATCCCTTTTGTCACACAGGCACTTATATCTCTTTCATTACACAGGCAGTGAGATCCCTTTCATCACACAGGCATCTAAGTCCATTTTGTCACACAGGCACCTAGATCCCTTTTGTCACACAGGCACCTAGATCCCTTTTTATCATAAGGTACCTAGATCCCTTTTGTTACACAGGTACCTAGATGCCTTTCATTACACAGGCACCTAGAGCCCTTTCATCATACAGGCATCTAGAACCTTTTTCTTACACAGGCACCTAGATCTCTTTTGTCACACAGGCACTTATATCTCTTTCACTACACAGGCAGTGAGATCCCTTTCATCACACAGGCATCTAGAACCCATTTGTAACACAGGCACTGAGTCACACAGGCACCTAGATCCTGGTGTCAGTTTACACAGTGCTGATGATTAAGCATATACATTAGTGAATCTAACATAACACAGTGAACCACCTTTTTCTAGCAAAAGACCTAGCAATTGATTCAATATAATGTCAGTGGAAAATGTGAAACCAAGAAGAATGGAATGAGTTGATCTCCTGAAAGTTAGCATTAGCCATGCCTATAAAAGTCAAGAGAAGTTTTTATGATGATTAAAGGATAGCAGTTTCATTTTCAAGGCATTCAAATTAAAAAGCCATTTCTTGCCCCAGTAAAAAACTGATTGGAGATCATTTTTGAGATCAGAATCCAGTTTTACTTTATCAGACCTTGAAGCCTTACTATCAAAACAGAAGTAAATAGTTGTGTGATCAGCATAACTACCAAGTTGGGAAATGATGATCTCAGGTAAGATGTTGATGAAGATAAGAATCACAGTAGGTGCAAGATATAAAACCCTGGGGAACACCCACATTAATGTGAAGAAATCTAAAAGAGTGGCACAGATTTTGCAGCTGATCTCTGAGATTTTAAATATTTTTTAGCTTTGTGGCTGACATAGTTGCATATTTATTGTCTTTAACAGCCAGAAGAATTTTTAGCTTTCTGGCTGATATAGTAGCATATTTACTGCCTTTAAAAGACATAAGTATTTTTAGCTTTGTGGCTGACATAGTTGCATATTTACTGTCTTTAAAAACAAGTATTTTTCAGCTTTGTGGCTGACATAGTTGCATATTTATTGTCTTTAAAAGCCAGAAGTATTTTTAGCTTTGTGGCTGACATAGTTGCATATTTATTGTCTTTAACAGCCAGAAGAATTTTTAGCTTTCTGGCTGATATAGTAGCATATTTACTGCCTTTAAAAGACATAAGTATTTTTAGCTTTGTGGCTGACATAGTTGCATATTTACTGTCTTTAAAAACAAGTATTTTTCAGCTTTGTGGCTGACATAGTTGCATATTTATTGTCTTTAAAAGCCAGAAGTATTTTTAGCTTTGTGGCTGACATAGTTGCATATTTACTGTCTTTAACAGCTGTAAACATTTTTAGCTTTATGGCTGACATAGTTGCATATTTACTGTCTTTAACAGCCATAAGAATTTTCAGCCTTGTGGCTGATATAACTGCATATTTAATGTCTTTAACAGCCATAAGTATTTTTAGCTTGGTAGCTTCCATAGTTGCATATTTAACATTTAAGCAAAAGCAAGGATTTCCTCTGTTTGTTTTGATGGCAGGCTGTACCTATTTGGAAGTTTGGTGCTATACAATCTTCTTACCTTTTTTCTCTCCTTCAGCTGTTAGATGAAATTAATTTTCAGAGATAGCCAGTTGCCTCCTGCAACAGACAGTGACAAACAATCTGTTCTGATTGGTTTCTCCATGACGATGACCTTGTGTTTTGGTAACTTAGCCTGATGAAGTGCATTATTATATCATACAATCCATTTGAGTGAAATATTCCACTGATGAGTAACAATTCCAATCCTATATCCATTACACTACCTGCATATTCGATCTTTTATCAACTGATATTCCCCAGTGGTCACCCATCTAGGTACTGACTAGGTTCTGTATTGCTTAATTTTTGTTATCATACAGGAGAAGTGTTTCAATGTGATGGAGCCATAAGCCTGAACTATTCTAGTGAGTTCGAGTTATTTACATATATTCTGTCCAATAGTATGCAGAGGGAGGGGATGGGGCAGAAGGTGTGATGACCTTGAGCATCCATATTGGAGGGCATCTAATCAAAGAGTGAAATAAAAATTTAGTTTATATTTAATAAAGTGTTTATTTCATGTTTCATCTGTTTTTACATATTTAAAACTAGCAGGCTTCACCCACTCACTATCAGTTTGTAAAATAAGATATATTCACTACTTGAAATCTTTGAAACAAAAATTTTAAATGAAGATTTAATTCATAAATTGCTTGTAAACATGAAAGAAAACATTTGTATTTATTCAGATAACTAAACATTAGAATTTTAGCCATTTTGAAACAAATGAAACATGGTGGGACTGAATAACATTTACCAGGTGTTGACAGAAATAAAATACAGGTATTTGCAGGAATGAAAAACATAACCTGGTAATTATTTTAGGAAAAATTAGTTGTTTTTCTATACGATTAATGTTCACTATTTATGAAATGTTGAAGGGGTTGTGGGCATTCAATATATTTGTTCAAAGAATATGACTGTAAAGACAGAGGAAATTAATTGGTCAGGTGTGGGGGAAGGCTTGTTATAGTTAAGGAAAGGTTTACAAATTATAGATGCCAACTTGTTGAAGGCCAAGTAAAATGCAAATTTTGAACACTTTTCTGCAATATATAAGACGATATTCCTAAACAGAACTATTTTTTATATGAAAATCGAAATAATCCTCGAATAAAAGAACAGTAATGAAGGACAGTTAATTAATGAAATATACTTTTTTAAAATCAATATGCAAATTAGTTAAACCTGAAAACCGATATTGCCTAGAAGTCGATAATATATAAGACAGATATTTTAACCCCAGAATTCTATGGAAGAATTTATCTCCAATTTTGCATTTATTCATATAGATGTCACATTCCTCATTACTAGGCCCCATACGGACCCACCCTCTATTTGAGGTTTAGGGGCATACAATCAAGGAGTTGGTCTCTGAGCATTGCGAAATATCACCAAACCTCTGCACATCACTGATTCTGTCTATAACTTTGGTAATGATTCATGCACATGTAAAACTCAGGATTGTTAGTGTTCATTTTTAAGTTAGGCTCAAATGCTCATTTTACCTTGTGCCATACTAAGCTTAATATTTATCTAAAATGGCGTCTATTATAAAATCTTTGGTTAATTTCTGAATGAGTTGAATGCCAATTAGAAATGATTCCAACGGATCATGACAAGATGTCATTTAGTTAAGAAATACTACAAAGGGGAAAATGGTGGAAACGACATTTTTATGAAAATGCAATTCAAGGGAGATTAAAATTGTAATGAAAAGAAAATAATGGGACTTTAATCTCCAAACTGAACATGTCAAGTTTTAATTAAAGAATGACATTTGAACCATATGAAGCCTGCATATGTATATTTCATGTCCAAGTCTTTAGAGAGAGAGAGAAAGAGTAAAGAAAGAAGAGCAGATAAATAGGGAGGTCGAAAAAGGAAGAAAAAGCTCACAAAAGGGGAGGAAAGAAGAATGAAAAAAGTAAGGGTTTTTTTTTAAGTAAATTAATAAGGCACTTTGATTTTTATTCAGAAAAGAATAGGATTTGATAAAATGTTTAAAGTTTAGCAATTAATAACTTTTAAGAATATTTTGTGTACAGATTTGCATTCAGACACCTTATACAGTAAAATATCGGGTATATATATATATATATATATATATATATATATATATATGAGTAAGCAATGGAAATCAATCATATATATATATATATATATATATATATATATATATATATATATATATACTAGCAATATGGCCCAGCGTTGCCCATGCTTGATTCAAAAATCGTACGACTCATACAGGAATTGCTATCACTTGACTTAAAATATTTTTGCTCTTCCTTGCCTTTAAAGGAGTGCCCTTTGCTGATGTTGCCACATGCCTTACTTCTTGCCTATATATATATATATATGATGAAAATGTGGAAAAGACGAAGCAAAATCCGAATATTCGGATTTTGCTTTGTCTTTTCCACATTTTCATCATACCGTCAGATCAACATCCACATATTTGCTTACATATATATATATATATAAAGGGCAGGATGTGTGTGTGTAACGAATGCACAGCTGCAATTTTCAACAGATTTGCACCAAAATGTACATGCACATGCTCCAAGTTAGGGTGAAGACCAAGACCAACTTTGCATTTCCCAACTCCCATCGATAGTGGAAATAATAGATTTTTTCATGATTCTATGGCAGTTTTCATGTAGTTTGCAGCCATTTTCTACTGGCCAGAGTGAGAGCCTATAGCTGGCTGCCATGAATAGGCAGGAAGATTCTATTGGCCAGCGTTAGAGCCAACAGCTGACTGACACGAATGTTAACTAGCATGCTAGCATGCAAAAAAAATCGATAGCTGCATTCATCACAAGTGGGAAAAATTTAAATCTGCATGGCACTTTACTCCAATTGGCTCATTCGCTTGCTTAAACTCAACGTTGATTCTGATTCCACAGAACTGGGTTGGATGTGACAAAGTATTTGTTGTTAACATTCATTTTTCATTCGTTTTTTCCAGTTACGAGTCCTTTTTCAAAACTGATCGTTTTGTGTTCATTTTGTTTAGTTCTTTTTTCGTAACAGATTTAATGTTTAGTATAGAGCTTAAAAAACATTGTGAGATAGGCAAGAAGTAAGGCATGTAGCAACATCATTATTATTATTATTAAATATTATTAAATATCATTATTATTATTAAATATTATTAAATATCATTATTATTAAATATTATTATTAAATATCATTATTATTATTAAATATTATTAAATATTATTATTATTAAATATTATTAAATATTATTATTATTATTATCAAATATTATTAAATATCATTATCATTATTAAATATTATTATTATTATTAAATATTTTTAAATATATAATAAAACCTTTCAGGAAGTGAAAGTTCCTCTGACCTGAAGTGTGTTATTAGATTAGTTTTGAGAAAGGCATGCAATCTTCAATTTTCAGGTGATTCTTCAAAATCAAGAGGCCGGCCCCAAAGTTTTGGCCTAAACTGAATGTAAGGAATGAGGGTATTTTTTAATTAACTAAATGTTTCTTTTCTATATTTATTATAGAAAAGTGTATCAATCTTTTTAATTATAGAATATTGTATCTTAATGAGGTCAGTTCAGAAAGAATATTTTCATTTGATATTAACAATTCCCCCCACCCCCGCAAAAAAATTCCCAGGCTACCTAGGGTAAAGCAGCATTTTATCACCTACAAAGTGCTTCAATGAGACCCTAACATTCTTTCCACTTTTCAAAATAGCTAAGTCACAGAATCAGGAAAAAGACAGCTGAAATTCCTTGGATGCTTAATGAGGAAGGAGGGCTTGGAAAACTTAACCCTCACAGGGCATACTGAGGGAAAGAGAGATAAGGTGAGGCAGTGAGTCTGTAGCAGCTATTACGTGGTTTTTATGCATTGGCTTTCCTTTGCAAGATCACGTCGGGCACACTAATCCAAACATGTAGCGGGATCCGCAACGAACGACGGGTCAGCAATAAAAATGTGAAGGATTGTCAATCAGATGTAGCAAACCCCACCACATTTCTTTGATTAGGAATGACGTGGAAAAGGACAAGCAAAGACGCTGCAGGTCACCATCAAATGTGGCAGTCACATGTAATTTATATTTGGCGTAAAATAGCACATAGCAAAAATACAAGACAGAACGTAATGGTTCAAAACATACATTTGAATTTATTTGTTTTGATGTACATGCATATAAGCTAAAGGTTTGATAGGGTTACATCTCTTAGATTTGGGAAATATTTGTACTGGAGCTCACAAAGTTGAATTAATTATTAAACTGTAGTTTTAGAAGAATGAAGTTCTTGTTGCATGTTAGGAAAAGTTGGTAAGAGTTCAGAAGTGTTAAGACTTCATACTTGCATGAAAGTTGGTAATGTTCTTTAGCAAGGTCAAAATGAGAGTTCTTGAAGGTCACATTTTGGCAGCAAGGAAGGAGACGAAAGAGAAAACAGAGAGAGAATGCTTACTCATGTTTTGTTTATATAAGGGTGGTATATCACATGACAGGCTCCCAGCTTAGTGTGCAGGAAATATCATTCCTCGCATGCAGGCAATTTGATTGGTCGAAATTGACCAATCAGTGAGCTAGTTTTGAGGAGATTAGCCAATGAATGCTTGTCGTATGATCTGTATGTATGTGTGATGGTGATGATAATCACCATAAGCCACTTAGCTGTGGAGCTTTTGTGAATGAATGGTGGAATGGGGGCAGGAGCTTTAGCAAATTGAGAAGAACTGTCAAGAGCCACAAAGGATAGGAAGTTGTGGAGAGTCATGATCGCCTTTGCAGCATATAGAAGAAGTAGTAGTAGTTCTCTTTCGTGATCACCATTGACAGCTTTGTTGAATTTTTTTTAATTGTCCATAACATTTCAACAGATAATTTCACATTGGAGAAAACAAGAAATTTGCAAGTGGCTGATTGAATGATATAAAGTTTTGTTAAAAACTCCATATGAGATGCAAAATTAGTCATCATTTTTGGTCTCACAGTCCACAAGCTTTTTTCCATTGAGTCTCACTGTCTACTGAATAATCCCAAGGAAGATCTTTTCTTTCTATGCATTCATAATAAGGCGTCCTTCTGATTGGCTCTCAATTAACATCAGGGACATGTAACTCATTTTCAAGCCAGGTCTCTTGTAAAAACAGTGATATGATGGGTAGCATTAATCAAATAAATATTTTGATTCACTCTAATACTAATTGGGACACAACGATTAATGTTTCTTTTTTTCTCTTCCTGTTGGTAGAGAAAAAATGTCCCTGTTTTTTTTTTGTTTTTTTTATTAATGCTAATATCTTGGTATAAATAACCAAGCACTTTGCTTTTTAATTATTTTATTTCATAAATGTCCATTGTGGCTATTGTATTATTGTCTGTTGTGGCTATTGAATCACTGTGTTTAGCTGTCATCATTTGTTACAGTAATAAACTAAATAATGTCAAGAAAAAATATGTATGTTGGGCACAAAAAAATTTAAAAAAAAGGGATTGTCAAAGGTCAGGAATTAATGCAAGTAATACTGATAGAATAGGGCTATTATATGTATAATGGAAATGAATTGCTAATGATTTTACTATAGGAATGAATTGAAAATAAGGAAGAAAGGGATTTTCAGAGGTCAGGAATTAATGCATATAATAGCAAAAGAAATGGGCTATTATATGTAAAATTTAAATGCATTGCTTATAATTTTACTGTAAAAATACATTGAAAATCAGTAGGGACTGCCAGTCGTCAGGAATTTATGTAAGCATTACTAATAGAATAGGGCTATTATATGTATAATGTAAATACATTAATGATTTTACTATAGGAATGCATTGAAATTCAGGAAGAAAGGGATTGTCATAGATCAGGAATTAATGTAAGTATAGTGAGATATGCAAAACGATGTTACCCTGTTTTGCATAAAGTCAAATAACTAGAAATACGACAGTCGTCAGTCAACATGGAAGAATAATTACTACTGAGTTACTGACTGGAAGGCAACACAACAACATGGTGTCACTGATAGGATCACTAACACTGTTTGATGAACTGGATTTTGTAGAAACGTGGATTCATTGTTTTACAGCCCAGGCAAGGGCCAAGAAATTAAAAGACAACAAACTTGCAATGGGGGAGTCGGGGAGAATGAGATTATAGATCTCTTTTTGGCTTTGGCAGGATGTGATGCCATTAGAAATATTGCCGTCATGGTGTACCCCAAAGAATTAAAAGATTTAACATTTTCCAAAATTTTGGATGTTAGAAAAAATATTCCTGAGCAAAAAAATGCTGGTTTTCACAGAGAGGACACAGTTTCTCACAAGCAAACAAGAACCAAATAAAACAATAACACAGTATATACACAAGTTACGAGAGACTTCCAGATTCTGTGAGTTTAAAAAATCTTTCCTGGGGAAGTTAATTTTATCTACGATTTCTCAAATGTGCAGGCTGATAGATGTAATACACACTCAGTTTATTAAGTAAAATTGGTGCATCTATTTCAAATACAAATATCCACTATAAAATAAACATTTTATTGTAACCTAGGGAAGGTTACTGAATAGAATAATCACATGAAGGTTGGTAATGAACAATAATACTTAGGACAAGAACAACACATATAAGATTCGCCAGTGGTACATAGAAGAAGTAGTCAACTGCTAGAAGTGAGTCAAGTGAATTCCACAATGAATCTCCAACTGCAGACCAACATACAGTATTTACTACTGCATTAATGTGAATGGAGACATACCCATTATCATCCATAGGTAAGCAACAACAGATAGATAGATAGTGTTGTAACCTAGGGAAGGTTACTGAATAGAATAATCACACAGAGGTTGGTAATGAACGATAATACTTAGGACATGAACAACACCTATAAGATTCACCAGTGATGCATAGAAGAAGTAGTCAACTGCTAGAAGTGAGTCAAGTGAATTCCATAATGAATCTCCAACTGCAGACCAACATACAGTATTTACTACTGTATCTATGTGAATGGAGACATACCCATTATCATCCATAGATATGCTACAGTTTTTAACCCCAGAAAGGAGTTACCTAAAGTCACATGTTCTAGAATTTTAAGATGGGCCATAAAGCTCATGGCCTTTAACTTCGATTGAAACTGATGTATTACTTCTAAATTGTCTTGCATTTGAAACTTTACAGGATCCAGTATGAAGAAAAATTGCATATAGATTAAAAAGAAACAAATGGAGTGATTGTTTTTCAGGCAGAGAGACCCTATAAAGAGAAAAAGTACAAGTTAACTATAGAGAAGGGTCTTATATGCAATAGCACCAGAAAGATTAAGAAAAGACATAATAAAAGGTATACATGATGGTGGACATTGTGAAATAACAGCAACACGGATTATTTAAATTGGATCTTTGAATGATGTAGAATATATTTACAAAAATGCCCAAAATGTATGGAAATAAAAAAAAAAAACTTTCAGCAAAACAATATACACTTATGGCCTAAAGAAAAAGAACCATATGTCCACGTTCATATGGATCATGTACTTGTTAAAGACGTAGGACTATTTTAAAATTTTGGTCAACTCATTCTCTGGGTCGCCTGAAGTGGTTAGGGTTTAGGAGAGGAAGGAAGCCATGGTGAAGCAAATATTACAAGTAATTTTTCCCAAAAATTTGGTGCCAAAGATTTTAGCATCTGACAATGCAGCAGAATTTTGTGATGAAACCTTGTGTTCATGGCTAAAACAAATTTGATGCGTCCCTTTTTAAAATACCACCACACTATCTGCGATCAAATAGGGAAAATAGAGTTGAAGGCGTAACCGGGTCAAATGTTGAGTTGTTGCTGTTAATGTAATTTACCACATGTTACATGTATTAGTAGTTGATAGAGGATTCCTTTGAATTTGAAGCGGAAATGAGTGAAGGTGGGCATGAAGAAATTGACTCAGATTGTTTTATAATTTTTTGGTGTTGTTTTATTTTGGTTGAGTTGTTTTCTGCGGAAGATGGTAGATGAAATGGGATCTCGTTGTTCAACAGTTGGTTTCTCGAGGCCTGTTTTTTCCTGGACAAGATTCAGAGATGTCTCTCCACAGTGCAATCATGCAGATTCTCTTCTGGGGATGATAACCGGAAGCGTCCAACCTTTTTTTTGGAAATTTTGGGAGTTGACGAAGACTTTCCTTTTTATCATGTGCTCGAGTCTTCATTCACCCAGCATCCGATTGCGACTCATACCCACAGATTTCCTGAATTGGAGTAAATAGGCGGTCAAATGTGTAGACTTAGCAAGTAGTATTATATACTGTAACGCTGGTCTTCCTCTGATCGTAGTGTAAGATTAGTGTTCTATCGTGGATTATACGATATAAACAACAAAGTAATCCCGAGTAGAAAGATTACAATAACACGAGAAATCAGGTAACAAATAACAATGGTTTATTTGTACGTAAAGTACAAATGAGCAAAATTTCGTAATACTAAGGAAAACAGGAGATAAGTCATGGAGGTTTGTAAGGGTCGCCTTCGCTCTCTCCGTCTGTCTCACTTTCCTTCTTCTTCAATAACTCGTCAGTCTTTTATAGACTGACCAATCCATGTCGGGGTGTGCCAGCTTGTTCCACTATAACAATTAGAAACAGGTGTAACGAGGTGTATGTTGAGTTGTTAATGTAAGTTACCACGTGTTACATGTATTAGTAGTTGATAGAGGATCCCTTTTCTCTCTTCTTTAATACTAAAAATGAAATGAAAATGTATAACCATAACATACAACAATAAGACTTTGAGACACGTGTTGAAATTAATGACAAGAATGTGTATTTTTCTTTTCATGATGTTATTTACAATATGGAGGAGGCACGGTGGGGTAATGGATAGCGGCTCGGATTGCGGAATCGGAGAGCCGAGTTCAAACTCCAGTTGAATCCATACATTAACTTACATGCTAAAGGTATGAATCTTCCCAGATATGGGTAAATAGCAGGGCAGACTGGGTTTTATAGCCTTTGGTGGCAACTGGTCAAGGAGAAGGACAACTTTCAATCCAAAACCTGATCCTCCAGGTTGAGGGTTGTGCAGTCGGCTAACAATCTACTCACTTAAAAAAAACTGGCTTGTTATAGAAACCGCAATGATATCTTGCGGCCTTATGTTCCTCAAGGAATTTAAAGGCATAATATATATCTTGTTGGTTTTGTATGTGTGTTAATGTTCTCAGGGTTATTATCTCTTTTTGTTTCTTTAAAATTTGGGCTTACTTGTTTATAATTGTTTTGAGAATTTTGTGGTTAAGGTAAGCATTTGAAACCGTCGACTCAGGATTTTCACAGGGAGAAGATACATCTTGTTTGTGTTGTTCATTTTACGACTGCCTTTGTAGAAAGGTTGTTTTTAGAATGATTAAATTTCAGCTCTTTATTTTTAGAATGATGAAATATCATTATCATCATCTTGAATCATAACAAAGGTATATTCTCCATCCAGAGACACCATACCTACTTAGACTGCTACTGAGTTATAGAACCATTCCACAAGCAGGTAGAGTGCATGTGCAACATCTCTCTGTATTGATGAGAAGACGAATTAGATATCCTATAACAATGTCATTTTAGACAAACAAAAAATTATGATACAGAAAAGAGAGATATTCAAGTCCTGAAAAAGGAAACTTTATTGTACAATGGCGACATGATACAGCTGTAATAACGAATGGACAAAATTTGCTGGTCCACTCTGATCAAATTAGAATGGATGACGAAAAAGTTGAATGGAAGAACAAGTAAAAAATGATGAGGGACCTGAAAAATGGCGAAAATGAACAGAGTAAGAAAAAAACTATGGAGTATAGTATGCACAAATCTGACATGGAGTCAGAAGATCAGAACAAAGATTTCAAACATAGATCCCCAGTAGGAAGAACCAGGTCCACACCTCAAGAGAAAGAGAGATAAGATGTCCAATTATAATTAGAAGTCAAAGGTCAAGAAGGACATAGCAATGTCTCGAGATATACCAAATGGATTTGCCCTATTTTGCATAAAGTCAAATGACTACAAATAAGTCAGTCATCTGTCAATATGTGGGGAAGGACAATTACTACATTACAGACTGGAAGACAACACAACAGTAAGCATTATTGATTTTACTATAAAACTGCATTGAAAATGCGAGGGATTGTCAGTGATCAAGACTTACTACAAGTATTACAATATTACTATCCTTTCTATTGAGAGAATATTAATATTAAATGCATGTATCCTTCTTTTATATGCCATATCGCTTCAGAAGCGATCATATCTTTCAACAGCTTCCTCTTTTGTAGTTCTTAGGTTCTTTCCACCATCTCTCCCAGTCCTTGTTCTGCTATTCATTTAAGCAATCTCATAAGCTTGCTTACTGCTTTCCCGCTATACCTCTTGCATTCAAAATATTCATTGTGTCAAATTCTCCAAACCTGCTTTCCTTATTACGTGTCTCTTCAACTCTCTTTCTGATTCTAGCTAGAAGTGTTCATTTTGTTTCCATTTTTTCCTTAAAAATGCCACATTACTCACATATTCAGTTCATGCCATTCTCAGCATCCTTCTGTAGAACTACATTTCTGTTGCCTTAAGTCACTTCTTGATCTGTGAAGAGATTGTCCAGTATTTACTTCGATATAAGAGGACTGATATTACATAAGTTCAGCACTCTTTTCTTTGTTTCTAAAATATTTTTCAGTTTCTTAATACTTTACTTAGCTTTTTGAAGGCATCTTTCACTGTTTTAGTGCACTTTCAAAATTCAGTGTTACATTTTCCGTCCTCTGTTAAAACATTTCCCAGATGTTTAGATTTTTGTACTTGCTTGATTTTGTTATCTCTAATTTGTACCTCAAATCTTGCGCGGTTTCTTTTGCTGTCTTCTTACAATTTGTGTTTAGTCCTTTCTTCTTGCTTTTCTTTACTACCTTTTCTAGGAAAAATGTTTTTATTTTTATCAAAAAGAATATCTCATCAGCTAATGAATACAGTCTTGTTTATCACTTTAAAATTATTTTTAGAAGATACTTGTATCTGAGAAGAACCTCTATTTATTTATGACACAGTATATATTTTTATATTTGTCTTCTGGCCTGAAAGTTCAAGAAATCCTATAAAAGAAAAATTTGCACTCTCAGGCAGAGTGAGCTACTGTTTGACCCAGCAACTGAGTTACAAA
The DNA here is from genome assembly GCA_964036315.1 of Acanthosepion esculentum. NCBI lineage: Eukaryota > Metazoa > Mollusca > Cephalopoda > Sepiida > Sepiidae > Acanthosepion > Acanthosepion esculentum. The sequence goes on along the minus strand of OZ038508.1, from coordinate 17,183,596 downwards.
GAACAAGTAGATCAGGCATGGCTGAAACTGTGCCTTTAAGTGAAACCGCTCTTGTCATAGATCTCCCAAGATTTTTCATATCTAAAAGAAATCCTATTACAGAAACATTTCAGGCTGGAAAACGAAAATAAATAAATATACTGTTTAATAAATAAATGAAGTGTTTACTCAAATACGAGTATTCACTAAAAATAATATTTAAATGATAAAAAATTCATTACTTTCTTTTAAAATAGTTTTGTGTAAATTAAATTGTATTTTAATAACTGAATTATTGAATTAGAAAATGGGGAAAATATGATATATTCTGCCTCTTTCTCTCTCTCTCTCTCTCTCTCTCTCTCTATATATATATATATATATATATATATATATATATATATGTGCATGCTGCATGGCCAAGTGGTTAGAACGTTTGGTTTCTGACCATGAGAATGTCACCATGGTTGATTTGTCAGGAAGGAGACACCCTGATGTTATTAGTCTGGAGGGGAATGATCCTAGCATGCAGCACCTTTGGAAAGTGCCTGAAGACCAAACCCTGGGTTGACCCAAGCCTTGTGAGTGAATTTGGTTAGATGGAACAATTGTGAGCCATTGATAGCCATGCTAGCACAAAGCCACAAGTCATCGTGGCTGAGGGATTAAACATGCTGGCCTTGTTCAAATTGTTGATCATGCTAGATGACACGCTCTCTCCCAGAAACTGTAACTAAGGTCTGCTTATCATAGTTGCTGTATAAACCACAGGCTGGCTCTGAGGGTGTTGAGCAAACACAAATGTACCTGAGGGAGAGTCTGCAAAAGGGACTGACTAGGATCACCTGATGTAAGATTTTATTTTTGGAAGACCTTCATGGTTTGTCTGAGAATTTTTCAGCAACACCTGGTATACGTGTGTGTGTGTGTCTGTGTGTAAAGACTGATCAAACAATCTAGTAACTTGTTCCCTGTAAAGTTTCTCTCAGGATAGCTAGTACTCAATCTTTGCAATTCCAGCTGGGAAAGTAAACAATTTGAGATGCCAGAGACATTTACAGCCTAGACCTACTCTCAAACTTGTAATCGGTGAAATGGGCTTACTCTCACATATTATATATATATATATATATATATATATATATATATATACATGCACCATAATAATAATAAATTATAACCATGGAATATTAGTCTTGGAGTCTTTTAAATTATATTATTATATTCTTGCTCTGTCCTGGACATTTATTTCTACCTGGATTCTATCCTCTTGGATACACACACACATATATATATATATATATACACCATAATAATAATAAATTATGACCATGGAATATTAGTCTTGGAGTCGTTTAAATTATATTATATATTCTTGCTCTGTCCTGGACATTTATCTCTACCTGGATTCTATCCTCTTGGATACATACATACATACATATATATATATATATATATATATATATATATATATATATATATATATATTCATGTACGTATGTATCATGACTGGGCTTGTTATGTTGCAAGGATGAATGATGGCAGAATCCCTAAAGTCCTCATGTATAGCCAGCTTCACATTGGATAAAGGAGTGTTGGATGGCTGTGGCTCAGGTATAAAGAAACGCTAGAGAGTCACCTCTCAGCTGACAATGTGTGACATACTAACTTCTAGCGAGTTCCTCTGGAGAGAAATAACTGGAGATATTTTTGCCAGAGTACAGTGGCGAAAATAAGTATAAGACACCCTATGAAATTGCTAATAATTTTGTTATTACTCTGAAAATTTGTGTGTGTTATCTCGATCCGATATTTGATTTTATAACAACTTTCCATCAAAAAAAGCAATGGTGAGAGGAAAAAGATCATTCAGGCCTTCAGTAATAGTACCAACATTCATACTCTGGCTTTCATCTTCAAGAA
>OZ038508.1:17169194-17176694 GCA_964036315.1 Acanthosepion esculentum | reverse complement strand
CTGTCTCAGCAATGCGACGACAAACATCAAAAGATTGGATGACTTGGCTGCCTTCAGTCTGGAAATGCAACCTGATAATTTTGATACACTCTGTATATATATTGTTGCAGAGTAAATAGTACACCCACCAGTGACTATATGAACTAGTGCATGACTATAAATAAAGAGCTCAAGGTCAGAGGTAAGAAGAAGCCATTTGGAGTCAGTCTTCAGACTAATTAATACAGACGTCACGGCAAGTACAAAGCATTACTTATATTATAAGCACTTATGAAGTGCGTTGTAACTGTGGCAATGAGGGGGACACCTCGGCGTGGTGTAATGGTTAGCAAGCTTGTCTCGCTAGATCAATTATGACTGGAAAGTGAGTTCGATCCTCACAAGGTTCCCCATACTCTTGGCCTTGTGCCACATCTAAGCTACGCTTAGAAAATAACCATTCTTACAATCTAAAATAGACAGACTAGCCACAAATGTACACGAATGATAAATGTAACCTAGTCTATATGGTAACACAGCACCTTCTACCATAAACTTAACTGAAAAAAGAAAGATTTGCGGATATACGTTTATATGGACTTTTGTCCTTGTTTTGGTGCGAGGAACCCACCCCCAAAGTTTATCAAAGTATTTTTCATACACCCTATATATATATATATATATATATATTGTTGCAGAGTAAATAGTACACCCACCAGTGACTATATGAACTAGTGCATGACTATAAATAAAGAGCTCAAGGTAAGAAGAAGCCATTTGGAGTCAGTCTTCAGACTAGTTAATACAGACGTCACGGCAAGTACAAAGCATTACTTATATTATAAGCACATTCAAAGTGCATTATAATTGTAGTGATGAAGGATTCGAAACTCAGGTGATTTACAAGTGTTGTGATGAGGATTTGGAACTCTTATGACTTACAACAGTAACAAGGATTCAGGAACTCATACAAATTGTAACTAGAGTTACAAGGATTTTGGAAATTCATACTGTGTGAACAAGTATGGAAAAAAACACTTGTTGCTTTGGGAACAAGGATATGAGTGATGACAAGATTTTAACCATCTTGGTTTAAAATAAAATTTTCTTGTTGTGTAGAAGAAAAAAAAAATTTTCTTTTGGGTGTAGGAAAAAATAGGCTTATTCTTGTGAATATGGAGAAAATTTTGGCTTCAATAGCTGAAATTCAACAAGAACAACAGAAACAGCAACAACAAAATCACTAGTTCTTAGAATTACAAAAACAGCAACTGGAGTTGTTAAATATAATTCTGAAGAAAACAAAAAATTCTTCAGCACCTCTTATGCCAGACGTCCAGAACATCATATCAGAATTTGTATGAAATCCTGAGGAGGGACTGATTTTTTGTACGTATTTTCATAGATATGAACAAATATTCATTCAGGAATGTAGTGGATGGGAAGATGAGAGAAAAACAAGATTGTTATTGAAGAAAATAGCTCCGATGGAGTATAAAAAATACTGCAACTACATATTAATGAAAAAAACAGGTGAAATTGGGTTTGAAGACAGTACACATTCTGAAGAAAATCTTTAGTGACAATAGCTCTCTGTTTAATGTCCATTGGAGGTGCATTAATCTAACCAAAAAAGAGGACAAAGATTTTGTCATATAGTGATTTTCTAAGCATAGCTTAGATGTGGCACAAAGCCAAAAGTATGGGGCACCCAGTGAGGATCGAACACGCTACTCAGTCGTAATTGTTCTAGCGAGACAAGCTTGCTAACCATTACACCACCTTGAGGTGCCCAAAGATTTTGTCACATATGCTGGTATTATCAACAAAGAATGTGAAAAGTTTTGAATAAATGAAATGACTCCAGATGTGTTCAAAGGGTTAATTGTCATTCAAGGTTTAACAGATAAAACAGATGCTGAAATATAAGTGAAAATTTTAATGAAAATTGAACAAAACAGTAATATTACACGACAAGAGATAGTGGACAGTTGCCAGAAAATTCTAAGTCTGAAACACGGTGCTGAAGAAATTCAATAAAAAGTATGTGCATTGGTACAAGCAAAGGATAAATGTACAAGAAAGAGAATCAACCCTTGTTTCAGATGTGATAAATTACATCTTGGAAAAGACTGTCCATTTTAAAAATCAGAAAATGTGGTAAACAAGCACATATAAAATCACACTGCAAAACCAAACCAAGAAAAAATTCTCACAGGAAGAAATTCGAACACAGCATTGTGATGGAAAAAAATGTTCACAGAAAACAAAAGGAAATTTGTGAATGTGAAAATAAATAATGTGAGTATAAAAATACTACAGGACACTGAGAATGATATTTCAATAATCAATGAAACCACATGGAAAAAAATTGGAAAGCCTTTATTAAAAAGGACTTCCAAAGTCGTGATTTTAGTTTCTGGTGAGAAATTTTTTTTTTGATAAATGCCGCATGCCATAATAAGCATAAGTAAAAACTAAAGCTTATGCATTAAAAAATGCTACAAATTTATTTGGTACTGACTGGATAAAACTTTGGGATTTGCTGATAAACATTTATTATAAAAATATAAGTGGACAAGCGACCAGTTTAAAAAGTCAGAGCAAAAATCTTAAGAATTCAAACAATGTTTTCCAGATGTTCAGTCAAATGAACTGGGTCAGTGTTCAAGATTCAAGGTGGATTTTCATAAAAAAAAGGTTCAACACCAGTATTTAAGCCAAAACGGAGCATACTATTCACAGCATTGGAACCAGTCCACAAAGAATTGGACAGTTTCAAAAGAATTGGTGTAATAGAAAAAATGTTTGGGCACTTTTGTCTACAACTGTCTGCAGCAGTAATGCATTTTGGCAGTAGAGACTTGCACATTTCTTATATTTAGATGCATATTTCCCTGACAAGATTTCTCAAGTATTCTGGCTGGTAGATATAGTTGGATGAAAAATACTGTTTAATTTGTAGTAGGATTAGGTTGTAATAACACCCTATGAAAATATACACTTTCCTCTTTACTAAGTGAATGACAAAGAAAACTCTCTCTCCCTCTCTTCTATATATTTCTTTTCTTTTCCTTCCTTCTATTGTTCCTATCCTCGGTAACAGACATGAACCCAGATTTAGTTTGTGTTGGTCAGTGAACATCAGTAAAAAAAATCAACTAATGACAACACGTCATGGTACTATAAACAGTAAATTTGGCCTTTACTTCATCTCTATCTACCCTAGGATGATTGCAGGGATAGGATTACACGAATATGAATACAAAAATAACACACACACATACACACACACACACATATATATATATATATATATATATATATATATAAAGATGAATAAAAATAATATACTGTGTTACTTAAAAATGGAAAGAGAAAATATACAGTGTAATAAATAAATAACGACAAGTATAATAAATTGATCTAAATACATCCAAATATATAAATAAACTAACAACCGATACCGATTAACTAGCTGTTTAGAAAAAACAAATAAAGATAATCAATCCAAATAAATAAATTAAAAACTGTTCCCGCCAAAATAATAGTCAGAACAAACCACAACAATCAACCCCAAAATTCAACAAATAGCTTTATCTTCCCAAACAAAAACAAAACTATTAAATAAGCTATATAAACAAATTTTTATTACGTTAATAAAAACACTGATCAAAATAAAAATAATAAATAAATAAATATATAAGATAAAAAATAAAAATAAATAAAAACAAGCAAAATAATTTGACCCAAATAAATAAACAAATAAACGACTTCCGGTAAAATAGCCGCCATAATAGACTATCCACAATAAGCTTTATAAAGAAATTTTTACTACGTTAATAAAAACACCAAAATAAAAAATAAAAATAAATATAAAGGATAAAAAGCAAACATAAAATTAAAATAATTTGACACAAATAAACGACTTCCGGTAAAATATCTGCCAAAATAGACTACCCACAATGCATGACTGACCCATATATATAAATAGCCAAGAAAAATAACAGCATTCATGGCCTGACGATTGCATCTAGCATCAAACAGACTGTCGCTTCTAAGTGTTGACTTCTATGTTCACTTTTATATTTACACACGCTCTATCTTCGATATTGAGCACTTTATCCCATAAATATAGCACACTTTAAGACTATATTTCTTCATATATATATATATATAAACACAAGCTTGAAGCTATTTATATAAAAAAATTGAAACCAAACCCCAATAAATTTAATTACAAATACTCCACAAACATTTTAAAGTGTGTATAATAGATAATCTTTAAATGTTAGCACTTGTCATTAATAGTTTTTCCTTTATCTAGCAACTACTCAAGTCTGGAACTTTTCTACAGGATGCCTAGTTACCTCCCCTTAAACGGTGTCTGTCAACCAGCCATGACACAGTGTTCATGACTCCACATATAAAAATGGTAATCTTCGGATGACCACAACAATTTTTCCCTTTCACAATCATGAACACTAAGTACTTACTCTTTATTTAACAATACCCTGATGATAACATTATGCTATGTCGAAACTACTCGGAATAAATACAATATGAGACAACACAGTGTTTTCCTCTCATCTTTTAACAACTGCACAGAAAAGCTTATTCGCAAATATGAAAAGATCTTATGGAAAATATATAGACAGAACGTGTCTAAATTATTTAACAAAACTCTTCTGAAAATATATATACCCAAGTATAGGACTGGTGTATATGGAATAAATTCCAATAACCAACAAATACTATTCTTAAAAGAGTGCTCAATACAGAGAAGAGCACTTACTACAAAAATACCCATTTTGTTTCAACACTTCTGGTTTCTTATCAACACCATCACTTGATAAAACACCAGAAGTATTGAAACAAAATGGCTATTTTTGTAGTGATTTTATAACATATTTATGTTATAATTTTCGAATAAATAATTAAATATATATATATATATATATATATATATATATATATATATATATATATATATCTATCCTTTAAAACAAGTAAGAGTTTAGCTGAAAATGCATACTTTGGATATATATTGCTGTAATGTCAAAGGTTGGACCAAGCTTAAAACAGGAAATAAAACAATCATTAATGCTTCCAAACAAGTTGTTTATTATTTATACTATATATATATATATATATATATATATATATATATATATATATAGCCTGACATGCTTTTACTGACTGAGCCACAGAGGAGCATTTCAGTTAGCAATGTTGATTTTTACTGTTTTTACTTTATGGGAGAAAATCATGGAGAATTGTAGTTTTAAAAACAATATATATATATATATATATATATATATATATATATATATAGACAAACTAGTCAAACCTAATGAGCCAGACAAATCTACTAATGTTTCAATTAGGCAGATCGTCAGGGTCAGACCCTGACAATCTGCCTAAGTGAAACCTTGGTAGGTTTGTCTGCCTCATTAGGTTTGACTAGGTTTGCTCTACGTTTGTATTGAGCTCTTTAGTTAGTTGTTTACTCGTGTTGGGGTTTTTTCTATGGGCCTTGAACCTGTGTCTGTGCGATTATTTTCGACAGACTTTCATGTTCCTGGCTCTTTCTTTTTTAAAACCTTTTTTCCAGTCGAGATTGATTTGGCTATTGTTAAATCAAGAATTCGAAGGTTTTTTCGACACGAGTATAGTTACCTATATATATATATATATATATATATATATATATATATATATATATATATATATATATATATGGGCAATTATCTTCATCTTTGTTATTATCACAGCATTTCTGCCACGGTGCTCTTGATCATTCTCAAGTAGTGGCTGGTGGGGGCAAAACGAAATGTTGGGATAACAAAAACAAAACTAATTAATGTAAATAATGATAACTCCTCATTCCAGAAATTCAGACATACATAAATACATATATATATATATATATATATATATATATATATATAACTGTGTCATGATTTTGAGCAATGTTGTCACTTGATCCATCCTCAAATATAGACAGTGTGTATGTGGCTTTTTAGTACTGCTATGATTTTACATTCTTTTGCACAGATGTGGTAATATTGTCTATCATTTCTAGTAGCTGTTATATAAAATGTCACATAACTTTTAATGAATGACTTCTCTCTATGTGTGACATCTTTGATGTTTTTTTATAACTATCCTACTTAGACACGACCACATTCATTGAACACACATGCACACACAAGTAATATATATATATATATATATATATATATATATATAATTTACACTGTTTATATTTGAACTATTGTCCTCAGCTTTGTTGTTGTCATCACAATGTATATTGATCTGGGGTCAATTTAGACTTGAGGAAGTCTGGTGGGTGGGAGGCACAACAGCCAAAAAATTGTGGTAAAAACAACAAAGATGAGCAGAATAGTCCAACTATAACTAGTGTAAATAATGATAACTTCTCATTCCAGAAATTCTGGCAGGAGGTTTTTATTGTTTCTTGCAATCCTAAAAAAATGCCTAAAAACAGAAATCATATATATTGTAAATCTGCAGCTATATATAAGAAATAAGGCTGTATAGACAAAACACATTGCTTCTGCCAGCTGCTGCGGACAGTTGTAAACAAAAGTGCTCAACTATGGGGTTACTGGACCACTGTCTTCAAGAGGACAGGCTGTAACTTGTCAATCCTTTTCAATGAAATATATATTAAAGAGGGATTACTGTACAAATACACAACTATATATATATATATATATATATACACACACACATATATATATATACACACACACACATATATATATATATACCCACACACACACACACACACACACACACACACATATATATATATACACACACACACACAGACATATATATATATATATATATATATATATATATATATATATAGGTAATATAGGTAATAATCTGTTGGCATATAATCCAAGTGAATCCTATTAATACAATATAAAATATTAAATATTAAAACTGATTCACACAGAGAGCTCAATGTTTTAGCCAAACAGAGCAACATATTTTTTCATACAATAGGAATTACGATTACATTAGGTTAATGATCATATTCACCTTGTAAATTGAATTAAAATTTACAAGGATTTTTCAAACCAGTCAATGGATGATAAATTATTGAAATAAAATTTCAGTTCAATAATTTATTATCCATTGACTGGTTTGAAAAATCCTTGCAAATTTTACTTTCATTTACAAGGTGGAAATGATCATTAACATAATGTAATCTTAATTTCTATTGTATAATATATATATATATATATATATATATATATACATACATACATGCTGGACTCTCCCATTGTTTTTGCCATATGAGCATCAAGACACAGGCTGACTACCCGCACATATCATTTGATTATAGTGGTGAAGGCTTGTGTAGAACCAACCATACTTTTTGGAGGAGCTGAATCCAGACAACTGGTTTTGAATTCAGAGTTGTTCTTCTCCTAGACTAGTTGCCACCCAAGGCCATAAGATCCAGTCTGCCCTGCTATTTAC
>OZ038508.1:17154194-17164194 GCA_964036315.1 Acanthosepion esculentum | reverse complement strand
GCCAGCATCCTGAGGAGACACAGCACATAGAAGGAGGAGGAGGAAAGCACATCCTCTTGACACAAATTAAAATAGGGAAAATAGAAAGTTGCATGCTGTGACATTATTCTTGCCTGAATGGTAAAGCACACTGGATCAAAAAGTGGTTTCCTATACAAAGAGGGATACGCATTCTGTTTCTGCTGGGGAACGTATTTTCTCAAATGCCAGACGTAATACGTAGTGTTTAATAAACAAAAATGGAGTATCTGTTTCAAATATCATGACAATCTTTGACCTTTGTGCCACAAGAAAAACACAGTGTCAAAAGGATGGTTATTCCTTTAATAAAACCATAACATAGCTCAAATAAGACGATGAACACTTATATATAAAAATATTTAAATATCTTTATTGTTCGACTTGCTGTGAATAGGTAGTGTGATGGAGAATCACAGAGGGTAGGATTGCGCACACTGAAATTGGCAAAAATAAGACCTTGGTGAACCTCTAGCCAGACTCTCTGTCCAGATCAAGAATTGGACCAAATATATAACATTTGGACACCTATGCAACTTCACGTGGCTATGCCTTCTTCCTGTATGCAACTGTGGCCATCCCTCTTTTGGCATTCACCCACACAAGCATGTATTTCCTCCCACTCAGGATACCTGTGCACCCTATTTATTCAAGGCTCAGGATACCTGTACATCCTGTCTATTTTAGCCACCAGATGCATTTCCTGTTTATGCTATCAGCAGTTCCGCTTTCCACTCACACAATGATGAAGTGGAAGTAAGGCCAAAGGTCTTTCCTCAACCAATATCCAACAAACATATAAAAATGAACTTATACATTTTCTTTGTGCTTGAGAATTAACAACAAAAATAATAAATACTATTTATTATATTGTTTGTTGGAATCGTTGGCAAAACATTAGCTGATTGTTAATTGTTTCATACTTTATAAAATAGTAAACATGAAGAAATATAGTCTTAAAGTGTGCTATATTTATGGAATAAAGTGCTCAATATCAGAGATAGAATATGTGTAAATATAAAAGTGAACATAGAAGTCAACACTTAGAGGTGACAGTCTGTTTCATGCTAGATGCAATCGTCAGGCAACTAGTGCTGTTATTTTTCTCGGCTATTTATATATAAGGGTCAGTGGTGCATTGTGGGTAGTCTATTTTGGCTGTTATTTTTACCGGAAGTCGTTTTTTTGTTTATTTATTTATGTCAAATTATTTTGCTTGTTTTATTTATTTTTATTTTATATATTTATTTTTTATTTTGATCGGTGTTTTTTATTAACGTAATAAAAATTTGTTTATATAGCTTCTTGTTGGTAGTCTATAACAGTAAACATTAAGAATTTCTTTATAGTTGGTTCATATATATCTGATTGGAGGTTTTGAGGAGCATGAAATCACCTCTTAATTGCTGTTATCCCACAGGTCCGCCCCGATCTGGACCTGTTAGGATCCCAGCTATGGATAAATAGTGAACACTCCAAATAAAAACAAAACTCTATAAATGTATAAAAATGTATAAATGTATAAAAATATATTTTGATAGTAAAACACCAGCATTACATTTTTATCTGAAAAAATTTAGCAACAATACATATTTACAGTAAAATTATCAACAATATATTTTTGAAACAAAATAACCAGTAATAAATTTTATAGAATTACTAATAATACATTTTATAGAATTACTAATAATACATTTTATCTGTACTTGAAGACATACAATAACATTCAAAATATAATTAGTTGAAGCCATAAAATTGCGTTCAAAATATTTAGATTTTGGCATTAAATAATCCATATATACCACAAAATCAATCAACCAATATGAAAGAATTCTTTCATGACATTAATCCATATAATATTCTACAATTTCTTAAATCAAACTGTATTCGAAAACTCAAAAACTTCAGCAAAACTACAATATAAAACACATATGAAGTAAATAAGTCCACACAAACATGTATATATGCACAAAAGCTGAGTATCATCTACCATGTATTCAATTGTGAAAGCAGAATAACATATATTTGTATTACTTCAAAGCTCCCCGAAAAATTAAATTTTAGCATTAAATGACCCATAAGGAGTTGATATGCCATTAAACAAAGAATAAAAGAACAGGAAATAAGGAAACAGAAGATGGTGATCAATGTTGATTGGAAAACAAGAAGCCAAAAATAGTAAACATTAGAAATTTCCTTATAGTTGGTTCAAATATGTCTGATCAAGTGATTGGAGGTCCACCCCGATCTGGACCTGTTAGGGTCCCAGCTATGGATAAATAGTGAACACTCCAAATAAAAACAAAACTCTATAAATGTATAAAAATATATTTTGATAGTAAAAACACCAGCATTACATTTTTATCTGAAAAAATTAGCAGCAATACATATTTACAGTAAAATTATCAACAATATATTTTTGAAGCAAAATGACCAGTAATAAATTTTATAGAATTACTAATAATACATTTTATAGAATTACTAATAATACATTTTATAGAATTACTAATAATACATTTTCTCTGTACTTGAAGACATACAATAACATTCAAAATATATTTAGTTGAAGCCATAAAATTGTGTTCAAAATATTTAGACTTTGGTATTAAATAATCTATAGATGTTGATATGCCACTAAACAAAATCAATCAGCCGACATGAAAGAACTCTTTCGTGACATTAATCCATATAATATTCTATAATTTCTTAAATCGAACTGTATTCCAAAATATAGCCACAAGTAAAACATATAACACATATATGTAGTAGTAATGTCCACACAAACATGTATATATGCACAAAAGCTGAGTATCATCTACCATGTATTCAATTGTGAAAGCAGAATAACATATATTTGTATTACTTCAAAGCTCCCAAGAAAATTAAATTTTATCATTAAATGACCCGTAAGGAGTTGATATGCCGTTAATCAAATCAAGAAACCATGATAGCAGAAAGATTAGTCTTCCAATTATTTTATATTTTAAATTGCTATGTATTTTTGCTTATTGAAAATTGTATCAGGCACTTTTTTATTAATTTAAGCTGTTCTTTGGCAAATATCATTTTTGCCAAAAGTTGAATGTTTTAAAAGAGCATGTTGGGAACTGCGTTCCTGATCAAACCAAACCCATGAATAATTACTTACCAAACTCCATCAGCAACATACTTATAGAAAATACAAAGATAATAGTATCTAAAGTTACTCTGTTTGTATGTGTGCATGACTTATATATATATATATATATATATATATATATATATATATTACATAGAGTCAATCATACCTTGAATCTATCAGCAATATGAATGCGATTATTGGCGAAATCACTTCGCTAGTAGACATAAACATAAGCATTATACTACTGCTACTCCTCCGAATGATGAGATCCTCATAAATAAATACAATGGATATGGTGTATTTTTTTATTTCTGCTAGTACTTTCGAATGCTTTGCGCAATCCATCATCAGGCTTTATTTTCCATCAGAATCAAAACTGGGAGACAATTTAAATGTGTTTATCCAACCGAAAGATGTTTTTAAGAATGAGTTATTTGTTAACGGTTATATGTTGTTGAAGCGTGCAAATCGCAACGCTAAATTTTAAATATTTAAAGTGAGAATTTTTCATGTATTTTGTAATTTGGTAAATCCACGTATTTTCTTTTATAAGTGTTTTTCAGTTAATATGATATGAACTAAGTAGATAGTTCAAGTAACAGTGATATGTCTTACTTTGTAGTTTGTTTTTTTTCCTCAGGAATTTTTTTACTGCTGGATCAATTGTTTTTGATAAACATAATAAAATAGGCAGCACATATTTACATTACAAAGAGTCAATCATACCTCGAATCTAATATAATTTTACTTCTTGGTGATACCTGACTGGTAGAAACCATGGTAGCAGAAAGGTTGGTGTCCTAATTAATTTATGTCTTAATTTGGTGTGTATTTTTGTTTTGTTTTTTGAATATTGTATTGAGCACTTTTTATTAAAATAAGCTTTTTTTTTGGCAAATATTACTTTTTGTCAAAAGTTGAATTATGTATATATATATATATATATATATATATATATATATACACACACACACACACACACATTTAATTTTTCTATTGTTTAGATCTTTTTATTGGTTTCTGGGGAGAATTTGTGCATAAATTCCCCAATGTTTCTGAGCACTTTCAGCTTTCATAAGCTGTTACGAAAGAGTTATTTTTGTGCTGGAAGAATTGTGTCTTTGGTAGTTATAAAATATCAGATTGTTGGGTGTCATGACTGTAAAAACACTAATTATAGAAAAAACCTAATTTCCTTCCCTTCTAATTTTTTATAATAAAATGGCGGTGTTTCATCTTCAAATGTGACAGAGCAGCGGAATATTAACGAGACTCTTTGGCCTCCAACTTCTTTTTCTGAGGAATGTGACTTTTGGCCATTTTCTTTCTTTTCTTATGTTATGGCAAAATACAGCAGGGTTATTAAGTGCATTTTCCTTCATCTGTACTGTACGTCTTCTTCTCTGCGTACAGTGAACTGCCAAAATCTGTTAGATTCCAATGTGAATAAAATACAATTCCATTGATGGGCATGTGGTCGAGTGGTTAGAACGTTCACGTTCTGACCATGAGACCCAGGTTCGAATCTCACCATAGTCGATTTGTCAGGAAGGAGACTTCCTGATGTTATCAGACTAGAGGGGTCGATCTCAGTGTGTGGCACCTTTGGAAATTGCCTGAAAACCACATCACAGGTTAACCCAAGCCTTGTGAGTGAAATTCGGTAGACAAAACCCTTGGGCCCGCCGATAGCTGTGCTAGCACAAAGTCAGAAGTCATTGTGACTGAGGGATTTAACATGCTGGCCTTGTTCAAATTGTTAATCATGCTAGATAACACACTCTTTCCCAGAAACTGTAACTAAGATCTGCTCAGCATACTTGCAGTATAAACCATTAGTGGGCTTTGTGGATGTTGAATAAACACAAATGTGCCTGAGCAAGCGACTGCAACAGGGATTGGCTAGCTGTAGTAGATGGATATCCTCGAATACAAGTACCCAGCTATACATAATACAATTTTCATTTCAATTTCAACCTAGGTTCAATTCTTATGACATCTAACTTATGTTTTTTTTGTTTGTTTAATGGCACATCAACTCCTTATGGGTCATTTAATGCCGAAATTTAATTTTCTTGGGAGCATTATTAATTTCTTTTACAAAAATGTATTACTGGTAATTTTTTTTACAATGAAAATGTATTGCTGGTATTTTTACTATAAAAAATGTACTTTTATACTTTCATAGCATTTTGACTCCATTTTCGGAGTTCACTATTTGCCCATAGCTGGGACCCTAACAGGTGCTATCACCCCAGGTTAGGGTAGACCTGGGAATAACAGCAATTAAAAGATGGTTTCAAGCTCCTTAAAACCTCCTGATCAGAGTCCTTGATGGCGGATGTAGTTAATCAGGACAATTCTCGCTTATCACATTTAGAGCATAAATTTTGCTGTTATGTAATACCCGTTGATTGGAGAAATGCCTTGTAATATAAATAGTCACCACAACCTACACAATGGAAATGAAAATTAAAATTCAGTGGGTTTGTTAATTCATTCACAAGTTAGTCATCCGTAGTCGATAAAAATTCACTTTCATTTCTTCAATCTGTTATTAAACAGCTTGATAGACTAAATACTTTGTAGAAATGATTAAAAATATTCTGTATTTGTTTTGATTTCCCAAGAAATAAGATAAATCATAACACTTTCTTTGTTTAAGTAATCATCATTATAAAAGGTAATTGAAGCAATTTAGAAATCTCTTAATAAGTCCATGCCATGTGTCCTGTAACTCGTTAGTGTTATAGGTGCTCCACCTGTAGTGCATCCTTAGGGGCAGTGGTGTATCTAGGGCAAAATAGCCTGACAAAGACCATGGTTCTTCAGGCTGGTTTTTGAATTCAGTTTACCTTCTCTTAGATTGGTTGCTACTTCTTGACAAAAGATTCCAGTCATCCCTGCTTTTCACAAAGGTATTTGTGTGTTGGGTGTAATTAAAACTGTGATCACTGATTTCTTCTGAGTTAACAGTTGACACACATCCAGTTTATATGTGTAGGAGTAGATAGGTTTGCCTATTGTCAGGTTCACACTCCTCCTTGTTCTTTTGTACAGGAGTAGAGGTTTATCCCTTGTTTCCTCTTCTGGGTTGGGTTTCCAGTTCATTCTGAAGTCTTTTCATTCTCTTCTACTGCCAATAGTCCATTAGTGGCATTATTGCCTTTCAAAGGGGGGGGGGTTCTGGCATAATTGATTTTTTAAAAAAAAAGAAAAAAGGTTGTATTTATCATATCAGTTATCTATGCTTTTTGAGGATCTGAGGAGGCTGCATTCCAGAATATGATGCCAATGCTTCATCAAAAATTTTATGCATATTTTCAAGCCAGGTGAGTGATCTGAGTAGCTTTCCTCTTATATGGCAGTGAATGTTGGACACCTTCCCCATAGACGAGGAAAAAACTAGAAACAGCAAACATGTGATTTTACAGACAGATGCAGAAAATTTCCTGGACAGAGCGTTTATGCAAAAAGGAATTCTTAAAAAAAATGGGAACAGAAAGAACATTTCTACTCAGAACCAGGAAAAGACAAGTGAAATACCTTGGACACATAATGTGGTAGAAGGGCTTGGAAAATATAACACTCATGAGGCATATTAAGGGTAGGTGAGATAGGGGAAGGCAGCATGCCACTTACCCAATGAGCTTGTATGAATCAATGGTGGAATGGGGGAGAAAAGTGAGAAAAACTGCTAAGAGCCTCATGAGATGAAAAGTTGTGGAGAGCCATGATCACATATGTCCTCACAGGACACAGCATATAGATGATGATTATGTAAGTGTGAAATTACCCAGATTTCCTGATGCCTTGCTAGACACTACACACATCAATCACTGTCAAATTTTTTTTACTCTCTTTCAGAAAACCATTTCATACCTTAAGTTCTATGGAAAAAAAGTGAACTTTCTTATTCTCTCAGTTCATGACATATAAAATGAAACATTTCAAGCATAATTTTAAAAGAAATGATGATTATAGCTTACAGCTTTAAAAAAAAGTGATCAGTAAAAAAAGGATTTATGATACACACCATTTTCTTTGTGTTCCTTTCATAAAAAAAAAACAAGTTCCAAACAGCATCTTCCTCAGAACTGCTACTTTATGGAACAAATTCCCAAGAGAATGCTTCAGTCTACAATCTTGGTCTCTTTACGTCCAGGATCAACCAACATATATCCTACATAGCCCCATAATAATCTCTTACTTTCCTCTTCTTTACAATCTCACACAATAACTGTCTACCTTGACTGGCTCTTGGGCCTTTTATTGGGAGAACTATCAGTAAAAAAATACAGAAATATCAAACTTTTCAAAGGTATGTTCATTCCTGTTCATGTAAATTAAATAAAGAGTTCAGTTTGTAATTCCCTGTAGGTTATCCTGATCACTATACACCTGATGAAACATTGGGATACCAACAAAGATGGACACAATAGTGAATATAAATAGTTTAAATAAAAGTATGTTCATGTAAATTAAATAAAGAGTTCAGTTTGTAATTCCCTGTAGGTTATCCTGATCACTATACACCTGATGAAACATTGGGATAACAACAAAGATGGACACAATAGTGAATATAAATAGTTTAAATAAAAGTATGTTCATGTAAATTAAATAAAGAGTTCAGTTTGTAATTCCCTGTAGGTTATCCTGATCACTATACACCTGATGAAACATTGGGATACCAACAAAGATGGACACAATAGTGAATATAAATAGTTTAAATAAAAGTATGTTCATGTAAATTAAATAAAGAGTTCAGTTTGTAATTCCCTGTAGGTTATCCTGATCACTATACACCTGATGAAACATTGGGATAACAACAAAGATGGACACAATAGTGAATATAAATAGTTTAAATAAAAGTATGTTCATGTAAATTAAATAAAGAGTTCAGTTTGTAATTCCCTGTAGGTTATCCTGATCACTATACACCTGATGAAACATTGGGATACCAACAAAGATGGACACAATAGTGAATATAAATAGTTTAAATAAAAGTATGTTCATGTAAATTAAATAAAGAGTTCAGTTTGTAATTCCCTGTAGGTTATCCTGATCACTATACACCTGATGAAACATTGGGATAACAACAAAGATGGACACAGTAGTGAATATAAATAGTTTAAATAAAAGTATGTTCATTTTTGTAATCAATACTTGCAATGTGGCATCAAGGTAGTGGGCCTGTGGCACTGTTGAAGGGTTATAGAAGCTTGTGTTGTTCTTGAAGAGATTTAGGCCAAGTAAGCTGATTGGTCAATGAGACACAATAATACTACGATCAGCAAACCGGTTACAAATAATTTTGGCAGTGTGGGTAGGTAATATCTTGTAAAAAGAAAATCAGAATTTTCTATAGAGTTTGTCAGCAGATGGAAGCTCAAAGTGTCCAAAAATCTCCTGGTAAAAAGAAGCATGGATTTTTTTTATTTATAAAGCACAAGAGATTAATATAAGCAGATAACCTGACACTGATTGATCACTGATTGATCACATTGGACTTGAAGCAATTTGAATTCTGTATCTCTCCACACTTCTTCCAAATGTTGGGACATTGACTGAGTTTACTTTTTCGTTTCTTTTCTTTTTAATCATTTCACCCTAAGCAAGGCAATAATGCTATTAGGATGCAGGGGGTTACAGGAAGTGAAAAAGATTGAGAAGACTTTAGTGAGGAGAGGACAATAGAGGAGTAGGGTTCAAGAAAACGGAAGATGGCAATTGACATTGCATTTAAATTTTTGAAGATTATAGGTGGCAGGGAAGTAAGAAATCGGGAGAGAGTTCTAGAGGTGAGAAGTGTGAGGAAAGAAACTTTAGAATAAATGTGGGGGTTGAATCTAGCTAGTTAACATTAAAATGGTGAGACCTAGTTGCCAATCTAGTAGTATGCTCAAATTCATATAGTCAAGACACATTAGAAGAGTCACCATGAAAATATTTGCAGAAAAAACAGAGGGAAGCCACCTCTTGTTGGTGAGAAAGTGACTGAAGTCGAGATATCAGGTCATGATTGATTATATTATAGACTGTTTGAATTTCGTCAAGAATCTCAAGATATACAGCAGGAACACCAGACTTGTTTTGGAAAAGAGATCTTTGGACCACTGAGGAGTTATCTAATTCTCTTTCAGGGAAGACAAATCTGATGTGTCTCTGATTCAAGAATGGTTTCACACAAGAAATACGATACTTGTAGCCAATTTCCTGGGACATTTTTTGTGTCTGGTGTCACTCTTGATGCCTATACTCCAACCACAGTTCACACCTTATGAAGCTTCCTCAAGTTCTGAATCAGCTTTGCTTAACAATCCTCTGAAGGCTGAAACCTACCCCTCTTGCTGGTACACCTTTTCCTTCCATTCCTTTTCAGTCAACTTTCAATGAAAATACTTTGCTGCTGCCCTATGTGAACAGCCCTTTCAGTAATGGCCATTATATGGCTTTCACAAGGAATGTCTTTTGAAAAACTGTCAAGTGAGTAGTCTTCCTTATGATTGTGGGCCTGTTATGAAATGCTGAAAACTTCAGTTCTCATTTGATCACCAAAGTTAAGCAAGGTCAGTAAGTACTTAGGTGGGGATCTGCTTGGAAACACTGAATACTGTAAACAGCCTCCATTAATCTGAAATATGGTTCAGTTTAAAATAACCCATAATGGGTTGATAAGCCATAAAAAAAAACAAATCAATATATCAATCCTGATGATTGTGGTTATGTGGACTGAGCCAGGCTGTGATTCATCATGTTTATACTGTATAAATAGTGATTTGCTCAAACTTGGAATAGAATATTTTGAGATAGATGTTTTTAGCTGTAGGCTATAATTCTCAAAAGTAAAATAAAAAGAAA
>OZ038508.1:17074194-17146694 GCA_964036315.1 Acanthosepion esculentum | reverse complement strand
AAATATAAACTCTTTACATTCACACACAAACACAAATGTTGTTGTCTTTGTCACTTGTAAATTTTGTTGTTTAATACATTTGTTGATATATATATCAGTCTTGTTTGTTTTCTTTACATCTTCAGTTGGACTCAACTTGAGTCCGCCATGTTCTTGTAGTTGGACCTTCTTCTAGCAGGAAATAAATGCACGTTCCTAATTTAACAACACGTAAACACACGGTCCTCTACATCCTCTCAGTCTCTATTCTGCCATCCATTTGCACGAGATTACTTTCACTTTACTCCTGTCCCTCTTGCTTTCAATATGCCCTGTGAGTGTTAAATTCTCCAAACTCTCTTTCTTCATTATGTGTCCCAGAAATTTCACCTGACTCTTTCTGATCTTAAATACAAGTCTCCTTTTTGTTTCCATTTTCCTTAAAACATCCTCATTACTCACATGCTCCCTCCATGGTATTCTCAGTATCCTTCTGTACTTCTTCAATTCTCCTTTTCACCTGTGAGAAATATGTTTGGCATTCACTACCATGCACAAGTTCAGCAGTCTTTACATTGTTTCAAATGAAATTTTCCTGTTTCTTTATACTTTGCTTTACTTTTGGAAGGTATCTTTATTTTTAGATGCAACTTCAGATTGCTGTTTTAGAATATTTTTTTTGCCTTCCATCTGTATGGCTGATGCTAACCTCCAAGCGAGTAACTCAATGAATTTTCTCAGTCTAATATTTTCTACTGGCATGAAGTGGAAAGATTATATTGAATCAATTGCTAGAGCGGCTGCTAAGAAAGTTGGTACTAAGATGGTAAGTTCTATGCTAACAGTTTCTTCACTCCTACTTCTCACTTGTGGAAATCTTTTCCAGCTTCTTACTTCCAAAGTTGACTTTGATTTTCAAAATTTTAAATGCAATCTCAATCATTATCTTCCATTTTCTTAATTCTTGTTCTTTTATTCTTCTCTCTTCTTAATAGTGTTTTTTTCTCATACTTTCTCATACTCAGTAACCTCTTGCGTCTTAGTTGCTTTATTGCCTTGTTTTAGGTTAAATGTTCAGAAAATTTTAATGTAAACAAGTTGTACAACAGCTTAAAAATTTCCAGCTTTTGTGGGAAAAAAAATCTCAAAGATTTTGGAGGAAGTTACCATTAATGAGGAGAAGAATTGCTATCATAATAATAAATGTTGACTCTTAAAATGTTTTGGGTCTGCTTAGAGGCCTAGATTGTTACATATTTGTCAACATTGCTTCTAGTCAGTGTTCAAACCTAGGAGTTTCTATTTTGAATGCTCATTTTCAAGGCAAGCAATAGGTAACAAACATCACTAAAAGGGAAAATAATGATATAACCAAGATGTTGGCATTCAACACTACATTAAACAAAAGGTGAGGAAGGAAACTCCCATTAATAGTAGAAAGAGGGATAACAATGGACTTGAGAAATTTGAAAAACTTTATTAACCCTAGAACACTAACCATGGGTATATAGTACCCAGCGCAAATTTTCCTATTTTTAATTACAATTTTCAGTACCTGATTTTCTTACCTAAATAATAAGTTTTTCAGTTCCTATTAATGTTACCTCAAAGTACAAAGTTTGAAGTGCCTGCATGTAAAATATTTCAAATAAAGATTTATATTTAATATTTTTTTTGATATTTTCAAAATTGGGTCTGATATACCCATGGTTAGTAGTGGGGTAACTATAATTGATGGTTAGTGTTCTAGGGTTAATCAAAGTGTAAATAAGTTATTATATAAAAGGTTTGAAAGAAAATATTTATTTTTCAAAACTTTAATAAATGAATAAGTAATGATATTCATTGTGAAAAAAAATTAGTTATATTTACGTTTTTATTAAAGCCTCCCCCCCAAAAAAAAATGGTTAACAATAATAGGATGAAATTCAAGAAAGTTCTTTTGTCACAGGTTATGAGCGAAAACTGGGACAAACCAATGCACATTTTTCTGATGTCAATATTAGTGTGTACTTGGGCTCAGTAGAAACAAGGTAACAGAGTGTACTTGGACCAGATGCCAGTTAAGGATCAATTACATTACAGACCCTTCTTTGAGTTTTGTCAAGAATCTTAAGATGAATAGCATTAGCACCTGTCCAGATGTGGCAACAGTATTTAATGAATGATAGATTTGTAAATGTGCAAGATGGATTCTGTTGAAAATATTTTCTGGCACAACACAGTGATCCAACCTTCCTTGCAGTAGATGCAGCTATTGATTCATTATAGTCACTCCACTTCATGTCAGTGGAAAATGCTTAGGCCAAGTAGGTGACATGTGTTGCTCTCCTGGAGTCTAGCATCAGACATGCTGATAACAGGCAGAAAAGGTTCTCTATGGTCATTAAATGAGAGCAGTGGATGTCAGAGAAGTGAATGTTAGGAGGCAAACATTGTTTCAAGTTACAAAAGACTTAAATTGTTCTATCCATCGTCTGCTTAAATATCACTCATGCCCTTGGTCAATGTACATGCTCGGGTCAAGTTCATGATTTTAAATGCTGATTTTCAAGAAATCCACTTGGAAGATCGGTGCAACACAAATCTTTCTTCTGCATTCTCCTATCTTGGCCTTACATTGTATTGAAACTAAATTTCATATCAAGCAAAGAAAATGTTTTCAGTTATCACATTGGAATTTGAAAGAGGGACACAGACTTAATTTGCTTTATGCAGACTTGGGACTCATGTGACAAACAGTATTATATATATATATATATATATATATATGTATATATATATATATATATATATATATATATATATATATATAGTAAAAAATAACTGTGCTGGCAATTGGCCAAGAACATTTTTAATGGATATATTAATTTCAGGGAAAATGTGCAGTTCCCCTTCAGGACATGGGTGATCATGGCTCTCCACAACCTCTTATCTCTTAGCAACCTTTGTCTTTTTGCACATCCCTCACCATTACACCATCCATTTACAAAAACATATCAGTCAGTTGGGCCACTGTTTTCCTCTGTCCCTGTTGCTTTTGATACGTGCTTTGAGTGTAAAATGTTTCCATACCCTCTTTCCTCATTATATATCAAAACATTCTGTAGATTCTTTTGATATATAATAATAGTCATAAACTGTTATGGTGAAAGACACCTAGTCTATAGATAATAGACTCTCCCATCTATTATAAGTAGGAGTCAGTAGGAGTTGAATACGAAAAGTAGTGAGCGACCACAACTCGATTACTCTGCGAAATACTGATTATTACAAGTTCCTAACGTTTTTGTACGTTGAACCTATTTAGGACGAATTTAGTCCAAATACAGTTTCCACTGAGGAAATAACTCTACAACATAAACTGAGACGAAAATTACTCTTGACATGAAATAGAAAAACAAGAGCATTCCTTACTGTCTATAGTCAATTTTTTATTGTCACAAATACTTTTTAAATAGCAAAATGAAAAAAACAGTTTTATGCTCTACACATAATACTAGATTTATAATATTCGTGTAATCTTATGAAACCGTCGTTAGATTCAATATACTATAACCGATTTCCAGGAAACTTATCCAATCAGGCAAGGATGAATCATGCCTTTAAGCGAAATTCCTCTTGAAATTTCATATCTGAATGTAAACAGAGGAGTTTTCAAAAGTAATGCATTTCATTTATTAATCCAAAAGATTTTATCACAGATTTACAATAAATAAGTTTAAAGTGATATCTAAAGAACAATTTCTACAAATTTGGGAGCCAGTCAAAATTATTTGCCAAGTTTTACAAATTTAGGGTTAATTTTCATAGAGGACTCAAAAAACCCTAAATTTGTTAACTTCTTAAGGGTTAAATCCAGCCCTGCTGAAACTTAACAATGATTCTTTTTGTTTACACAAAGATGGCTGATTCAATTTGTCTCAAGAACAGTAATAATTGGAATGTGACCTATTTAACACTGAGAACATATCCTCACAGACACATCATCTATAAGAACATAGTCTGAAAGCAGATTGACTAAGTTTAGCTTTGTACAGCACAAGACCAACCTTCCCAGAATCTCTTATACTGCTCAAAGACATATGCATCCTTCTCTATAAAATTCAAAAAGATTCAGTAGCCATTTTGTTCATGTAGAGTGAGTAGCTATAGTTAAATGCAAAATAAGTAACGGAACTGTCCAACAAACAGAATTGGCAAAGCTTATAATAAGCGATAAAAAGAAAAAGAAAAGAACAAGGCAAAAAATAATATAAAGCAAGAAAACAATATATGCAAGGATAATGCTATCAAGAATTTTAACTTAAAAGTTAAAATTCTTGATAGCATTATTTTCAGTTTTATCTATATATAAAACTGAATGTTTTGCATGTATGTTGCTTTAAGATACTTGAACCAGGATTAACCAATTTATATTTATTTTCTACTTGGACAGTTTCCAGTTGATGCATCAGTTTCTAAGATTCTAATCCTAAAATGGAGATATTAATCCATGTACAGTAATTGAATGATTTTAACTGTTCAATTAAGAAATATTTTTAGAAAGGATTAGATATTCATGATCTACATCTGAGTTGTGGCTATTGAATAACAAAACAGAGCTTATTTTAGTTGAACCACAGATGACACGCATGAATCACGACATCCATTGACCAATCAGCAGGCAAAAAATCAATTCACTTGCACCTTCAATTCACTGATATACATGCATGAAGGAGCCATTTTCTCTGGCATATCATGAAAATGCTAAGTTAAAAAAAATTGTGCAATAGATCAGTGTTAAATTTTTGAAGAAATTAAAATGTTGGTTCCAATCCAACTGCAAAACAGATTCTCCTTCCCATTTTATAGGAAGAAGCACACAAATGCATGCTAGGAATTTTTCCTAGCCTGTAAAATCAGCCAGTTCTCAGTTTCATCTGACTCAGTTCCAGTCTGTCTTGTCTTGAAGGCAAAATGCTACGTTTGCTTGTCCAAACTTGCTCTTGTGTATCAATTCCAAGTCCTAATGAACTTTTTGCCATATTTCTGTTGCTTTGCCTTATTACAGTTGATTTTTTTTTTAAGCTTATCACCCCAAGCAAGGCTGGAAGCCACTAGCATGCAAGGGGTTACAGAAGGTTTGGAGGAACAGCAGATAGGAGTGGTAAAGGAGAGGATGTGGAGAAAGATAGTGGATCAATCAAGGCAAGGGGGTTACAGAAGATTTGGAGCGAGAGCAGATAGGAATGAAAGGTGAAAGGATGTGGAGAAGTGAAGTGGATAGATCAAGGCAACTGGAGATGTCGATTGACATTACACTTAAATAGTTGGAGATTATGTTTGTCAATGTTTCACAGTTAAATTTCTATTTCTGATATGAACTCAGTCCACACCAAAATTATTAAGATAGACAGCTGATATCTTCATCTGCCGAAATAGACTATTCCCCATATGAGGTGATTTTGAATTTTATTGTTTATTAATTATTTGCTCTGTAATAATAAATACATTGAGCTCTTTTTGTGAATCAGTTTTAATATTTTTATTACTACGATCCACTTGGCTTATATACCAACAGATTTATTACCTTTACTATATATATATATATATATATATATATATATATATATATATATATATATATACACTAGCTTAAAAGCTGCCCTATTGGGTGGCATTTAAGCTGGCACCTGTCTTTGCATATTCTCAGCACTGGAAGTTCTCCTGGCTGTTGTTTGATCTGAGTTTTCATTTGCTTGGGACTTTCTTTTCCTCATTGTAGCGTGGGCTCTTTTGATCATGTCCTCCGTTGGCGGAGAGGTATACTGCTGCCATATGCGATAAGAAACAATAAACTACAGAAGAACACAAAATTGATCGCTGCATTTAAGTATTGCTTTAATATTTAAGCTTACCTTTTAAAAGTTCAATGATAATTCTTCCACTGTTACTTAATTTAAAGACAATTTGATGTCCATAGGTCCTTAGTTTCCATACAAACAATTATTTTTATTTCATGGGTGACTTTTACTGAATTTCACAATTAATTTCAATTATTCCCAAATTTATTTCCAAGTTATAAAAATTATTGTACAAAAAATTTGTCGCAAAAAATGATTTAAAAAAAAAAGTCAACTGAAAACATTCACAGTAATGAAAACTTAGGAATCCAAAATTTTTGTAACATGAGCTATTGAAAGTTAGAGATGTGTCCCTTTAATTTAAAAAGTGTGACACAGTGACACACTGACATTCACATTTATTATATAAATAAATAAGAGTGATAAGTTAGAGGTTCAAGTGTACAAATATAAATATCTGGGTGTATACAAAAGAGAGTCCAGGAGAATATAATATACATATATACAACTTGAGCAGCAACCTTTCTTTTAAACATCTTAATTAATTTCTTATTTATTTTTTCCAGTGTTCTTACATTTTTCCATTTTCTGGGAGTGAGTGATTATTAAAACTATTCATGTTGTCAATAGTCCCAAGTGCTTTCAGCTACTTGCTTAGCCATTTTCAAGGATGTTGATTTTGGTGTAGTTACTTTATGTACATGTTTTGATTGTGTGAGATGTATTATTTGTGAGTTTTATTAACAGTGATTCCATGTGTTGGACATGGCTGGAATTATATATATATATCGTCAGAGTATTGGGTTCTGTCATGAGTCCTATCTTTGCGATTGATGTTTATGTTTGACATGGGTTGCGAGGCCCAGTCGGTGGTGGAATAGTCGCGGACAATGCTCACAGGGGAGGGGAGGGGGAGGCTCCCAAAAAAAATCCTATATGGCGAGCTGGCCATCGAGACTAGACTACAAGGAGCACCCAGAATGCGCTACAAAGACCAACTAAAGCACACCCTGACACTTACCAACATTAGCTCATCCTCGTGGGAAGAAACTGCCAGGGACCAAATAACGTGGAGGAGATCAATATGCGATGACATCGCGGACTTCGAGGAAAAGAGGAGGGAGAATGAAGAGGAAAGACGATGAAGGAGGAGAGAGTGATGGGATATATATATACATATATATGGTACAGGTAATAAATCTGTTGGTATATAATCCAAATGGATTCAAGTAATATCAAATATTAAAACTGATCCACAAAAAGAGCTCAATGTATTTATTATAACAGAGCATACAAATTACACAACAAAATTACCTCATATGGCGGGTGGGGGTATAGATCTATTTCATCCAATGAGAAGTATGTTAGTCTTATTCAACCCCAGTATACAGACTGTGTTTGTGTCAGAATTAGAAATTTAAAATTTAACTTTGACAGCCGTCAAAAACTTGATACTAAATTTATTCATTTCAATGTTTCAATTAAACAAAATAAAAAAGTCAGTGGTAAGAGAAAGGTTGAAGGTATTAGCCTTAAAGGGAAGAGGTTTTATAAAATTAACCCGGATATTATAATATATATATATATATATATATATATATATATATATATATGGAGGATGATATATAAATTTTTATATATCAAGAACAGTTTTGAAAGAAAAGATGTATGACAAACTGGAAAAAGTTTTTGTGATATGTTTCTTCCTCGAGGACATCATTGGTTTGTTTATGTTGCTATGACTATGCACGCCCATAAACGAGGGACACTGGGAGTTTTATAATTTAGAAAGAAGTTGTTTTCTTTTGTAATCTAGCCAGATTCATCTAATTTTTTTTCCTTTCCATCATCTTTGTTTTTAGATATCCCACATTGTGATAACAGAAAATTTGCAAAAGAATGGTGAAACGTTGTAAGAACCTGGACGTAAATTTAGTGTGGATAAATTAGTGATTAAAGCACTTTCTAGACATTTTCATCTTAGTAGATTATTTTCTCTTTTAATTAGAGTAGCATTTTTAAGTCAAAATTGTGGTCAACATATATATATATATATATATATATATATATATATATATATATATATATATATATACATACATATGTAAGCAAATATGTGGATGTAGATCCTACGGTATGATGAAAATGTGGAAAAGACAAAGCAAAATCCGAATATGTGAGTTTACTGAGAACTCTGACTTTAGAATTTCAGTTTTTCTGTTTCTGACTAATCCTGTATATATCGTCTCTTCATCTTACTTAAATTTAATATAAATATGTCTCCATTAACCATGTCCTGAAGATGGTCTATTAGACCGAAACGTCTGACGTTGACAGAAAAAACAAAAAAAACAAAATAAAAAACAGTAAACTCACATATTCGGATTTTACTTTGTCTTTTCCACATTTTCATCATATATATAAATTATAATATTATTATTTAAAATATTTTTAAAATATTTTATCATCACAACATGGAAATTCCCCTGTTTTGGAACTAAAATTTTCATTCCAATTTCAAGCGATGTTGAATAACTTCAGAAAAAATGATTTACTTTTGTAAGCGAAGTAGTATTATAGTGAGGAGTTTAAATGGGAGTGGGTAATAAGATTACAAACTTTTTTTATTTCGGGCATACTTCTATTTTTGATGGATCTTAATACAGATCTGAGTTAAAAATTGGAAAGTGAAAAAGTAGGTTAGATGTTAATTGTGGGTATGTAATTCATGATTTTCGAGCATTTGTCTATTGTGTCATAGAGACATTATTTTCATGTTCTTATCTTAGAATATTTATAAAATACACTTAAATTCAGAGAAATGTTAGTATTGAGCCATGGGTTATTTTGGCATTTTTTATTTTTATAATTTATTTTTTTATACTTTATGGTTTTTTAAAGAGGCTTTTTATATGATATAATCATTTTTTATATAATTAATTACAATGCTTTAAAATGTAATACCAATTATAATTTGTGGTACATTAGACATAGCAATGTTGGATTTACAATTTTATGGAATAAATTACATTTTTTTTACTAATAATTAAATAATAGGTATATAATTTTAAAGTATACATTTTTTAATATTCAAATTTAATTTTGTTTTAATGTGAAAATAGGGCAGTGTCTACAAAAAACAATTATTTCATTTCATTGATTTAATAAATCTTTATTTTTAAGAAACTTAATAATATATGACTTTTCTTGTAGGCATAGAGGACATGGGTCATTTAATGACCTAGATGTTCTTGTTTTTTTAATAATTTCCATTTTAATGTGGGTGTTTTATCTGTTTCTTTTAAATGCCAAAAATATTTAGAGAGGGATGTTTGTTTATGGTACCCATTGTTGTTGAAGGAACTAAGATGTTGGTACCAACTTTTTAAAAACTATTTTTTGTGCTCCCAATATAAAATTTTTTAATACTTGGATTTTCAACAGATGAATAGCTTTACTTTGTATTGATCACTTTTAAAAAAATAAATTCTAAAGAATTGTGGATTTTTAATCTGATTATTTGTATATATTTATATATATATATATATATATATATATATATATATATAATATTCAGACACAGTTGTCAGTTGTGTAATTGGATGAAGAAATTATATACAAAGTCTGATTAAAAAGTATTGAGGCTGTTGCTATAGTAACAGAACTAAAGTAAAGCTGCGTGGCACAAATTGACCTTGAACTTTATTGTGCACACACACGAAGTTATAATGTTGCCGCTCACTTCCGTTGTTTATAGTAGTGCTTGGAAGAGGTTCCATTAGTAACCATAACTTCTGCGACAGGCGTTGGCCAAGCATAACATTTACCAAATCCAACAGCCACCATATTCCTCAAAGCTAAATTTTTTTCCTCTTCAAAAATCAAATCACACTTGAAAGGAACAAAATGTGGTGAGGCAGCTGCTTGTTATCTCAGAAAAGGAGTTCCAAGAATGCTTCCAGCAATGAAAACTATGCTAGAAAAAATATATGGCTTCAGAAGGAGACTACTTAGAAGGAGATTAAGCAACAGATTGATATGTGTTGTAGTTTTCTTTTTATAGCACCATTTCCAATACTTTTTGATCAGACCTTGTATATGTTGGTATCAACATGAGACTATATGGACATTGTAGGCACCTATATGAATTGTAGAAGGTATATATTTATGTATATCTAAACGGGACTGTGTGGTTCATGTATGTCACACATTTTGATTCTGAGTATGTTATGATGACATTGGAAAATTGATAAAATTAATTCATCAGTTCTGATTTAGTTCAACTGTCTCATTATAGATATATACAAATGAGGCAAAGAGATCCGATTCTTGGCTTCTGATTAGTCCATGATCAGTGAACTTATATCCTGGTTGGAAACAAATCATGTCTCTGATTGGCTTACTAGACTATGGTGTTCATATCCTGTTCAGGATAGTTTCTGATTGGTTGGTAGAAATATCACATCATGGACTTGCAGTTATCAATCTACATCTATTTTTAGAGATGGAGAAATTCTGGGCTCCTTGTTATTACTTATTTTTCTATTACTACAATGCCTTTCATCAATTTCAAGTTTTGTGAAGAATAAGGAAGTTCTGTCTATATTTCTGAGATGAAGTATTGAAACTCTTTATATTGTTTGGACTGTTGTCCTCATCTTTTTGGCCATATTCTAATAAATATTACCTGAAGAATGCCAGAGTGTACAATGACTGAAACATTGTTAATATGGCAATAAAGATGAGGACAACAGTCCAAAATAGGTAAATAGTGCAAATCATTCTTGGGCAAACTGTGGACCACACATAAAAAGCAGCCAAATGGATTTCTGAATGACACACTGAATTTCATGAGGAAAAAAACGTTTATTAAAATGGTTTTTGTTTTGATTTGTCCTCACTTGTTCACCCGTCCACTCTCTCACCCATAGCCATATACATAAACAATAATTAAGTACAAGGTTTTATGAATTTCGTAACTTTTTGTTAAAGGTAATGTTGTCAGCATTTTAAACCATTGGTGATTTTGACTAAGGAAGACCATACATGTAAACATCTTTGGCTTCAGAAACATCAATTATAATTATTTTTATCTAGAGAATAAATATATTTCTTCTTTTACAAATGTTTTTTTGCATTTCCAAATGAATAAATTATAAACAAATAACATGCAATAGCATGTGTGTCAATCACTCTGTTATCAGTGGTAATATTAGATCAAGGCTTCATTCTTTAATTATAGAAGTTATTTTTCCTACAAAGAAAAAATCAAATTTTCCCCATTTCTAAGTAGATGGTTGTGCACATGGCCTTTTGTTGGAAAAATAGATAGATAGATAGATATTAACAGACGGAGATAGATAGATAGATATTAACAGACGGAGATAGATAGATATTAACAGACGGAGATAGATAGATAGATAGATAGATAGATAGATAGATAGATATTAACAGACGGAGATAGATAATAGATAGATAGATAGATATTAACAGACGGAGATAGATAGATAGATAGATAGATAGATATTAACAGATAGAGATAGATAGATAGATAGATAGATATTAACAGATGGAGATAGATAGATAGATATTAACAGATGGAGATAGATAGATAGATAGATAGATAGATATTAACAGACGGAGATAGATAGATAGATAGATAGATAGATAGATAGATATTAACAGACGGAGATAGATAGATAGATAGATAGATAGATAGATAGATATTAACAGACGGCGATAGATAGATAGATAGATAGATAGATAGATAGATAGATAGATAGATAGATCTTAACAGACGGAGATAGATAGATAGATAGATAGATAGATAGATAGATAGATAGATAGATAGATAGATAGATAGATATTAACAGATGGAGATAGATAGATAGATAGATAGATATTAACAGATGGAGATAGATAGATAGATAGATAGATAGATAGATAGATAGATAGATAGATAGATAGATATTAACAGATGGAGATAGATAGATAGATAGATAGATAGATAGATAGATAGATAGATAGATATTAACAGATGGAGATAGATAGATAGATAGATAGATAGATAGATAGATAGATAGATAGATATTAACAGATAGAGATAGATAGATAGATATTAACAGATGGAGATAGATAGATATTAACAGATGGAGATAGATAGATAGATAGATAGATATTAACAGATGGAGATAGATAGATAGATATTAACAGATAGAGATAGATAGATAGATATTAACAGATGGAGATAGATACTAACAGATGGAGATAGATATTAACAGATGGAGATAGATAGATAGATATTTTTGTATTTTCTAATGAATAAATTAGAAATAAATCACAAGCAGCAAGTGTGTGTAAATCACTCTATCATGAGTGATAATATTAGACCAAGGCTTCATTTTTTTCATTATTGAAGGAATCTTTTTTCTATAGAAAAAAATTGACTTTTCCCCCATTTCTAAGGTGAATACTAATGTTCATAGTCTTTTTCTGGAAAATGTCTGCAGTATCTTTAATGAAAAATTACCTTGATTTTTTTTTTTTTTTTTTTTTTTAGTGGTGTGGCTCAATATTGCTCATGCCTTATGTAAATAATAAGGAAAGTGTATTCAGTCACTAAATTGTATTTTTGTTTTTATATTTACTCATAAACCTCCTCATATGCTTCGTTAAAGGGTAGCAGTTTTCAAGTCCTTTTGCAGGATTAAATTAGAATGTAACAATGGTTAATAATTATTTGACTAAATTGAGGTCTTCTTAGAGGAAGCGGTAATTGGTGAACCATCTTAACAAAAAGCATTGAGGAAATAAGACAGCAGTCTTGCAAAAGCTGGGAGAAAAAGATTGTGAAGAAGAAAAAGTTTTTCACACTCTTGAACGGTGACTCACAGGTGAGAGAATGAAAATGCTTTTGTAAAGAAGTGTCTTCATTGCGTGAGGCAAAGATGAGCAGCCTTGAGATCAAACAAGACAAGTTTAAGTAGGGAATCACTAGACCAGAGACAGTGTGAAAAACAACAAAAAGAACAAAAGAATTTGCTATTTGCTTCTACTTAACAAATACAGTCAATGAAAAGCCAAGATTGAAATGTACCAACCGACACTTGTGTTTGACCTTTTTGCATTGGAAAGATAAATTTTTTCCTGGAAATTGTGGGCCAGAATGCAACACAGAAAAGAAAGAAAATAAAAAGATGGCTGAAAAAGAGATTCCTCAAATTATTGAATAATTTAATTTTTATGCATTTTTATAATTCTTTTCAATAAAACCAAGTATAATGAAAAATGTACAAGATGAAACTAAAAGTAAATGTTGTTTGAAAAAAAAGAAAA
Source organism: Acanthosepion esculentum (assembly GCA_964036315.1). Taxonomy (NCBI): domain Eukaryota; kingdom Metazoa; phylum Mollusca; class Cephalopoda; order Sepiida; family Sepiidae; genus Acanthosepion; species Acanthosepion esculentum. The sequence continues at coordinate 17,133,534 of OZ038508.1, read as the reverse complement.
ATTGGGAAGAGAAATAGATATAAAATGCTTAAAAATGAAATAAATTGTTTGAGTTTTCCCTTGCTCATTCATTGTTAGCAATCAAGACAACTTCAACTATATTAAAATCAAAATAAGTAATTAAAATTAATTAAGGAACAGTGGTTACGTAATTAAATGTCCCTACCTAAATGCATGCACTTGAATCAAACATACACTTAATTCAACTCTATGCTTTTAATGTCGCCATCTAAACTCCAAAATGTTTTCAGCATATATTTAATTTTTTCAATAGGAGTAGATAGGTTCACCCATAATCCTGTTCATACACCTGTAGTGAACAAAACAAGATCTAGATTTAAAATTCAAATTCTAAGCATTGACTCATTGATTGTATTAGAAATTAAAAAGACTGAAATTTACAAACTTTGCTTAACACACACACAAAACGAATCCAAAACAAAACTCGTGAAATTTCACTCTTTGATGTGAAATGTTTTTCGGCCAATAAAAAACTAGGAAACATTTAAAAACAAAATTCAAATAATCTTCAATTCTCAGAAACAAATTCTTTTATGGACTTTTTTGTGAGCTGACACGAAGTTTGTTCATCATCCAATGGAAAGGCCAAAATCATATTCTGGAGTGACCTTTTCAAACCCCACAAACAAAATAAATGACCTTTTCAAGCCCCACAAACAAAATAAAAGACAGGCAAGTTTGCCTATCACCAGAGAGAAGGAAACTAGCATATTAACACATCTCTTGACAAATGTCAAGCAATCGTTATTATTATCTCTACCTTTCTCCCTCACCTCTTTTATACTTGATAAACGAAAGGAACATTTTAAGACTGAGCAATTACTTCAAAGACATTCCTACCCTACGATAATGCTCATACATACATCCACACATACGTTCCTGCCTATGTACACATAAACTCATTCTTGCAAGGACTACTACAAACATTTTGACGACCTTGTATCAACCAAAATATATTAATTTTATTTGTAGAGACCTTGATTTATATGTATATGAATTTGTTGTTTCACTTTACAATTTGATTTTCTTGTTTTATACCCCTCTTATGGTGGGCTATCTAACTAACAAGGCCAAATCAAACTAAATCTGTTTCAACACTCATACATGTCATTATAACTGATAACCCACTATACACCTTCCCTATCTTTTGAACAGGAGTTGAGGCTTATCCCTTGTTTCCTGTTTAGGACTAGATTTCCATTTCCTTCTCCTGAAATCTTCTCATATACTTTCACTCCCAATAACCAATGAGAAATATTTTTATTATTACTTAATGTTCAAAAACCACTCTAAGCAGGTGACCAAAAGATCCCAAACAATTTGGCTTGACAACTCTAAATCTCCAAAGGAACTTCAGGATCAAGTCAGCTTTTAATAGAATTTCACATTTTATGCATTCATGTGTGATACATGATCCAGGCTTTATTATTTCAATTTACCGTTCAAGATTGACATTGGCAATGGAAAACTAAATATGTTAGTGCTAATGTCTAATGTCTTGATGGAGAGACACCAAATCTATGAGACGAAAGTAAATCATTTCTAACAGACTTAAAATAAACTCAGCTCTGAGATGAAAACAGATAATATTTGGTAGACTTAAAACAAAAATAAAAACATTCTATCTCCTTCAAAAGATTAAAAATTTAATCGTTTAGAAAGTTAAAAATACAAATATTCACTTTTAAAAAAATGGAGAATTTTTGCTTTGCAATTAATACAAAAAATTCAAATTTTCAACATTTTTGTAATTAAAACTTTTTAAACGCTGGCAATTAAAAATTTTAAAAACTGAAAATTTTCATATTCATAAATTTATTTATTTTTTTTTTTAAATTAAAAATTAATCAGAGATCTTATCAGAAGTACGGAATTTAATGAATGAAATAAAAACAGATCTGATTAAAAGGGACAAGAGGAAGTCTAAAGTAAGTGGTAATGTAAAAAGAGAAGAAAAAATGAAAAGAAAATGTGCTTTTTTTTTGCTTTTTAATCATTTCACCCACACAAGGCAACAATGCTACTAAGACGCAAGGGTTGGTTATTGAGAGTGAAAGAGAATAAGAAGACTTTAGGAGAAATATATATATATATATATATATATATATAAATAAATATAGTTTTAAGGTGTGCTATATTTATGGGATAAAGTGCTCAATATCATAGATAGAGTGTATGTAAATATTAATAGAAAAATTGACATTGAAGTCAACACTCAGAGGCGACAGGCTGTTTCAAAATAATTCCTGCATTTCCTTATTCTTGGAAACTACCTTTTAGCCATGGATGCTTTACCATTTGCTGCTTCCAGTAGTCTCTGCAGAAATGCAATCCTGTCTTTCCCTGAAGAATAATATCTTCTGCTATATGCTGTGTCTCTTTAGGACATTGGTGATTATGGCTCTCCACAATTTCCTGTCCTTTGTAGCTCTTAATATATTTTGCCTTTTTGCTATATCTCCCAAACCCTGCTGTGCCATTGATTCACTCAAGCTCATTAGGTAACTTGTGCATTGTATTAGGGGTGGGCTACAGAGACTAAATTTTTCAAAAAAAGTGGGGAAGTGTTTTATTCTGCTCATTTGTATCCAAATAGAAGAAAAATGGGCCAACTTTTTGAAAATTGGGATGGAGCTGGATTGAAACGTGCACAGACCTACCCAGAGCCTCCCCCTCCCAATCACTAAAAATTACATAGTAATCCACAAAACTTTAAAAATGATCCACAAACCTTGCCGATTTTGATTCAGATGAATGAATATCTGGTTATATGTGGTTTCTACAAAGCTTACACAGAAATTAGGAAAATATTTTTGATGTTTTAAACAAAATAGACTGATTTCAAGTAAAATAATGGCCCTCATAACAGATTCAGTTTCCAAGAATTGGTAGCTGCAACCCTCCCTGTCACAGCATATAAGCTGACATCTTTTTTGCATGAGCCACACTTGTGAGGTGTTTGACAGAGGGAACCTATCTGTTCTGAAGCATGTAGAGATTAAATTTGAACTAAAGGAAAAATTATCAAAACAATGCCATCTTTGAAATCTTTCTTGGCTAAAGGTTTAATCCTTGCTGTAATTGATGCATTTTGCAAACTTGTATCAAATGACAGTCATAAAACATCAATCTGTGAAGAATTTGATGATGTATTGAATAAAACTGGTAAAAAGTAAAAGGTTGCATTATATAAAGAAAATGTTTTAGCCTCCTTGGATATAGTGCTGCTGCCTTGCTTCACTATTTTGATGATCTAAGGAATACTGTTTCAGATACACCATCAAATAATCAACTGGCACAGGCATGTGAATTGTACCTTGAAGTGAAATATATTGAATGCGCTTTAAGATGTGTGGCATGGTTTACTTGGAAAGTCACAATGCCATTTTTAAATGTGAGTTGGAGTCACCAAAAACCCTCTTGACCATTCTTCCTGCTCTTTATAATGGTTTGAGATGTTTAAATATGGACACTTTTGCCTGATAGTATGTCTCGATAGAATGTAATGTTGAAGTATTTGGTGATTTCTATTTAAAATAGTCAATTTTGTCCCTGTTTTTCCAGAAATTTTGTCTGTTTCAGCTCCAAAATGACCTATTGTTTTGTAAATTAATGTCTAGACTCAATATTGTGTATGCAGAACCATGAATTTCATCATTTGAATCATTTTGATGAAGATTAGTTGATGAATATTGATCTTATTTGGAATACGTTGTCATATTTAGTGATTTTGGGCCCCGGACAAGTCTGGGAACGTTTCAATCCAGCTCCATCACACTTTTCAAAAAGTTGGCCCATATCTTTCTATTTAGATACAAATTTTTGAAAAATTTGGTCTCTATAGTACACCTCTCTCCAATTTGCCTTCAATATGTCCTGTGAGTATCAAACATTCCAAACCCACTTTCCTCATTATATGCCCCATAATTTCAAGTTTCTCTTCCTGATGTTAAGTATAAGTGTCCTTTTCATTTCTATTGTCTCTAGATTTTTGTTGTTGCTCACATATCTGGTTCATGGTATTCTCAGCATCCTTCTGTAGAACCACATTTCTGTTGCTTCAAGTCTCTTTTTCATCTTTGAGGAGATTGTTCAGCATTCGCTGTCATATAGACTGATGTTTCTTAACAGTTCTGCACTCTTTTCTTTGTTTCTAATGATTTTCCTATTTCTTAATACTTTGCTTAGCTTTTGGAAGGCACCATTGGCTATCTGAATGCACCTTCAGATTTCAGTGCCACACTTTCCATCATCTGATATTTAAATTTTTGTTCTTGTTTGACTTTGGTATCTCCAATTTGTAATTGGCATGTTGGGCTGTTCCTTTTATTAACAACTATGCATTCAGTCTTCTTGCAAATCAGCATTAGTCCTTTCTCTTGCTTTGCTTTACTACCTTCTGTCATAAAAAGGGTAATTAAGCCTTGCTTGGCTGTAGAGATGTCCATGTTCAGATAAGAATATTTTGAGCAAGCCTTTACACCTATCTTCTTTATCACAAAATATTATTGTGGCAAAAGAGAAAGTCACTTACTGAGAAAAACAGCACTTGTGTTCTGTATGATATGCTGAAGACAAAATAATCAAAATAAAAAGAGGTCAGTCACAGGTGTTGCCATAAATGCATCTCGGATATATGCTAATATTGTTGACCAATGAAAAAATTGTTCTCTTGATAAAAGCGATAGTGATCTTGAATTAAGAATGGTCATAGTACAATCATTCCTGTCAAACGGTGAATTGAAGGTCATTCTCAACGGATTCTCCTCCAGCTCCTATCCCACGAACGCAGGTGTTCCGCAAGGCTCCATCCTAGGCCCTACCCTGTTCCTTATATTCATAAATGATCTTCCTGACGCCATTGATTCCCAAGTTGGCATCTATGCGGATGACACCACAATTAACTCCTGTCTCAGAAATAAATCTAGTGCCACTGACAAAATTAACCTGGCTGTTCGTCTCGAAAAGGACCTTCAATCAGTTGTCAACTGGGGCAGGAATTGGCTGGTTAACTTTAACGCCTCCAAAACAAAACTGCTCTCCATTAATCACCACAGGGATCCTTCCCTGCATCCCATTAGAATGTCTGAAGCTCAACTTCTCGAGAGCTCCTCTCTGCGGCTGCTCGGTCTCACACTGTCTGCTGACCTGAGATGGAACAACTACACTGAGTTGATTGCTTCATCCACCGCAAGGAAGTTGGCTCTCTGTGCCGGGCCAGGAAATTCTTCTCCCCTGAATCGATCCTCCAAATTTACAAAGCAACCATCTGCCCTTCCATGGAGTATTGCTGCCATATATGGTCTGGAGCCCCTTCTGTTTGCCTCAAGGTTCTTGATAAGATCCAGAGACGGGTATGCAATGTAATTGGCCCTGATCTGCCTTCTCATCGCATCTCTCTGTCTCTTTTATAAATACTTCCATGGTAATTGCTTCGATGAGCTGCTATCGCTGGTTCCCAGGCTCCATGAATTCAAGCGTCCTACGAGGCTGGCATCCCGCTCCCACCCTTTCACTGTTGAAACTGTTAAATGTAGACGTCTCTTCTACTCCAGTAGCTTCATATCTCGCACCTCACGCCTATGGAACTCACTTCCTCATTCCAGTTTCCCTGATGACTATGCTCTCCAACTATTCATGTGTAACGTCAATCGACATCTCCAGTTGCCTTGATCTATCCTCTATCCTCCTCCACATCTGTTCCTCTAACACTCCTATTTGCTCTCGCTCCAAGTCCTCTGTAACCCTTTGCGTGCTAGTGGCTTCCAGCCTTGCCTGTGGTGACAAGCTTAAAAAAAAAAAATTATTTTTTCTACCTTGTCTGTCAGCTTGCATTTTTGAACGTTTGTGTATTGGGATTTGTGACACTAGACCTGCGAATCATGATTTCGACATTTCTTTCTGTCCCTGGATCTTTGAGTTTGGACTTTTGATTTGTTTATTTTGTTGTGGAAGTGAGCTGCTATGTCAATTTTTGAACAGTTATTGCAAATAAACAAATTCTTTGTTTCAGTTTCACACTGAATAAGAGTTCTTTCTATTGTGTACCTAAAAATGTCTTTATTGAATTATTTTTGTATATGGGAAAATCATCATACCTTTTCTCGCCAATAGCAAATAATGAAAGATAAAGAATAAAGATACCAGTTAAACAATGGTTGTCTCCCACTGTAATTGAACCGTGACAAAAAAGTTGTTATACCCATTGCTTGTTTTGACAGCTCCCTATCACAAGCCAGCAATAGCTCTTCTGGTACAAGTGATATCATTTGCCTGATCTTAATTTTTCCTGTGAACAAATTTCTTTTAAGACTTATAAAAGATGAGGCTACTTTCAGTTGTTATGACTTTATATGTCAGAAATACTTATTTGAAGGAATGGTCTGGATATTCTCTTCCATAGAATTTAAAACAATAAGTCCTGAAATCAGACTAAAGGTTGCTTTCACCTGTCAGGCAATCAAGCCTGGATTCCACTTTCTCACAAACTGGAACACATCATTGTTCAGTGTTATTTTCTGTTTTAGCTCAGCCGTAGATAAAAACTTCACATGTTTTTTTTTCTTTCTTGTCCTTTTTTCCATCTGACCTCTGACCTCCCATGATCAGATAATCTGCCCACCTTGATTTGGTTTCCTTTGCTTGCTCTGAATGCCATTCAGAACTGTCTGCAGTTTATTATTCACTGACCTCTTGTGGACGTTGTCATCATTATTATTACTTTATAGAATTGTAGCTTTCTGCTTTCATCTGAATTCTGTAAGAGGAGTTTTATTAATAGAATTATTAATTATTAGAATTATTATCATTATTATGAGTAGTAGTAGTAGTAGTAGTAGTAGTGGTGGTGGTGGTAATACCGATAATATTAACAAATGGAGTTAAAGATGTGTCCTTGATTGCTTATAAATATTTCTTGAATCTGTTTGGTCAAATTCACTGTCCTTAGATCTGCCATTTTTGTCTTTTTACTTTTATCATTATTAATAAACTTGTTCATACCTACCTATTTATGGTAAATGTAACACTTACTGCAATTCCCATAAAACATATTAACTCTACAGATAAAATCTTTAAACCTACCCAAAAGGCTTGGAATATATTTGCTATGGCCAGTATTAAGCCATTCACAACTTTATTACTTTTTCCATTGTAATTGCAAGACGAAAGAATAATTTTTTTTTTGGTAAAAATTATTATACAGATAATATTATTTTATGAGTGCTTCCTAGACAGGGTAGTAAAGTAAGAAGAAAGGACACGCCCTCAACTTACAAGAAAACAGAAAGTATAGTTGTTAACAAGAGAAAATGATCAAGATGTCAACTATGAATTTGGAAATGTCAGTGTCGGACAAGTACAGAAGTTTAAATATCTAGGAAGTGTTTTAAATAGGGATGGAGAATGTGACACCAAAATGCAATGGCACATTGGAATGGTGAAAGATGCCTTCCAAAAGCTAAGCAAAGTATTAAGAAACAGGAAAATTTCTCTAGAAAATAAGAACTCAATTGTTTTATATGGGAGTGAATGCTGGATAATCTCCCCACAGTGAAGAGAAAACTGGAAACAGAGGAAATGTTATTCTACAGAAGGATACTGAGAATTCGATGGAAGAAGAAATGAGGAAGTCTTAATGAAAATTGTAACAAAAAGAACTCTTACACTCAGAATCAGGAAGAGATAGCAGAGATTTCTAGGACACATAATGAGGAAGGTGGGCTTGGAGAACTTAACCTTCACAGGGCATATTGAGAGCAATAGAGATAGGGGAAGGTAGTGAACCACCTAGCTGATGAGCTTGTATGAATGGGCGGCAAAACAGGGAGTGCAGAAGTCTTGGCAAAGGGAGAAATCCTACTGAGCATTCCAATTTTTTTTCATTGTAAGGAAAAGAAAAAACCCTAACCACCATCTTTGCTTTAAAATTTCTACGTATATCTGAAAATAGACATTATATTAGCCTGTTCATTTGTTGTCCACCTTCTCATTCTCTTTTATATGAGGATTTTTAAAAATATTCTCTTTGCCTTGAGGGCAATGAATAAAAGCCAGCGTTCTTTTGGTACTTTTCATAATCTATTGATTCTTTTTATAGAGTTTCAAACATTATTTGGGTCAGGCTTTTGTTTACATATTATTTGTAAATTTTACGAAAGCCTCTTGGGTAGATGAAGGCTTCTTTTTTTTCAAAAGAACTACTAAAACCTTGGAAATGCCAAATATGTTGATATATTTATATTGATATAATTATCTCAATAAAGAAAACATCTTTCAAAGTTACAAAGCAGTCTGTTTGAGGGCAAATTCAGTACAGATGTCATAAAACTTAACACCAGCCTTGTTATTGTTGTTTAAAAATCTTTAAATGAAACATCATTATAATTTCTGAAAATATTCAGACAGTTATCTTGTTTTTTTTTAAATTTATTGCTGCTGTATAATTTGGTGGGTTGAGCAAAACCTTTCAGCACCCCATCAAATAGATAGATGTTGGCTTGGAAAAAAAGTCCTATCACAATTGAAGATGAAAAAGAATCTGGTATCCTTTGTCTTAATTGATAGAATTAATCAAGACAATATTTCTGTATTAGCTAATTCACATCTCTGTCAATCTGCATCAGCTCATCCACATCTGTCTGTCTTGGCTAATCCATATTTCTGTCTGTCTGTCTGTCTGTCTTGGCTTGTTCGCATCACTCTTTCTCTCAATCCTGGCTTGTCCACATCTTTATTTTGGTCTGTCTATCTCAGCTAATCCAAATCTTTTCTCAGATAGTATACATCTCTGTCTGTCTATTTGTATGGGCTAAACTTCATTGCCTGTCTGTCTTGGCTATTTTTCATTTTTTGTCTCTATTGGTTAATTTACATTTATTTTTTTGACTGGTCCACATCTGTCAGTCTTGGTTCTGCTACATCTCTCTCTCTGTTTTGGTTAGTCCTTATCTCTCTCTCTCTCTCTCTCTCTCATCTAGTTTGCATATCTCTCTTTCTGTCTGTCTCAACTCATTCTTATCTTTCTCTGTGTCTTGGCTTGTCTACATCTAGTCCTCATTGTTCAGTTCACACTCATCCATGATCTTTTGAACAATAGTAGAGATTTATCCCTTGTTTCCTGTTTAGGATTGGGTTCCTGGTTCCTTTTAAAGTCTACTTCAATGCTATACTTCTAACATCTCATAAAACTCTGCACTTTTATTTACTATTTATTCATTTTTTCTCAATAGGAGTAGATAGGTTTGCCTATTGTCTGGTTCACACTCCTCCTCAGTCTTCTGAACAGAAGAAGTTCATCTCTTGTTTAGGATTGGATTTCCCCTTCTTTGTAAAGTCTTTTATTTCTATTTCACTTTTAGTGCCACACTTGCATCTTAGTGGCATTATCCCCTTGCTTGCGGTGAATAGATTAAAAGAAATCTCTACCTACCTGTCTGTCTGTTCGTTTTTTGCTTAGTCTTTATCTCACACTGCTTATCGTGGGCCCACTCTAATCTCCATGTTTATTTATCTCTATTTTTGTTTATATAAACATAACCTTTTCATATCAATCCTTTATATATATATATATATATATATATATATATATATATATATATATATATATATAAAACAATGGAAACAATGTGCTAATGGTTTTTTAAAGCATCAATCCACGTTCTTTTTGGGTGGTGGGGTGGCTTCTAAAAAACTTCTCTCATATAATATGCATGCACAATTACATGTTAAAAACAACAGTGAAAAGAAATTAAAAACATTCACCTTGAAAACCGTTACTGAAGTGGCCAAATGCACTTGGAACAATGGACAATACGGACAAATTTTACACTATCTTACCCCCACCAAACAGAAACATTTAAGAATACTAGTAAAACTCAATAAAAAAATTGATCATAACATTTTCACATGTTTGGCTTGGTAATAAAAAAAGAATATGTGATGGTGATGCTGAGCAAGATACAATAAAGATTGCAGTTTCATGTGGAAATCTAAGGCTTCATCTTAGGATTGTAAAAGAAAAGAAATTACTTACATTATTCAGACCATTATCCTCATCTTTATTGCCATATTTACAATGTTTCGGTTGTTGTATGCTCCAGCCTTCTTCAGGTAATTGGAATTTCAAACCCTTTATTTCACCCACCATGGTAGATTGTTCTAGTTTCACGTGCCATGCCTCTTCCGAATATCTCAGTTATTTCCCTTTAACGCAACTCTGCAAGTTTCTGGCTCACCACTGCTACGGCCTGGTACTGAACAGTCGAAACGTTGTGAATACGGCTATGAAGATGAGGATAACAGTCTGAATAATGTAAATAATCATAATACCTCATCTATAAAGAAAAGAGATGTTTGACTTAATGACTCACATAGATGTCTATATGGCAGGAATTCATCATTTCATGCATTTATTGAAACCCAGTTTTACAGAATCAGAAGTCTTAAGTGCTTGTGCTGAAGATTGTTGCCGACAGGAAATATGTGTAATGGTGTGGGAATGCTAGGCAGGACACTTCTGCTGCCCTCGTGATCTCCCCCCCCATTGCCAGATTGTGAAAAACAAAAGCAAACAAAAGGATGTGATCAAAATGAAAAATTAAATTTTCCTTGTCTGTCATAATCAACAAAACATATATATATATATATATATTCATTGATGCATGTTTCATTACATAATAAAGACAAGTTTTGTCTATTTATTTTATGTAAATTCCTTTCATATGGTCTGATAAGCTTAATCACATTATCATTGAAATATGAAAGGAAAACACCCTATTGATACATGTTTAAATCCAATCTAAGCTTTTGGCTTACATAAGCCATTATCAAAGATGACAATTTTAATAAATCAAACAACACATATACGAAACTATGACCATCTGAAATGTGATTGCATCAGAAAGGATTCAATACCACCGACACCTCGTTTATTTACATACAGGTATACAACATGCCACACAAACACACACACACCCATATATATATATATATATATGATCAACTCTCCCGTCAAATTCGACGTATGAGGGTCAGGCAGATCAGTTCCTAGAAACTGAAAGCCCGACACCGACACATGAGATTTGATTATAGTGGTGAAGGCTTTGTGCAGGGCCATCCACACTTTTTGGAGGGACGAATACAGGGACCTGGTGCAGTGAATGCCACAAGGCCCCCAAACGACCCTCCGCAGGTTTTGAATTCACAGTTGTCCTTCTCCTAGACCAGTTGCCATCCAAGGCTATAGAACCCAGTCTGTCCTGCTATTTACCCATAATTGGAGGGAGAAGAAGAGGATTCACACCTTTCCCAAGGGTATTAGCATGTAAGTGAATGTAATGGATTCAACTGGAATTTGAACTTGGCTCTCCAATTCCTCAATCCAAACCATTATCCATTACTCCACCGTGCCTCTATATATATACAGTTTTGTCTATCTATTTTAAGTAAATTCCTTTCATATTGTCTGATAAGCTTAATAACATTATCATTGAAAGAAGAAAGAAAATCACCATATTGATATATGTTTTTTAATCCTGTCTAAGCTTTCGGCTTACATAAACCATTATCAAAGATGACAATTACATTTCAATATATTAAACAATACACGGACAAAACAATAACGATAGTCTGTTTCTGTTGCATGAAAGATTTTCAAGCTACGACAAACTTGTGTATATGAGACACGGAAGTGAAAATCACGTTGCAGCTCATGATGTCCCACATGACCATACGAGAGTGAAAACGAGAAGTATTAAGTCTGGGAAGCCGTTGGTATAAACCAATGGCTTCTGTTTATTATAGGCATTTAAGAATATTTGTGGAGATTTCATAGTTTATTTTGTTCAGGTTGGGTTTCATGCTATTTGCAATCGTCAGACGATTGCAAATAGCGTTAAACCCAGGGTCTCAAATTCACATCAATCCAACTAAATATGTTAGCTCTATCACTGATATTGAGCACTTTCCAATAAGTAACACGCATATATAATATATATAAATATTGCATATATATATATATATATATATATATATATATATATATATATATATATATATATACATATATATTTATATACATACTCACACACATACATATATATATATATATATTTATCAATTTTATATAATTCCCTCTGTTCTTATCTCTTTAACCTTTTCATAATTATCATTGCTTTTTCATCAATTTCCACTTATCCTAGTCAGTATTTATCATTGATAATGATAATTTCTATTAATGGATTTCACATTATATACTAATTATTCCACTAATGAAGCTTCTTAACAAGAACTACTAATTGGTGGAACAGACTCCCAAGAGGATGCTTTCCTGAACACTACAATCTTAACTTCTTCAATCTGCTATATCCTCATATTTTTACTTCATACTTTCATTTTCTGAATTTATATAACACACTCTATTCAGAAAACCTCTAACTTGAGTGTCTCTCCTGACTTGTATTCAGTTTTTAAAAAATACATGAAAGTGCTATGGCTTGGCTATTAATAGCATCTTCAGGGCAAATGTAGCTAAAAATTAGCACCCATATCTTTGCCAAATAATTTACAATAAAAAAGGTAGCAGGTTAATTAATTTTCTAAGCATCTTGATAGTAATATTTTCACATGTCTGGCATAGTAAAAAATAAAGAATATGTGATGGTGATGCTGAGGAAGATACAGTAAAGATTGCAGTTTCATGTGGAAATCTAAAGCTTGACTTTTAGGATTGTAAAAGAAAAGCGATGTTCGAATTAATGACTCACATAGATGTCGATATACCAGGAATTCATCATTTCATGTATTTATTGAAACCCAGTTATGCAGAATCAGAAATCTTAAGTGCTTGTGCTGAAGGTTGTTGTGGACAGGAAATATGAGTAATGGTGTGGGAATGCTCGGCAGGACATCTCTGCTGCCCTCATGACCCCCACCAGGTCATGAAAAACAAAAGCATATAAAAGGATGTGGTCAAAATGAAAAGTTAAATTTTTAAGTGGAAGTCCATCTTCTTTCATTTGTTTAATAATTCATACTGCATTTTCATTTTCATGTTTTGTTGATTCATTTGTGGAAAAAAGGAAAGATCAAAGGATTCAGAATGAGAAAATTAAGGATAGGGAGGAAAAAGAATGAAATTGAAAAAAAAACAAAAAAAAAGATTAGGAAAAGAATGAATATTGGGAAAAAGAAAAAGAATAATCAAGAATGAAAAAAATTATTATGGAGAGTTAGAGAAAAGAATAAAATTCGGAAAAATGAAAAATAATCAAGAATGGAAAAATTATTACACAGAGGTAGGGAAAAGAATGAAATTAATAAAAAATAAAAAATAATCAAGAATGAAAAAATTATTATGGAGAGTTAGAGAAAAGAATAAAATTCGAAAAAATGAAAAATAATCAAGAATGGAAAAATTATTACACAGAGGTAGGGAAAAGAATGAAATTAATAAAAAATAAAAAATAATCAAGAATGAAAAAATTATTATGGAGAGTTAGAGAAAAGAATAAAATTCGGAAAAATGAAAAATAATCAAGAATGGAAAAATTATTACACAGAGGTAGGGAAAAGAATGAAATTAATAAAAAATAAAAAATAATCAAGAATGAAAAAATTATTATGGAGAGTTAGAGAAAAGAATAAAATTCGGAAAAATGAAAAATAATCAAGAATGGAAAAATTATTACACAGAGGTAGGGAAAAGAATGAAATTAATAAAAAATAAAAAATAATCAAGAATGAAAAAATTATTATGGAGAGTTAGAGAAAAGAATAAAATTCGGAAAAATGAAAAATAATCAAGAATGGAAAAATTATTACACAGAGGTAGGGAAAAGAATGAAATTAAGAAAAAAGAAAAAATAATCAAGAATGAAAAAATTATTAAGCAGTGATTGGGAAAAGAATGAAATTTGGAAAAAAGTAAAAAAAATGAAAAAAATTGTAAAGCTGATGTAGGGAAAAGAATGAAATTCGGAAAGAATAATCAAGAATGAAAAAATTATTAAACAGAAGTGTGGAAAAGAATGAAATTTGGAAACAAGTAAAAGAATGATCAAGAATGAGAAAATAATTAAGGAGATGTTTTGGAAAGGAATGAATATTGAAAAATAATTAGGGAGCGGTCGAGACAGGAATGAAGATTAGAAAAAAGAAAAAAGGATGTTGATGAGAACAGGTAGGGAAAGGAATAAATGTAAGGAAAAAAAAGAATTACGAGAATGCAGGGAAAAGAATAAAGATTGAGAAAAAGGAAAATATAAGAACCTTGTTAAGTAAAGGTGAATAGACTGAATATTAGGAAGAAAAGAAAGAGAGAATGAAGGAACAGTGAAGGAAATAGACTGAATCAAAAAGATAGAAATATGGAAAATAAAAGGAAAAAGAAGACTATAATAGAAATAGAGAATGAAAATCTGAGACCAACTTAAGACATCAACAAGAGAATAAGAAACATCGGACAAAAAGATGGAAAAATGGGAAGAGAAAGAAATATTAAATTCAAAAGGTGGAAATAGTTTTCTGAGAATGTAAGTGAATGAGAACGAAGATAATTAAATATAAATAAGAAGAGAAAAATGGTGTGAAATTGAGTGAATAAATGAAAGAGGAGGAGGAGGAAGAAGAAGAAAAAGAAAGGATAAAATTTAGAAAGAACAAATATGTTAAAAGAAAATGAAAGTGAAAGTAAGAAGAGAAGGAAACGAAGACAACAAAATAGAAGTGAACTCGAGAACAGAATAAAAAGCAAAATGAAGGAAAATGTAGAGATAAAATGAGGGTGATTATTTTTGCAGGCGAGTGAGTGTACCAAGTCATCCTCCGTCAGGTTTAGTCTGTCTCTGTTGAAGCACTTATTATTTTCTCTGAAGTTGTTTATGGAAATCTATCCAATTATTTGGATTGCACTCATTGTGCTTTGAGAGAAAAAGCCAAAGAAAAGCCCATCTAATATATGGAGTCCTATCAATCCAGAGTTGGCAGACTGAAGAGGAAATTGAAGAGGGCAAAATACAGATGCCTGACCCATTGCACTACAGATGTTGGATACTGGTGGGTAGCTGTGGGGTGGGGGAAAGAAGGAAAAGTGTCTCACTTCTTATGATTGGAATGAAGAAATATATGATTGAAAGAGAAACGAAGGATGTAGGGCGATTGAATTTATTCTGACGATTGAGAGATAGGGGATGCAACTCAAAGGGTCAGGGTATTTGAACAACACATGTAAACCAAATGTTTAAATAGACTTTTACTAGTCTTCTTTTCCCTTTCATGGTGTGAGCAATCATGGCTCACCACAACTTTCTATTCTTTGTAGATTTAGTAAGATCCATAAGACACACTCCTTTTTTCTGCTACTCGAATATTACCTTTTGTTGTGAATATGGATTATCTCCCCTTTGATAATCCAAGCTATAAAAGCTGTACATTTCCGCTTGTCAAGTAGAGGAGTAGTAAGATTCTTAATTGAATAAAAGATTACTAGACAGAATCTCTTGTCCTGTTTTCATTACACCTTTTTCCCATATCATGTTTCTCCCTTTTCTTTTACTATCTTTATATCATTATCATGAATTTCATCACCCATTAGAGTCATAGGATCACCGCATGTACTGCAGCCATAGCAGGAGTGGTGTGTCTTGGACAATCAGGGGCTCTCGTGGAGAAAATCAGGTATGGGAAAGACATATTTCATTTGTGCTTTCTTAAGTCCCTTACTGTGGGCGACAAAGCCACACTGACAGAGGAAATTTGTTGAAGCAGAATTTTGATGGTGACTCTGCTTCAGAGCTTGATGAAGCTGATCACCATGCTTCAGTCTACTCTCTTCAAAACCCTCTAAGTTAATGAAATATATCTTATGCCCCTCCTTTCAGTTTGATACTTGGACTTCCCAGGATTTCAGTTCAAAGTTGAGATGTTTCAAGTTGTCTTTCAATTTGTCTTTGTAGCATAAGAGTGGATGTCCAACTGAACACTTGGAGTTTGGTATTTTATTTTAATAAGTGGTTAGAATTCATTTAATAACACTTTCAATCTTGAATATTTCTTGATTGTTGTATCGGAGTATCTATGTCAATGTATGTGGGTGTATGTACGTGTCTTTATCGGTGTCTATGTGTATGGTAACTTGCATGCATATTTAATTGTGTATGTATGTGTCTTTTTTTTTGTTTTTTTTTCGTAAAGGGTCGTGGAGATATTTCCTGTCTCTTCACTTTTTTGTGTGTGTATATATCTAAATATGTCTGCCTGTTTATGTATTATAATCTGATTGTGTATGTATTGTCTTTCGCAAGATGTCATCATTCCCTGCCTCTGCTTAGAATTCAAATGTCTCCATGTTGTCATGAAGTTAACGTTTATTCCAACTTAATTTCAATAAAAACAAAATAAATAGAATAACATATGTATTTTTTCTTTTTTCTTCAGTAATTTTATAATTTTAAACTTAATAGAGTTTAAATTTAGATTTTAAAATGGGTAATTTTTTATTTTAATTTCAAATTTTATCGTATAATTTAATACTTATTAGTTAGAATAAATTCTATTTTGGTATAACCCCAAATTTAAAGCATTTAATAGTTATTATAACCTTACTTCATTGTCAAGTTTTTTGAATTCATGTATACTTGTATTTTGAATGGTCATTCCAGCTTATGTAACAGCGTTTCCCCTTGCGAGTGGTGGTTAATTAATTTGTATCTTTTAAAACCCTTTATTCTACATTCAACATCATCACTTGATAAGACACCAGAGGTGTTGAAACAAAATGGCTATTTTTTTAGTGATTTTATAACATATTTATGCTATAATTTTCAAATAAATAATTATATATATATATATAAGAAGAAATATAGTCTTAAAGTGTGCTATATTTATGGGATAAAGTGCTCAATATCAGAGATAGAGCGTGTGTAAATATAAAAGTGAACATAGAAGTCAACACTTAGAGGCGACAGTCTGTTTCATGCTAGATGCAATCGTCAGGCCTGACTTCTATATATATATATATATATATATATATATATATATATATATATATATATACATGTCCCACACAGAGAAAATATATCACATATATCTAAACAGCAAAGTAGAGTGCAAGGAGAAACCAAAAGGAAGGGTCTTACATATAATATAGAGACACTCCCGTCTGGAGAAACCATGTTTAACACTCCAGATCCAAATAGGCTGGATTCATCTATTTCCCAGGTAAGGACATATTCCATGAATAGAGAACAATGAGTCTTGGGTTTTCCCAAATTGAGGTCTTCAAGCTGGAGTTTCATTATATATCTGGGAAAGATAAATTCCAAAAGAGAAACAGCACCGTGGACTTGTAAGTTGTGGGGGTGGCAGATTTAGCCTCTGCCCAGATCATGATGGGCCTGAGCTAAAGAAAGCAATCTTATGGTTTAGCTGCTGAAATCTAATGCTGCTTTTGTCACTGTATAGAATGACATCAGTAGATGGTCCATCATGTGACCCCTCCCTACAAAAGGAGATAGTTGCCTCCTTTGTCTCTAGTGAGTTAAACTTAACCCTTAAGACAAGATAACAGGCGGGGGAAAGAGTTACATCCACTTACATCAAGGTTATGTTGAGAAAGTACAATTTCATTACTTTTCACTTTTTAAATACTTATTGGGATAACTTGCATTATTTACATTAATCGGACCGTTATCCTCATCTTCATTGCCATATTCACAACGTTTCAGTCACTATATCTCTGAGATGAGGTATTAAAATTACTTGCATTATTGACATTAATCGGACTGTTATCCTCATCTTCATTGCCATATTCACAACCTTTCAGTCACTATATCTCTGAGATGAGGTATTAAAATTACTTGCATTATTTACATTAATCGGCCTGTTATCCTCATCTTCATTGCCATATTCATAACGTTTCAGTCACTATATCTCTGAGATGAGGTATTAAAATTACTTGCATTATTTACATTAATCGGACTGTTATCCTCATTGCCATATTCACAGCGTTTCAGTCTCTATATCTCTGAGATGAGGTATTATGATTACCTGTATTATTTACATTATTCAGACTGTTATCCTCATCTTCATTGCCATATTCATGTTCGGCTGTTGAACGCTTCGGCCTTCTTCAGGTGCCAGAGCATGCAACAGCCAAAACATTGTGAATATGGCGATGAAGATAACAGTCTGAATAATGTAAATAATACAGGTAATCATAATACCTCATCTCAGAGATATAGAGGCTATTACCTGGATCTACTAAAAAAACAAAATAATTTCCATGCCTGAGGATGGCAGAATGTACAGCCGAAAGTACTAGCAGAATAAAAAAGACCTTATACAATTTGAAGTTATTAAAAACAAGGATCATAACATTCATCGAGTGATTCGTAGGTTAATGCAACTTTAATAAATTTGTTTGCAAAGATATTTTTCACCGTTTATATCATTCATTTTACCAATCTACTTTTTGTATGAATGATTCATGTAATATAAATTCTTGAGGTGTATATGTTGGGTGGAGTTATTGTTGACCTAAATATAGTAGGTCTTGTTATAATCTTTGGTATGTATATGCTGAAACTTACAATAATTGATGTGAATATACTGGAAGATTGTAATTGTTGGTGTGCTTATACTGGGGGTTGTAATTGTTGGTGTACCTATACTGGGGGGTTGTAATTGTTGTGTGCTTATACTGGGGGGTTGTAATTGTTGGTGTGCTTATACTGGGGGTTGTAATTGTTGGTGTACCTATACTGGGGGGTTGTAATTGTCTGTGTGCTTATACTGGGGGGTTGTAATTGTTGGTGTGCTTATACTGGGGGTTGTAATTGTGTGCTTATACTGGGGGGTTGTAATTGTTGGTGTGCTTACTGGGGGGTTTATAATTGTTGGTGTGCTTATACTGAAAAGTTGTAATCGTTGGTGTGCTTATACTGGGGAGTTGTAATTGTTGTGTGCTTATAGTGGAAAATTATAATTGTTGGTGTGCTTATACTGGGGGGTTGTAATTGTTGGTGTGCTTATACTGAAAAGTTGTAATTATTGGTGTGCTTATACTGGAAGATTGTAATTGTTGGTGTGCTTATACTGGGGGGTTGTAATTATGGCCATGTGTATACTGGCAATGAATATTTATCAGGACTTTTACTGTCTTCTCTCATCAGAGAATATTTATCATATAATTGAATAAAATGTAATTATGTTTTTTTTTTCCAAGAATAGAGTTGATAAACCAAAGGAGAAATTATTTATGACTCAGCCAAATAAAATGTTTATCTTCTTTTAAATTAAAAAAAAACAAACTTATGACATGTTTGGATTCAATGATTAGAGTTGAATCAATTTCTTTCTGAAATTTGTTGATGATCTGTTGAATGCCATTTGATTTATTTGTGCCATTAAAATGTTTTATCTAAGCAAAGTAGAAAGTGGCTTTAAGTTTTCAGCTGAACTTGTAAAATAGGAATTTTAGTAAACATTTCCTATTTGTTAAATCATGCTCTCTGGCACAAGACTGCGTTTTTGAGTCTTCTTCTATGTGCTGCGTCTCTTCAGGATGTAGTGCTGTGTCCCTTCAGGATGTAGTGCTGTGATCCTTCAGGATGTAGTCGATCAAGGCTCTCCACAATTTACTCTCCTTTATAGCTCTCAATAAATCTTTTAGCTAATATCTACTTAACCCTGTTCTGTCATTTATTTACATGAGCTCTCTAGGTAGATTATTCTGTTGTTTTCATCTGCCCCTCTTGCTTTCTGTCTGTCCTGTGAGTATCAGTTTTTCCAAGCCCTCTTTCATTATTATGCTCCTAGAAATTTCAATTCTCTCTTTCCTGATATTAAGTACAGGGTGCTATGGATAAATTGTTGTTTAAATTACGCAAAAATGAATATAACACTGATATCTCATTTTAACAGATATATTTACCAAAATTACACAAAAAATATCTTGAAATACTAAAGAGTAAATTTATTTAATGAAATTGCCACTGACATCAACCACAGCCTCCAGACAACTTCGGAATCTCCTGCAACTCTTCTGGAGAGTCTCCTTGTTTAAGTTGGTGAATGCTGCCATAAACCTTGCCTTCAGTTCATCCTTGGTGTTACAAAGATTTTTGTTGGTCTCTCGTTCAACTGTGCCCCTCGCATAATAATCAAGGGGATTGTAGTCTGGGGAATTAGGTGGCCAGTTGTAAGGCATGATGTGGTCACAGAAATTGTCTGACAGCCCTGACTGGGTTCTCCTGCTTGTGTGGCATGGTGCAGAGTCCTGTTGTCAGACATAGAGTCTTCCAGCAGCCACCCTCTTGACCATGTATTCTTAAAGTTGTTTTTTTCTTAATAACAATTAATGTTTGCTCTGTTTTTACATTGAGCTCTCTGGATTATATCCTCTTTGAAATTATCCATACAGATTACCAAATAATCATTACATATATATATATATATATATATATATATATGAGGTATCCATTTATCTTGCGAGATAAAGGTAGTGCCCTGTTTGTTCACCCTGTACAAGACCCAATAGCTACTCGAGGTAGAAGGTTACAGAGTAAGAGGCATAGTTTATGGGGATATGTAGGGAAGGTAATGGTTAACTCTAGACTTGAACAGGTTAATATTGTAGTGATCGGGGAATCATCTGAATGGGATTTAGTTTCACAAAGCAGTGGTTTGTGGGAAGAAGCTGCTCAAGTGGAAATTACATCTCATCAATGGAATATGAAGTCAATGAGAGCATCAGAAAGAGACAGTTGTAGTTTCTAAGGCATACAATAGGAAAGTGGGCTAAGAAAATTTGGCACTCACGGGTCATATTGAAGGCAAGAGCGAATGAGGTAAGCAGAGCATAACTTGTGTAAATGGATGGCAGAACAGGAATCAGCAATATTACGAACTTTATTAAAAGCTATAATGGACAGGAAATTGTGGAGAGCCATGATCGCTGATATCCTGAAGAGACATTGAACATAGAAGATGAAAAAGAGGTTTTATTTTGGGTTCTACAAGTTTTGCTATTCTATAGGCTTTAAAATTTTATGAACTTGGGCATCTCCATTTGGGTGAGCGCAAAGAATTAATAAATATATCTTAAACACAATGTCTAATATATATTGATGCCTTCCCATTAGAAATCTAGAGAAGTTACTCTTTAATCTTGAATTATTCTTTGTCTTTTTCTCTCCTGCTATTGATCGGCACTTGGTCTGGGGACAATTTTACTGTCTGTTTACTGTCTTGATCTGTTTGTATAGCAGAGTTCATTTTGATCCAAATAAAAGACAAATGTTCGTCTATTCTAAAAATGACAGACGACGGCCATCACTTTGAAATCTTATTAAACTGCAAAGAATGAAAGTGTTCTTTTTATAAAACAAACACGGCAACAAATGTAACTTCTTCCTAATTCTTTACTTTCTTTCTTTTTTCCTTTGTGGGTTTGTGTCCTCACAAGACGAAGGGTGGAGGAGTTTACAGACGTTTGGTATGTAGGTAGGTCGGAAGTGGTAGCTGTATAACAACAACTATTACAGTGCGTCATGCATTAGCTGTCCATCTCTTATATGTATAATATATAAAAAAACGAAAAAGATTGAAAATGACAAGTTAGAATGATTACAGCTGTACTTAAAGAAAAAAATCCAAAAGAAAAAAAAGGCATCAAAATCTATTTAAAGGGTGTAATTCTTTGCGTATGATGAAATGGCAATCATACCGTATGTTGTCAAGGTTATCTAATATTGCCCAGATATAATTAATTTATTATACAATGGCCCATTCCACCTTGTTTTGTGGACAAGAGACAGCCATTATGGCAAGATAAAACTAGTATTTATAATCGTTTTAGAGAACCTTTTTGCATACCGTCAACATGGCCAATGCTAACCTACAGAAGAGTAACTCATTGCACCTTTTAATTTTGTTTTACTGATATGAATTGGAACAATTGAGTCAGTTGCACAATCTGCTACTAATACAGTTGGTTCATTGTGTCATACAAGAAAATTCATACGAATCTATCTTTCACTTTTATAAGTCTACCATTCGTTAATGTATTGAATATTGTCACTGTTGTAACCCAGGGAAGGTTACTGAATAGAATAATCACACGAAGGTTGGTAATGAACAATAATACTTAGGACATGAACAACACATATAAGATTCGCTAGCGGCACGTAGAAGTAGTCAACTACTAGAAGTGTATCAAGTAAATTCTACAATGAATCTTCAACTGCAGACCAACATATAGTATTTACTACTGTATCTATGTGAATGGAGACTTACCTATTATCGTCCGTAGGTATTCTACAACAGATACCACATCTGATCTGGTGCTCCTCCTGTTTATTTAGAGATTCTTCAGAAAAACCAAAAAGGAATTCAAAAATATTATTGGTCCTGACCTGGCATCTCGGCTTCAATCTCTTTCCTACCACCGTAATGTTGCTTTTTTTTATGGCAATTATTCTGATGAACTTTCCCCTTCAGTGGTTATTTTTATTCCCCGCCCCCACAGACAAATTATGCATATGGGAACCAAAGACTTCATAGAGACTTTGAGGTATTATAGTAGCTGTCGTAAGAAAAAAAAAAGAATATGTTGTTTTGGTGTAAGGAATATTGTGGTAGGTTTGGATCAGTAATTGTGGTTAGCTAAGTTTAAGAATACAGATTGAAAACCAGCCTTCTCCTATCCCCCCCTTTTAGTCTTGTGTCACATTTCTGTATTACTCAAAATGAATATCGCTTTCCTCTTTGGTACCTCGATTTCATGAATTAAAGCGTAGTACTGGATTGGCAGCTAGGTCCCCTCATTTTGCTGTTGAAATTGCTAAATGTAACCCTATGTTCTATTCTACTAGTTACTTCTCTTGTACCTCTCTCTTCCAACTTCTTGCTTTCTGTCAACTACAATTTTCAAAACTTTAAATATGATGTCAATCGTCATCTTCTACCCTCTTGAATGATATTCTTACTATTGTCCTTTCTCATCGGCAACATTTCTCCCAGTTTCCTTCACATGAAAGAATCTCTTGTGTTTTACTGAGATGATTAAGAAAACTTTATACGATGGATTCTGTGAACAAAACGGCAAATTGGTGTACTGATCAGTTATTTAGTATATTTTAGTATTTTGTATAGGAAATTAAACATAGCATAGGCTGTGTGGTTTTAGAGGACAAAACAGATTTCTTTCTCTTTCACACGCTTATTGCTTTTCTTCATTCTTCCTTTTTCACTGTGCTTCCTTCGTCTGTCCAACCATCTGTCCATCCATGAAGTTTCTCGATGCTTGATCAAGCCGGCCTCCCCACGAGCCAGGATGTGGCACAAGGGTGATTTTTAGTGGGGCGATCTGATCCGGTAGTCTTGGGCAAACATTCCCGCAGACCTCGCATGCATGGAGTTGGCTTTGTCTACCTCCCCAGATGTGACTCTTCCCTTTGACATAGCCTCGTCTGGGTTCATCTCTGCCTAAAAGCAGAGAGTTCGACTTGATGCTTGATCAAGCTTCTCACCAACTAATTTGTCATTGACTCATGTAGCCACTTTTCTACCCACAATTCCCTGTTTTTTTTCCACCATCCATTAAAGTTATAGGTAAGGTAGGTAGAATTCATTATGACTTTTCCAGTCTGTGTTGGAGTAGTTTTGTCCAACATCACACGATGCTACAAAACTAAAAATAACCTAAAAACAATATTCATGTTCTTAGCTGCATCGAATCTGGAATCTCTTATGAATGCCTTGAATGGCATCCAACTCATCCAGAAATATCAAAACCTTCAACTCCTTTGTAATGCTTTCTTAGATCAATGGTCAAAAATGGCTTCAAGCGAATGAACAACCATATGGATCTTGAAGAGGACTGTCTCTTATCAGAAGCGCCACCCATGTAAACAGAAATAACAAACTTAAATGGAGTTAGCTTTAACCTACAGAAAGGGAATGTAACTTGATATGGAAAGCTAGGAAATTTCCCAAATTACATAATGATAATATACCTGATGACCTAATTAGATCCATTTTCATACCATTTCAGATGATAAATTATATAAAAACTGTCCGAATGTTCTTTTTATCCGAGCGCTTTCAGCTATACATTTAGCCATTTTCAAGGATTATATTTTAACTGTTAGAATTAGAAATAGTTTGTTATATGTATGTTTTATAATTTTTTTTTGTTTCAAAACACGGTCAAGATATGTCCATGTTCAAAGTTAATATTAAGTGTTGGTTTGTTTGCTTTTATTAATAAGGCTTCCATTATTTTTTTTATTTATATATAAATTCACTATTTGATTGCACTGTAAAAACTAGAGTAAGGAAACTATTCATTAATTTAATTGATAAGTGTCTCCCGAAAGAATAGATACTGAATAAAACATTTAAGAGAAACTCAGAAAAATTGAGTTATAGCCACAGAGATAATATGATGCAATTATGAAGTGCTGTTGAAGACGCAGTGTTCATAGTCCTCCCCTTCAATCAATGGCGGGTGTAAAAAAAAAAAATGTAATATATCAAGCAAGAGTTAAGGCGCATACTAAGTTTACTTAGGTGCCACAGAATGTCCTTGGAAAGAAAGGCTTGTTGTATCCATAAAGAAATATTTAATTAAAAATTTAATTATACTGTCGCTTTGTTGTGTCTATAAGAAAAAATTAACATCAGTTATAGTATCAAAAATAATTAAAATAATTATAACAATTATAATTATCGTTAATTATCGTTCACTCTTGCTAAACCAATGAGAACCGACACCACTTTCCATCTCTACACAAACAAACACCTGACAGTCTCACTATCGGACAAGCTGTCAACACGGACAAGCCATCAACACGTGCGTCAAGGAAAATTTCATCTCCTTTTCCTTTTTCAGGCCATAATAGTAACATTTATCTCTTAGCACTTAACAAAAAAATCAAGGTAAGAAAGACACTTCTTGTATTTTCTAACTAAATTATCTGGATACTCATTACACACATCTTTAAAAAAAACATATGAGAAAGCCTATACACTTTACTTATTCTTTATCTTATCTATCAAATTTCGATCCATATTTGATCTACATTTGACCCCCAACTCACAGTTTTGCTCAATAAGACTGTCTTTTGTGTCTCCAACACCATATAACAATCAGATAATAAATTTACCATTTTGTTGTTTCCATATCTTGCTGTTTCTCATTTTTACGAGTATTTTTGTATATATAAATGTTAAGGAGTTTATAATTATTTACTCGGAGTTACAACTCCCTTATAGGTTTTACAGCCATAAAAACAGTCTTTTTAATAATAGGATGTATGAAAATAGTACAATACTGTGTAAATATTTATGTAACTCGAAGGGCAAAACCTGCTAATCCCCTTTGGCTGAAAGGAAAAGGAGAAAAAAAGCAACACAAAAAGTGGCAAATGCGCATTGGTACAGACGCAAAAGAAGCCGCGGATCGTGTGTGGACATCTTTGTCAACACCAGTTATATTCTGGATTTCACCACTAGCAGCGGGACAACTTGGCATATCTAGATACATACCTCTCTGCAACTGGTCAAGATCTGGATCTTTGTAAGTTGGCTCATGCCAATAGCAGCAATGGGAAAACTAGTAGTCAGCAAGACACAGTCTCTTGTGAAGTCGATCCTGCAGGCACTTTGTTCCTAAAGTTGATGTAGTTTCTGAGGCAGTGTCATTTTTATTACTCTCTTGTCTTTTCCCCCTCTATGCCTATTACCTCTGCAGTTGGTTAGGAGAGCAATCGGTTAGATGTTTCTCCTACTCTCAACACACTCTTTGCTTACATTACAACACCACTTCTAAGAACATGTCGAAATCTAGTGTTCTGTGCTTGAAAAAAAAATTCGAATTAAAACATTTCTAGAACAAGAAAGCATCTTCAACAAAAGATCGGAGCTTGTTAGCAAATGTAGGCAGATGAACAAAAAATTGTTGAACTGATTAGACCTGTGTTCATCTTGCCTGGTTTTCCACACACCGAGAGCACTCCTCAAAAGCTGGTGTTATAGCTCTCTCAGTCCCAGACCCACACTAACTATTGGCTCATACCTGACCAGTATCGTTCGTATACAAATTTTGTCAGTGCCACCTACTGTAAGTAGAATGTTCTCTGTCAACAGCCAATTATGGAAGAGGACATAACTCCTGATGCTTACTGCACCACAGACAACCAACACTGGGTCCCGATTCTCCGTTACAAGACACTGACTAAACAACAACAAGCAAGCAAGCAATAAAATGTACATGTAGGGATCTCATTTTTATTCAATTGATAGTTATGCAAGTTTTTATTGGTGGTGGCTTCCCCCTGATAGTCCTCTTTCAAGGAGCTGTAGTCGCTGCCCACATGTACAAATAGGTGAAAACAATGGAACTGACAAATTCCAAATATCTGATGGTGGGGTTATCACTATCTGCTTGGTGCATTTTCAATAAGATCTCAGAAAAGCAATATTTTATTTTATGTACCAAGTTAATTGTCCCCTATAGAAGAAAAAAGTGAGAAACATGTACAATCAACTGTCTATGTCCAAAGGTGTCTACACAGGAATTGTGGATGATGAATTATTTTCCACACTACAACCACTTTCCCCACAGACGAAATGTTTCAAGCCTCTCGATGCTCTATCGCTATTTCCATGGAAAATGTTCAGACGAACTACATTCCTCAGTTTCACTAGTTCTAACCTTCACAATGAGCGACAATGTGTACTACCTCCCTCCCACCAACTGGTGAATGGAACAAGCCTGATTGGGGGCCCCAGACAGTGTTTTGCGATCCTCACTATCTTACCAACATTTTCTGTCTACATTTTTATACGTTACTAATTACACTAAGCACAACTGACTATTAAAGAAATATTTTTGTGGATATTGGCGTCATTTATTTTGGTGGGGGGGGAGTCCAAATCTGCGAATTTGTTTTGTAAAGTCTCGAAAAATCATTATATATTCCCTATTTTATTTTTTATCTATAATGTTGTATGTATTAAATTTTACAATTTTTAACATGAAAAATCTGAAGTTGATGTTAAAGATTACCGCAAAATATTATTGATTTATTTAAGATGGAATGATCTATGATAACATGTCTCTAATTTGTATTTAGATACCTTGTATTTATTTACAATTTTTACAGTTGAATTATTCACATATATTTGCATATGATCCATTATTGTGCATAATTAATAAAATTTATATTTTATATGAATACTACTTTATGAAAATAGAGTGAGGGTCCCCATATCATAGATTCGGAGTGGGGTGGGGTGGGGAACGAGATCCTTGCACTTCATTTCCTTTGTATTTCATTGGTGAGATGCAAGTTCCACTTGAGCTGCTTCTTTCTACAAACTGCTACTTTGTGAAATCGACTCCAAAGAGGAAGCCTCCCCCCAATCATTACAATCTCAAACTGTTCAAGTCTAGGGTTAACCATTATCTTCCCGACATAAACTATGGTTGTTACCTCTTACTTGTAACCTTCTACCTCTTAGGCCAGGGGTTGGCAATCTTTTGGAGTGAGAGGGCCTGAAAGCTATGCCGTGTCTCGGAGGAGGGCCATTTTATAAAATTTACTGTAATAAATTGTCTCGACCCCAGACCACT
The DNA here is from genome assembly GCA_964036315.1 of Acanthosepion esculentum. Classification (NCBI taxonomy): domain Eukaryota; kingdom Metazoa; phylum Mollusca; class Cephalopoda; order Sepiida; family Sepiidae; genus Acanthosepion; species Acanthosepion esculentum. The sequence continues at coordinate 17,105,876 of OZ038508.1, read as the reverse complement.
ATGTCCAGAAGACTGCCTTGGTCTGGAAATTTAAAGAAAAAACAACGAAGTTTGTTATATTATTTAACTGCAGGAATAACAGGATAACAACTAACACAATAAAAAAATGCAAATTCCATACTACAAATGAAATACAGTTAAAAATGGCAAATTATTTAATGAGACACTTATTTCCGCTTATAGTTCGATAACTTCTCCACATCAGGTGAAATATTTGTCGGTAACAGGAGCAAAACATCATCCAGGTGGTCGTCACCCAACCTTGTTCGAAAAACGATTTCATTTTCGAAAAAGTTGTTCACAATCATATGGACTTCCAAATAATAATGCCATCATTTTTGCATTATTCAATCGGCTTTTATATTTTCTGCTTGGCAAAACAAATTTCTTGTAGAAGTCAGCAGTGGATTCACAGACAGTTACATTTTGATTTTAAATATTCCTCGCATTCTAAGTTGATTAACTCCAACTGATATTTTTCTGTCACTAACTCCACAAATTAAATTATTTGTGTCCGAGTGTTAAAGATGGCGGGCTGGATGTGGCTCGGAGGACGGGGTTGCCGACCCATGAATTAGGCCTTGTACAAGGGGAACATGTAAAAAAAAAAGAGAAAGACTTATAAAAATATGATATTACAAGTCATTAAAGACAACTTGATTGAAATGTCGCCTGAGTATAAATCCCCAGTATAAATATTTTTAATTGCTTTCTTTAAATCCTTTATATAAATGAACTTAACTAGGAATCCATTGAAAGTGAGATACATTCTGCAAGCAGAAGACTAAAAAAAAAAAAAAAATTGTTGAACGTGACCAAAATGCAATCTGTAACAAGTTTTAACAGGAACTGATGCTCTGATTGGCTGGAGGATGAACAGTATGTATTTGTTTGGATTTACTGATTGGTCGGAGCTGAAGTAAGTCAAGACGTTTGGGGTATATGTTGAATGAATCAAATCTCACAGAACAATGAATAGAAAAGGCTATTGTATTGCAGCATGGAAGACGCACCCTAATATTGGAAAAAAATTCCTAAAAAAAGTCATTCTCATACAACAACACATTCACCATGCGTCCCTCACATACTGGCGCCATGTATTGTTTACATTAATCACTTGTCCGATTTTGTTTGTATGGCAATGACATACCAGTCAAGAGCAGAAAGGCTAGTAAACAGAGCATGTTTAAGCTTGTGGCTCGGCTCCAGGAAGGTTTATCATCTTGGAAATACTTGTAACAGCTAAGTACTGAGTTACATAATATAAAAGGCTGAATTAAATAGGTAACATTATAGTGCAATGACTTAACATGTAAATCCACGTCCCTATTAGTCAAGCCAATTAAGTAACTGTCCAAACTTATTTGAGCCTGGGGGTTGCCTTACATTCGTCTTGGAAGACGCACACGTATTATTCAGGAAATAAATTGCGTCTTGTAAGCCGGAAAATATGGTATTTCTTTGGTCAGTTATCGTAGTGTGTGGTGTCAGACAAGAGTAATTTGCTTTCGTCAATAAATCAGCGAATGAACTGCTGGATCTCCTGACCCAGAAGACAAGACTGCAATGGTGATTTTCTAAGCATAACTTAGATGTGGCATAAGGTCGAAAATATGGGGCACCCAGTTATGATCGAACTCACGATTCAATCATAAATTATCTAGCGAAACAAGCTTGCAAGCAAATTCTCCACTGCCTTAACCAGGTATTGAACTCACACTCTCTGGCCCCTGTCACTGGATCTAACCAACGCCTTTATCCACTGTGTCATGTGTCCTTGAGGACACATGGCACAGTGGATAAAGGCGTTGGTTAAGGACACATGGCACAGTGGATAAAGGCGTTGGTTAAGACAGTGGAGAACTTAGAGAGGGGAATTAACAGGAGATAACTGATAACTGACATCCATTAAACATGGCACGTGGAACTAGAACAGTCTACCCCAGTGAGCGAAATAAAGGGTTCAGTTCGACATTCCAACCACCTGAAGAAGTTCCGGAGCGTACAACGGCCGAAACGTTGTAATAAATATGGCGACAAAGATGAGGACAATAGTCCGAATAATGTAAATAGTGTACATAATACCTCATCTCAGAAATATACACAGATACTGAAGAAATAAGAATTAGTAAAGAATAAGTACGAAGATACAAAGAGGAGTAATGGATAGCGGCTCGGATTGAGGAATCGGTGAGCCGAGTTCGAATTCCAGTGGTATCTATTATATTCACTTACGTGCTAATACCCTTGTGAAAGGTATGAATCCATCTCTTCTTCGCCCTCCTACCCGCAAGAGAAGAAGAGGATGGCAACTGGTCTACCGCAGAAGATACGTCATTTTTTTTCTAGATCTCTTGTAAATTTTGTGCTTCTTTTACGCATTGCTTTATTTTCGTGAATTTCATTTTTTTGCTTTTTTTTTGTTGCTTTCTTTCTCTCCTCTTCTGAGATCTTGATGTGTTCCTTTCACTTGAAGAGTTCCATCTTGTATTCTTCTTTCACTATTACGTTTTCGTTGGGTGTTTCAAAAATCATCCATAATCATATCTTCATTCTTTTTTCATTCTGTACGGCCATATTTCATTATCGCTCAGCAGAATCTTAATTTGGGACTGTCTATGAAAAGCTGTTTTTCCTTCTATTATTTTGGGAGGCCTTATTTGATCTGTACGGGTTACTATGCTGTTCCACTTTTGTTGTTGTTTAAGAGCCTTGTTTTCTCATTGTATTAAAAATAACTGACCCTGTCCGGATCCAAGACATTTTTGTCCCACAGTTTTGTTCCTTAAATAATGTCCAGTACATTAGCTTTCAAGATTCAATATAAACTAAAAAAGGACAATATATTTTTAGTTCATTTGTGAAATCCGTGTGTCATATTCTTTTATTCTTTGACAAATTCCCAGGTTACGCGGGGTGTTATTGTTACTGCTAGTTTCTTATTAAAATATTATGAATTGTTTCAAGTTATATTAATATAAATATGCTGTTTGAAAAAATATATAGGTTCTTATAGCAATATAATATATGAATAAAATATCGGTACTTATAAAATCCACGATAGTATTTGTTGACTTCATGTTTGACTCCAAATCCAACTTAAAAAAAGATCTGTTTTATATGAGTGTAGCAATCTTCATAATTTCCAAATGAAAATAAACTGCCAAAAAGAAAGGGAAGCTTTTTTTTCTCTCTCTCTCTCTCTCACACACACACACACACACACACACACACACACACACACAAAGGGAATTAATATATTTTTTTATTTTCAATATGGCATTATTTCTTATTAAAATGTTATATTTTCGTGTTTGTATTGATCTCATATTAAACTTCAGATTTTGTATCTGGTTTTTAGCAGTGTGCATTAATCTACTGGCCTGTGCATTCGAAAGTCTTAATAAAGAATGTTTGTACACTGCCAGAGAACAGATCTTTATTAAGACTCTCAAATTCACAGGACAGTAGATCTAACTGGCACTGTTTAAAAAAAATTGAAAAAAAAGAGCCTCTATTCAAACACGTTTACCCAGTAAAATATAATGTTTAAAGTAATAAGAAACACACACACACACTACATATATATATATATATATATATATATATATATATATATATATATATATATATATATATAAGATTGAACATTGAAGTCAACACTAAAAGACGCATCTCAATCACACTTAGACACATTTTCTTTTCAGTTAACAAGGACAATATTCAAAGTTCATATTAAAAGTTCGCTTCCTACAACTTTTAAACTGAGGGGAGGTATTGTCGGAGTTAGCTCCTCCTCAGTTCCTTAATCCTTCAACAGGGGTCTCTCTCTCTCCTGGCTATAAATACTGGCTGACCCTTCGCCTCGATCTCTCTTTTCCACTTAGCCCTTGGGCCTACACCTCGCGCGGAGGTGAGGTAAATCTCTCTTTTCAACTAACACCAATATGTGACCTCTTACAGATTCAGCGTTTCCCAAATTCTGGGAACACGCTAAGAACAATACACGTACGTACGAACACTCACCACAACACACACATGATATTCACCACACAAACTCTGTGTAACTGTCCATGTCTTTGTAACTTGTTATTTATATATATATTTGTTTACATATATATATCGGTCTTGTTTGTCTTCTTTGGACTTAATTAAAGTCCAACATTCTCATGTAGCTGGACCGGCTAGCAGGAAATTTTAACCCACGTGTGTTCTTCACATCTTCACCCCACGGTCCACTACAATATTAAGAACGTTAACTAAAACTTCGTAATTGCAGGTTATATCTATTTTAAATACGTTTATTTATCTAATTTACTGTCTTTGTCGTATTTATTTTTAGAATTTAGTAAAATTTAAGCTAAATGCGTGACCTTTCCGAGTTCGAAAAAGGGCAAATTGTTGGAGCTCGCATGGCAGGAGCCTCGATCACTAAGGTTGCTAAGCTGTTTGGTTTTTCAAGAGCTACCATATCAAGAACTATGGCACAATTTGTGAAACAGGGCAAAATCCCTAGCAATCATAGCAATCAGGCCGGACTTGCAAACTTGCTGACAGGGACCGACGTGCATTGAAACGCAATGTGGCGAAAAATCATCGGACTACTGCGGCCAAAGTGACTGCTGAGTTGAATAATCATCTGAATAGTCCAGTTTCTACTAAAATTGTTCATTGTGAGCTCCATAAGGCTGGATATCATGGAAGAGCAGCTGTAAGGAAAACTCTTCTATCCACTCGCAACATTGACTGCATCTTCCAAGACGATAATGCTCCAATACATACCACTCGAGTGGTTAAGAATTGGTACGAAAAGCATGAAAGTGAGCTAGAACACATGGAGTGACCTCTCCAATCTCCAGATATCATTATTATTCAACATTTGTGGTGCATTTTGGAGCAACAATTTACGAGCCACTATACTCCACCGTCGTGTCTTAAAGAGTTGGAGCCGGTGTTAATCGAAGAATGGCTGAAAATTCCTCTGGATGAAGTCAGGAAGCTGTAGGATTCCATTCCTAGATGTAAAACGTATGTGAGGCTAAAGGAGGATCAACTCCATATTAAATAAATTTTCTCTGAATTTAACAAGTGTTTCAATTATTTTGTCCATCCCCTATATAATATTATTTTTAGTGGATGCCCTTATTTGAGTAGAGTAGACCATTTGTTTTATTTTAAACTGTATTTATTTGCAGTATTTACATTAGTCGGACTATTGTTCTCATCTTTGTCGCTCCGGCCTTCTTCAGGTGGTTGGAATTTCTAACTGAACCCTTTATTTCGATCACTGGGGTAGACTGTTCTAGTTCCACGTGCCATGTTTGATGGATGTCAGTTATCAGTTATCCCCTGCTGTAAATACTGTACATAATACCTCATCTCCGAAATATAGACAGACTTTGTATTTATTTGGCCTACCTGCAAACTCGGGAAAACTTATTAAAGAAAATGTGCCCTCAGGAGGGATTTGAAACTTTGTCCCACTTTGACGGAGACACCATCATATGATCCGGCAAAAATATGTTGCTTAAATAAATGAGATGTATTTATTCTTTACACACACACACATATATATATATATATATATATATATATATATATATATATATATATATATATATATACATATATATATATATATATATATATATATAATTTTAGATCAACGAATCGGTGGTGATTTATGCATCTGATAACTCATAATAATTTGTATCTCACTTATTTAAACCGTTATTTAACTTCTCTCTTTTAAATTTTATTCCTCGCCCTCACCTTAAGGTTTTCCTGTTTTTCTTTCTTCCGTTACACCACTCTCTAGATCTTTCATATATTTCTCTCTCACCCTTGTTCCTCACTGCCACATACACTCTCAATAATTTTTTTTTTATATCCGGAGATATATTTTATGTTTTCTTTCTGAATTTGTAGGTCTGATGAATTGGATCGAGATTACGATTCCAATATGATTATAACCATGGGATATTAGTGTTTGAGCCTTTCATATATATATATAAATATAAAAATATATATATATATATATATATATATATATATATATATATATATATATATATATATAGGGCCAGAGATAGATAGAGGGAGAGCGAGATGCAATGTGGATATTATTTTCTTGCTCTGTCTTTGACATAGAGCTCTACCTGGATTTTATCCTCTTGGAAATATTTAATTATTTATTTAAAAATATGATTCCTCCGCTACATAAGAGATCTCATGTTTCTAAAATGTCGCTTGAAAATGAAACAGAGCTTGCTATTTTAATTCAATTTAATTCTAATAATTATATTGAAGTTTTCAACTCTTGTTTTTGAAACATGAGAACTCTTATGTAGCGGAGGAATTATATTTTTAAATAAATAATTATATTTAGGCTCTACTTTTGTATCGAGTACTGTTTTTTTTAAAAGAAAAACAAAAATACTAAAGAACTTCGGATTATTTACCTAACGAGTTCTTTCCTATTTTCTATATATTTTCACACACACACACATTATATATATATATATATATATATATATATATATATATATATTCGACTCTCCCGTCGTATGAGGGTCAAGCAGCTCAGTTTCTAGGCACTAGCACATATGATTTAATTATAGTGGTGAAGGTTTTGTTACGAACCATCCACTCTTTTTGAAGTGCCGAATGCAGATTCCTGGTGCCACAAGGTCCCCAAACGACCCACCACAGGTTTTCAATTCAGAGTTATCCTTCTCTTAAACCAGTTGCTATCCAAAGCCATAGAACTCAGTCTGTCCTGCTATTTTACCCATAGCTTGAGGGAGAACAAGCGGATTGATACCTTTCACAAGGATATTAGCCCGCAAATGAATGTATTCAAATAGAATTCGAAGTCGGTGCTCTGATTCCTCAATCCAAGCCGCTATCTCTTATATATATATATATATATATATATATATATATATATATATATATATATATAGTCGTTATTGAAACCGTCTTTTCAGATGACGGCAACCGGTTTTCTTCATGGTAGATGGGTTCTCGTGTGATTGATTAGTCCAACACGGGAACGGCATGCCACAACACAAGTAGGGCATCTGAAAAAGTCTTGAGTGGTAGTAGAGGAAAAGTTCTGTTTGTGATGTCTTCGATTTTTTCCTGGTTCAATTTTCCTTCTGTGGTTTGGACAGCATCTATGCAGACATGCCACCAGCTGACTTTTCCCAATTGGCTAGTGATGATACCAAGAGTCTTCAGGGTGGCCCTGATATAGTCCCTATATAGCTTGTACTGACAACCGACAGCCTTTTCGCTAGACTCCTATTCCCCGAAGGAAACACACACACATGTTCGCATTTTCAAACGAAGGATATATTGATGAAATTATTGAAAAATAATCATGCGTCTCTAAAGTCTACAAGGTTGCAACAACCTGTGTTCTTTAACATTTCAAGAATATGACTGAATAATCTTACAGAGTAATTACCGCATTTCACTAACTGAAACATTCCTAAGAGAATTATAACTCCAACCAGGATTTATTATTGGTGCGTGCAATCTTGACAACATAAAATACGCAGATGACACTGTGTTGATGGCATACACATAAAGAAAGTTATAGGAACTCCGAGATAAAATATTAAAGGGAAATGGGGGAAAGGATTTGTAAAAAAGAAAATATATGGTGGTTAGCAAAAAGAACAACCCAAGATGCGAATTATGAATTGGAAATATGAAAATGAATCAAGTACAAAAGTTTAAATATCTGGGAAGGGATTTAACAGATGACAGAAAATGTGACACAGAAATACAAAGGTGCATAGAAATAGCAAAAGATGCCTTCCAAAAGCTAAGCAAAGTATTAAGAAATAGAAAAATCTCATCAGATTGCTGAACTGTTATGTAATGCCAGTCTCCTATATGGCAATGAATGCTGGACAATTTCCTCGCCGATGATAAGGGGAGACTTGAAGCAGCAGGGTGTAATCCTCCAGAATAAAGCTGAGAATACCACGGACAGAGCATGTAAGCAATAAGGAGGTTTTAAAGAAAATAGAAACAAAAAAGGACTTATAATCAGAAAGAAAGTGTTGAAATTACTTGAACCTGGAAAGAAGGCTTGGAAAATTTGACACTCGCAGGACATATTGAAGGCAAGATGGAAAACAGCAAGTGACCTACTTTATGAGTGTAAATGGTTGACAGATCATTGTTAAAAGCTACAAAAATAGGAAGTTGCGGAGAGCCATGACCAACTTACCTAACAAGCTTGTGTAAATGGATAGCAGAACAGAGAGTGTGAAGAATAGTAAAAAAAAAGATATTGCTATGAGCTACAAAGAATTTGTGGAGAGCCATTATCGCCCACGTCCTGAACGGACACGGTTCATAGAAAGAGAAATATCAAGTTGACACAATTTTTGAAACAGTCTGAAGTTTCTGGGACACATAATGAGAAAGGGGGGGTGCTAGAGAATCTGACACTCACAGATCGAATAGAGGGAAAGAGAGACAAGAGAAAGCAACGCATGACATACCTGGCGGGCTTAAGCAAGTAGATGACAGAATGTGGTATGGGGGAGGTGACAGACGTATGAAACTTATTGAGAGCTCCAAGAGATAAGAGGATGTGGAGAGCCATGATCACCTACGTTCTGAAAGAACACGGCACATAAAAAGAAAATCTTTGTTGATTTCTGTCTACACTATTTACATTATTCGGAATATTGTCCTCATCTTTTTCGTCATATTTATTACGTTTCGGCCATTCTTCGGGTGGTTGGAATGTCGGACTGAACCCTTTATTTCGCTTACAGGGGTAGACTGTTGTAGTTCCACGTGCCATGTTTAATGGATGTCAGTTATCAGTTATCTCCTGTTAATTCCCCTCTCCAAGTTCTCCACTGCCTTAACCGGGTATTGAACTCACACTCTTTGGGTTCTGTCACAGGACACATGGCACAGCGGATAAAAGCGTTGGTTAGGTCCAGTGACAGAACCCAAAGAGTGTGAGTTCAATACCGGGTTAAGGTAGTGGAGAACTTGGAGAGGGGAATTAACAGGAGATAACTGACAACTGACATCCATCAAACATGGCATGTGGAACTAGAACAGTCTACACCAGTGAGCGAAATAAAGGGTTCCGTTCGACATTCCAACCACCTGAAGAAGACCAGAACGTACAATGATCGAAACGCTGTGATAAATATGGCGACTAAGAATAATGTAAATAGTGTACATAATACCTTATTTCAGAAATATTGACAGATACTGAAGAAGGCCGGAGCGTACAATGGCCAAAACGTTGTTATAAATATGGCAACAAAGATGAGGACAATAGTCCGAATAATGTAAATAGTGTACATTATACCTCATCTCAGAAATATAGACAGACTTCTGTTTAATTGATTTTTTGCAGTGTAGGGTAAGTTTAGCAATATCTGTAGTTTATGTTCAATGTATATCTTAGTTGTTTGTTAAACTTCGTTTTGTATGCCTCTCGTAGCAATAACAGGCCACCCAGTGCGGATAGTATGTTTGCAAATGTAGCCATTGCTTTACAGCAAACACCCTTATAGATATCATTCCTGTTAATTTTTATTTTCATCAAAGAAAGAAATATTCGTCAAATGAGAAGATTTTCCTGTGTATGTGTGTGTGTGTGTGTGTGTCTTTTCTCTTAATCATTCAAGGCCATAAAAATACTAAGACACAAGGCAATTCTGAGTGTGAAAGAATAGGAAAAAGAGAGAAACATTATTTAGGAGCAAGAATAGAATAGCAATCAAGACAGTAGATAACGATTGGCATTGCATTTAAATTTTTGAAGATAAAAGTTGACTGGGAAGCAAGAATCCGGAAGAGAGTTCCACAAGCGAAAAGTGCGAGAAAAGAAACTGTTAGCATAGAACTTACGGTTGTATCTAGCCAATTCATCTGTAAATTGATGAGACCTTGTCGCCAATCTGGAACTGCACTTAAATTCATATGCGGCAGGAATAACATTCTGCTACCACTTTCTTTCGATGTCAATTTTGTAAAAGCTAAACGCCAAAATGGATCACAGAGTCTTGATATTTCTATGATTCCTGATTGGTTAATTAATGCTAATATCATGCTATCGTCTACGTCCGCACGGCTAAAATTAATTTGCTGCCAAAAATCTATGTGTTTCAAGCTTATGTGATTCACATTAATTATAAATACCTAGCGACATTTCCAATTCTTCCTCTTTTGCCCTCACTCACACACAAGATGTAGCGTTAGAGAGATCAATTCTGTCCCTTATGGGAAGACGCTATGACGCTATGACGCACGCACGCACGCACGCATGTGCACACACGTACGTATGAATATTGCATATCTCTTAACTGATCCTATTCCCTCCTTCGACTACAAGCAACAGAAACTTATCAACTTCTAACAGTGAGGCTTGCGGCATCAAACAATTCGCCAAACAAATTCACGCCGTTCAAATCTTTGAAGTTTCTAAGATGGATTTCCAAATATAATCCAAAGCTTCAAATTCCCTCACTCACCAACAAACTACACCTCAATTTTAACATCTACGATTTTTATCGAGACAACAACAATTCTGCTCGATGAAAATACAGTTTGCCAAACAAACATTTTATTCAAAAAACAATTTTGAACATTTTTTTAATTGAGAGTAAATAACTCCTGCTATATTATTAATTATAAATGCTACATCTTAGTATACACTTTGTAACAATTTGCAACTCAGTTTAAATTACCTCAGTAAATTCATTCTTCAGTCTTGTATATTGTTGATGTAAAAATGTTTTGTTATTTCTAGAAATAGTTTTATATTTTGTCGTAGATGGCCTTGTGCGATACCCAATGTTAAATGTTTTTGGAGAAGTTTATTTTCACGCAGCCAAAACAAATAATACCTTCTGATATATATATATATATATATATATATATATATATATATATATATATATACCCTTTATTCTCTATTCAACACCATCACTTGTTAAGACACCAGAAGTGTTGAAACAAAATGGCTATTTTTGTAGTGATTTTATAACATATTTATGTTATAATTTTCGAATAAATAATTATATATATATATATATATATATATATATAAATTTACAAGAAGATAGAATCCAGGTAGAACTCAATGTCCAGAACAGAGTAAAGATATAATAAAAAAGGCTCAAGCACTAATATTCCATGGTTATAATTTATTACACTCGAATCGTAATCCCGATCCAATTCATCAGGCCTACAAATTCAAAAAGAAATTGAAAAATATAACTCCAGGTATAAAAAATAAAATTTTAGTGAGAGTGTATGTGTGGGAGTGGGAAACAAGTGTGAGAGGGAAATGTATGAAAGCTCTAGAGAGAGGTGTAACAGAAGAAAGAACAGGAAAGGCCTAAAAGGTGAAGGTGAGGATTAAAATTTAACAGAGAAAAGTTTTAAAGAGAGGAGTTAAATAACGGTTTAAATGAGTGAGATACAGATAAATATAAAAATATTTTTCGATGCATAATTCGCTCATTACGTAATAACCTACTCCTCCTCAACAGTCCACTAAAAAAATATGTCAGACAGATTCAGGAGAGAAAAGTTGTCTAGCACGACACAGTGAACCAAATGCCTTAGCAAGCACGCCTTGCAATTGATTCAATTCCCCCTACACACCCAATACAGAAAGTACGGCAGGTATTGTTGCAGTGGTATTTTATCTGGACTGAAACTCATGATTTTTTAAGTTGATACTTATTTAAACGTATGGGGGTGGGGATAGCCTCCTCCATAAAGTACAGCCCTGGTATTGTTGTAGTGAGGTTTTAACTAAACCTCTCCTAGTTAATAAAACTTTAAAAAAATATTGGGCAAGGAGGCCTAGCCCTTCTAGCGCCCCCTTCTGCAAAGACGGCCCTGATATTGTTGTAAGTGGGATTTTATCTTGACCCTACGATTTTGTTATTTAAAAATATAGGGAAGGCGGGAGTAGTTAGCCCTCAAATCCCCACCCCAAAACAGCCCTAAAATCAATTTTCAATCGACTTTTATCTTATAGCTACTGAATTTTCCTGCCTTGTCAAAATTACCGAATTTTCCTAAATCCTTTAATCAAGTATGGCTTCTCAAAATGGGCGTCTGCATTATTCCTCATTCCTTTTTCTTTTCGTTCATTTTAGACGTGGCTTGGCTGTGATAATTACGCATTGAACTTCTTCAGTCGGTGCATACATTTCATTTTATTTCAAACAGACTCACGTGCCACGAGCAATATTTCTCTCCCTCTTTCTCTGCATTTTCTTATTTGCGTTTAAAGACAAGGCCGGCAATTACTATTTTTTTTCTTGTACCAACAGCAACAGTCTTCTACTATTCATGATTTATAGATAGCCTTTTGTCTGGAAAGTGAATGCGGCTATGTTTAGTACTACAGCCAATAAAATATCAATAAGAAGATTAGTGAAGAATGATGTTGAAATTTTTCATTTGCAGAACATGTTGCCAAGAATCTCTCATGAACTACAGGTAAAATTTCACAGTCTCTGAAAATTGATAGTTTAGTTTAGAATCATTATTCCCAATTTCCTTCATTATTATTCAACGTCAGGGCTCCCCGCCCCCATTGTCTTCTTTTTTTCGAATTGAGTTTTTTTTTTTTTTTGTGAGAAGCTATGATCTATTAGATTGCTAAAAAAAGTTTTACTGCTTCGTGTTACAATGAATATCTTCTATTCTTTTGGAGGAAGGGCATTGGCTAGAGTTGTCTTTGAATTACTATTTTCGTAATATCTTTTTTTTATGGAAATCCTGGGATTTTCGATACAAAACTGATTAGACGTATCATAAATCGTGTCTTTCTTTCAAATTACCGTGGTTACAGACATGTATTTAAATTGAATTGCTAAGTACCGTACAGACGTTTGAAATGGAAGCGTCTCGGTAGTCCTCTTTGCATGACGCCAATGGATGAAAAAAATGACACAATCATAAAACGAACGAGACGCTGAGAAGTCGTCGGCCCGACACACTTCTCCAAATTTGACCAAACGTTAGATTTTTTCTTATTTCTTTTGTTCAACTAAGACTTTTTCAGCAATTTTTCGTACATATGAAATCACAAATTTTGTCCTTTGAACTTAATAATTCCGGATAAATTAAAAACTTTACTAATCTATCTATCTATAAAATTCTGTGACATTCATTAGTCGGTCACACCCTCTAAAGAAGCCAATTGAAACCAAATTTTGGAGAGAAGTACAAGCAGGTAAAGGGGTACAGACTGCGGTTGGTTTTATTAGGGTGCATAGCTTAAATACGATACATTCATTAATTTTTCCAAAAAAAAAATAATGAAAATTTTTTTAAAATAGCGAAATTGAACGACTATTTACATTATTCGGACTATTGTCCTCATCTTTGTCGTCATATTTATTACAACTTTTCAGCCGTTGTATGCTCCGGCCTTGGAACGTTGGATTAAAAAACCCTTTATTTAGCTCACTGGGGTAGACTGTTCTAGATCCACGTGCCATGTTTAATGAATGTCAGTTGTCAGTTATCTCTTGTTAATTCCCCTCTCCAAGTTCTCCACTGCCTTAACCGGGTATTGAACTAACACTCTTTTGGGTACTGTTACTGGATCTAACTAACGCCTTTATCCGCTGTACCATGTGTACTTGAGGACATCTGTGTATGACTTTCTGGGTATTATAAACCTAATGTCTTCAGCAACCATTTTTACCAGTGCTCATATTGCAATTTTTGCTGTTATCATTGCATGCTTTTACCAAAGAGTTTGAGTTCAATACCCGGTTAAGGCAGTGGAGAACTTGGAGAGGGGAATTAACAGGAGATAACTGATAACTGACATCCATTAAACGTGGCACTAGAACAGTCTACCCCAGTGAGTGAAATAAAGGGTTCATTTTGACATTTCAACCACCTGAAGAAGGCCGGAGCGTATAACGGCCGAAACGTTGTAATAAATATGGCAACAAAGATGAAGACTATAGTCCGAATAATGTAAATACTGTATATAATACATCATCATAGAAATATAGACAGATACTGAAAGGCCGAAACGTTGTAATAAATATGGCGACAAAGATGAGGACAATACTCCGAATAATGTAAATAGAGTGTATATAATACCTCATCTTAGAAAGATAGACAGATACTGAACAGCGTGAGTGTTTGTTGAGACTCGCTGTTATTTGTCTCTAGCTCCTTGTGTTCCTTTTTTTCTTTTTCCTCCCCATTGCGCATTTTCTAGTGTTTTTAATTTAAGTTAGATCTCCCGTGGAAGCCTGAAGAGCGGGAGCGAAACCGTTTGCATCGCTTTTAATATGTCTAGTAATATTAAGCTTCACACTTTTATTTCTGTTTATATATATATATATATATATATATATATATATATATATATATATATATATATATATATATATATACACAGTGTAACCCGGATATAAGAGAGTTGTCGGGACCGGATAATACGTCTATTATATCCGGGTTTGGTCTATTATATATACATTAACACAGGCTCTAATTTGGGACCAGAGAAAATCGCTCTTATATCCGGGTTTCTCTTATATCCGGGTTACACTGTATATATATATATATATCTTATATCCGGGTTACACAGTATATATATAATGTATATATACATTAACACAGGCCCTAATTATATATATATATACAGTGTAACCCGGATATAAGAGAAACCCGGATATAAGAGCGATTTTCTCTGGTCCCAAATTAGAACCTGTGTTAATGTATATATACATTATATATATACTGTGTAACCCGGATATAAGATATATATATATATATATATATATATATATATATATATATATATATATATATATATACAGTGTAACCCGGATATAAGAGAGATTTTCTCTGGTCCCAAATTAGAGCCATGCTTACCTAAACAAAACAGACCGAACCCGGATATAAGAGACTTCGTATCCGGTCCCGACAACTCTCTTATATCCGGGTTACACTGCATATATACACACACACACGTGTGTGAGAGAGATGGGGGGAACAATTAATCGACTGTTCTTGTGTCACCAACAGTTTTTAACCTCTTTTCCTTCCCTTATCAAGAAACGCGCTCTCTGGCACATTTCAACAAGCTGACTATCCTCGTGCCACTTGTACGAACTTAATGACTATCTTTCTCGGTATTTCAAAGGGAAACAAAAAACAAAGGATACTTTATCTTTTGTGGGGGCGGGTGGCGTAACTACATTTTTATTTTCTGTGCTAGTGAATTAAAACTAAGGAATATAAATTCAAAACGTACACTTTAAAGTGGACAAAAGAGACAGGAAATAGTAGCAGCCTTCTAATCTCCCACCATTTTGTTTTGAGCATAAAAGAACAGTTTTTTTTTTAATACTGTTTCACTTAGGGATATAAATACGACTTTTATAATGATTTGTGGTATCAATCTTTTAATAAAAAAACATTACAATTATTTAATGTTTCATGATAAATAATAAATACAGTAAAGAAGTCTTTCTTATTGCGATGCTTAACGGCCATATCAATTCTCGCACGATCAAGCTAAGCAACGTTGAGCCTGGTCAGTACCTAGATGGGTGACTGCTTTGGAATATCAGGTGCTGTAAGCTTGGGTGTGCGTATGGTGTAATGGGTAACAGTTCAGAAATTTGAAACCAGATAGCCAAGTTCCAATTCTAGTTGGATTTGTTATATTCCCAAAATGTATGAATCCACCTCTTCTCCTCCCAGCTATGGGTTAAATAGTAGAACTTGTATCAATAAATCATTATATCCAAAAATAACTTCTTACAGTATTTTCTGGCGTTAAATAACCTGCAAAAGGTTGATAAGCCGTAAAAAGCAAATCGGTCTTACTGGGGTACTTTGATGAGAAGCAACAAAAGAAGAGTTCTAACACTTTTCCATGTGCCGTGTCCCTTCAGGACATGGACAATCCTGACTCTCCACAATTCCTTGATCTTTTGTAGCCCTTAGTAAATGTTGTCTTTTTGCTATCTCTCCAGTTTTGGCAACCATTTACACAAGCTCGTTATGTAGATTATTTGCTACTTTCTTCTGTCTCTCTTGCCTTCAATAGGTCTTGTGAGTGTCAAAATTTCCAAGCCCTCTTTCCTCATATGTCCTAGAAATTTCAACTACCTCTTTCTGATAATAAATATAATCATCCCAACGCGATTTGGGATTTTGATGTCACATTTTCGGTCCTGTTAAAACACCGCCTAGATAAATGCTTGTATTTATTTAATTTTAACATCTCCATTTTGTAATTGTTATGTTGGACTGTTTCTTTTGCTGACAATCATACATTCTATCTTCTTTCAATTGGTGTTTAGTCCTTTCTTCTTGCTTTCGTTTACTACATTCTTCGGGAGTTCCTGTAGTTCCATTCTGTATCTTCTAAAATAGTGTATCATCTATTCATACTATTTACGATGTTCGGACTGTTGTCCTCATCTTTATCATATCCACAACGTTTCGGCTGTTGTACGTTCCGGCCTTCTTCGGGTGATATGCGTTGGAATTTCAAACCCTTTTAGTTTATAGGGGTAGATTGTTCAACGTTCCATGCCTTTTCTGGGTGTCTTAGCTTCAGTTAATTCCCTTTAGTAACTAAACTCGCCAAGTTTTTGTTCATCCCTGCTCTGACCTGGTATTGAACTCAGAACTCTTTGGGTCAAGTCACTTTTGGATTATTTTAACCAACGCTTTTATTCACTGTTCTAAAGAGAATTAGCTGCAATGTTGCAAGAACGTGACTTGTTAACTGAATACGGTCCCAGGTGAGTAAAACCTATCTTCAATGCTTATCCGCTCTGAAAAGGAACTACCAAAGCAACTGTGATTTCAAAAGTTCTTATAACTCGGTATTAGAATATTTTTTGCAACACGCTGCTGGGGGCTGGTAGTATGCGTCGGTGTTTGAAACTGGGAATAACACGCTGCCTCCTGAAATACCCACAACAAAATAGCGGACTCGGGATGTGAGTCCACGTAAAGAAATAAAAGAAACGACAAGAACCAATATATATTTGCAAACAAATGACAATGTATTAACAACAAAGGTATACAAACGACAAAGACAAGATGTGTGTATCAAAGGAATGTGAAAACCTTTTGGGTTCAAAGTATGTGTAGTGAGTGAATGTGCGTGTGTATGTATGTTCATGCGTTTCCCAAAGCGAAGCGCGTTCTCCGCGGGAGGTTACATGTTGACGAATAAGCGGTTAATGTCGGAAGAGAGCGAGAAATACAATCGCCGAGTATTTATAGTCCGGAGAGTGTCCCCTAGTAGCGGTTTCGAAAATTAGGAAAGCGTTAACCCGACAAGGCTGACACGTGCTGAAACCATCAAAGTACTTAGTACAGTGTAACCCGGATATAAGAGACTTCTTCTCCGGTCCCGACAACTCTCTTATATCCGGTTTACACTGTATTGTTGAAGTTATCGCGCTAACATTTTTATTGAGAAGATAGGTAGATATTTGTTATTTTAATCATTATTGTTTTTAAAATGGTGGGAGTATTTTATATGTTAAATAATAAAACTTAATTTTTCGAAAAAAAAATGAAAATTTATTGTACTAAGCTACGCACCCTAGTAAAACCAACAGTACTTTGTGCCCCCTTAACTGTTTGCACTTCTCCCCAGAATTTGGTTTCAATTGGCCAGTTTAGTGTATCTGCGACGGACTAATGAATGTCACAGAAATTTATATGGACTAGAATGTTTGGCAAAATATCGGTTCATGTAGAAATCTTTACAGTATTTAGTATTGTCGAAGTTACTGTTAACATTTTTCTCAAGATTTACAAACTATACGTTTCGGCCTTTCAGTATCTGTCTATATTTCTGAGATGAGGTATTATATACACTATTTACATTATTCGGATTATTGTCCTCATCTTTGTCGCCATATTAATTACAACGTTTCGGCCTTTCAGTATCTGTCTATATTTCTGAGATGAGGTATTATATACACTATTTACATTATTCGGACTATTGTTCTCATCTTTGTCGCCATATTAATCACAACGTTTCGGCCTTTCAGTATCTGTCTATATTTCTGAGATGAGGTATTATATACACTATTTACATTATTCGGACTATTGTTCTCATCTTTGTCGCCATATTAATTACAACGTTTCGGCCTTTCAGTATCTGTCTATATTTCTGAGATGAGGTATTATATACACTATTTACATTATTCGGACTATTGTTCTCATCTTTGTCGCCATATTTATTACAACGTTAGGCAATAACACAAAAAAAAGATATTTCGATTCGCATTTATTTTTTTCGCCTCGGATACTACCTGGATTATACTAAAAACAAAAAACAAAATAATTTCCTTGCCTGAGGATGACTGAATGTACAGTTCAAAGTACTCGCGTATTAAAAAAAAAGACCTTATGCAGCTAAGAATTATTAAGAACAAGGATCATAACATTCATCGAGTGATTTGTAGGTAAATGCATCTTTAAAATTTTGTTTGCGAAAGGATTTCGCCATTTTATATCATTAACTTTACTAATCTACTTTTTGTATGAATGATTCATTGTAATATATATGTGTGTGTGCGCACGCGCGTGCGCCCATGCCGTCAAAATTAACGGCAAGAAGGAATGTCTTATAAGTAATATGTATTATATTGTAATTTTCGTTTAGTCCAAGTACAATTTTTTTCTATGTAACAATTGGGGGTGAGTGTGCAAAATAACGATGACCTACCCGCCCAAATTCAAGTTATATTTGTTTTGGAAAAGAAAAAAAAATAGTTAAATAAAAATTATAAGAGACAGGTATGAGTATGGGGAACAGTAGTCAGGTTGAATATTTGTTTTACGAATATAACTGAATTTTATTTCCTTTTTAGGGCCAATTAGGAAGAAATAATTATAATTTATGTACGTACGTGAGAAACAGTGAAATGTTATATAAATTCT
This sequence comes from Acanthosepion esculentum, assembly GCA_964036315.1. Taxonomy (NCBI): domain Eukaryota; kingdom Metazoa; phylum Mollusca; class Cephalopoda; order Sepiida; family Sepiidae; genus Acanthosepion; species Acanthosepion esculentum. The sequence continues at coordinate 17,086,910 of OZ038508.1, read as the reverse complement.
TTTTTTTTCTTTTCAAAAGCAAATGTAATTTTGGCGGGTGGGTTATCGTTTGTGTGAAAGAGTCAGTACGTGTGTGCGCGCTTCTTAGTCATAACGGGGGATACAAGAGATAGAATTTATTTCTTACTGTGAACTGTGTCGCCGTTGTTTGGGGTGGTCCCTTTGTAGTTTTCAGAGCTGTAGTTTTTTGCATGAGGACGTGAATGTTGTATTGACCTCTGTGCGTCTCATGTCAAAATTTTGCACGCTGTCCCTCAATTGTTACACACAAAAACAAACATATTATATATATATATATATATATATATATTAACAATCGAGTTCTTTCAGTCACTGGCGTGTTTATCTAAAAATAAATACGCTTAAATTCACCTCCATCCCTGCCATGCGCCAACAGCTTAGGGGTAGATTCTTCGACTGACGTCAATTCAGCCAGGTTTAGATCCTAGCTAGAGGCAACCGAACGTCTATCCACACTGATGAGCTGTGATACAGCGAAACAGTCTGTCTGTGGATGACAAATATATATATCAGTGTGGCTAGATGTCCGGTTGCCTTTAGCTAGGATCGAAACCCGACTGAATTGGCGTCAGTCGGAACTTCAACTACTAAGCCATCGGCGCACGGCACGCATGAAGATGAATTTTAGCGTGTTTATTTTTAGATTTAGATAAATACAAAGTGACTGAGAGTGACTCAATTCTGCCGAAGAGTCATGCTATATTAGCTTAAATAGTCGCTGTTTACAAACTCACAGCTCAAACCAACAGAGCTCAACCGAAATTAATTTTTCAGATTATATATATATATATATATACACACACACATTTCATTGAATACGACAGACAAGGTGCTTTTTTAGTTTTTTTATACAATTTCTCATGCGATTTAATAATTTTTTTTCTTTTCGGATGAAAAAAAAAAAATAGATCCCATGTGAAATTGTATAAAAAACTAAAAAAGCACCTTGTCTGTCGTATTCAATGAAATGTGCATGAAAGAAGGATTGGTGCCTAAATACACAAAATATATATATATATATATATATATATATATGAACATTTCTCAAATTTAACTTTTATCTGTGTGTATGTTTTCGTTTTCCATGTCGACAAATTTTCACACACACACATATATATATATATATATATATATATATATAATTTCAGTGGAAATAAGTGAACAATAAATGTACAATGCCTCATACTCCAAGGGCACAAGAAAGTCAAAGTTTGAAAGAGAATGAATTGTTTGTTAATCTGGAGGTGGAATCGGTAAACATTCCATGGCATCAATACTTGGGATTCCATCTTCAGCTGAAAATTGGATGATAACGGGATCCTTAAATGAATGAAAGAAACTCGTTTCGTTGTTGACTCTCAGAATGGAGTCTCTATTCATTGAGACAGGAAACTGAAAAAGAATTCTCATTGCAAGTTGGTCGACCAAAGATATCTCAGCCAAGAACGGCAATATTTTATCTTTATAATGCGAGTTAAAGTAACGTTTTTCAGAAAAAGAATGCCGCCTGTTGAGCAAATCTACATTTGTCAGAGTGAGTTGTGGAAAATATCTTCCAAAAGCTAAGCAAAGTATTAAGAAACAGAAAAATATCGCTAGAAGCAAAGAAAAGAGTACTGAACTGTTATGGAATATCAGTTCACCGACATAGCAATGGCTGCTGGACAATCTCCCCAGAGATGAAGAAGAGACTTGAAGCAGCATTAATGTGGTTCAGCAGAAGGATGATGAGGATACTCTGTGCATACATGTGAGCAGTGACGAAAATGGAAATAAAAGAGACACTTATACTAAACATCAGAAAGAGAGAATTCAAATTTCTATGGCTCATAATAAGGAAAGAGAGCTTGGAAAATTCGATGCTCACAGGGACAGACTGAAAGCAAGCGGTACATAGGAAAACAACGCATGACCTACCGGGCGAGCTGGAGTAAATGGATGGCAGAACAAGGTTTAGGAGAGATAAAATGACAAAATTTACTAAGAGCCACAAAGGACAGGAAATTGTGGAGAGCTATGATCACCAACGTTTGTGAAAAGAGAACGCAAAGCTGGAGATTGATGAGTCAGCAATTTGTTTGAGCCACTTGCAGACCATTTTCAAGCATGAGAGAGTTTAAAGTATTGTTTAGACAGAAATCTGGGCGCTATTACACTTTCGCCCCCCCCCCTCCGCCATGTTTTTTTTCCCCGCGACTATTTTATTTTTTTTATTACTTTTTTCCTGTTCATCATGTTCAGAACGTCAAACAAGCATTTAAAAAAAAAAAATTTTTTCTGTCTATCACTCGGATGGTGGTTGATGAAATACTTCACGCACACATCATGACAAAACTGATTCCAGTCAACCACAATGTTTGGGCTGGAAATTTCTAAATCCTTTCTTAGTGTTTCCACAGATGGTCCTCGGCCTCTACCGAATGCTCATTTTCGTCCGGCAAGCTTTACCTCTTCCCGAAAACGGCTGTTGCAAGCAATTCAGTCCATACTGACTTCTGGGAGGTGCGAACGTGTAATAGCGCCGAAATTTGAAGCAGTGATTATTCAAAAGATTCTGATATGCTTGTAAAACATCAATTCAGAAATAGACACATTTATTCAAAAGAAAAGACTTCTTTAAATTTTCACTTTTGATTCTGAGGCCGTTTTTTAAAAAATTATTTTAATGTTGTCTGCTGCAGTTGATACTATGCAACAAAAAGAATTTAAGAATGACAATTCCAGAACAGTATTAAGCGATTGCTGTGGTCATATCTGTCTGCTGACAAGATTTCTAGGGAAAATATTTTACTCTTTTAGCATTGGGATTTAAGGGAAATATCTGGAAAAATTCTATAAACTATTTGCACAGCGTTTCCAATTATCCAAAAAAAGATGATAGATGCGATAAATTTGATGTCTAAAAAATGTAAAATCTTTAGAATATGTCTGTAATGTATCAAATTTTAATTCGAAAGGTAATTTTTTTTTTTTAATTGTTTGGAGGTCTGAAGAAAAATAATAATTAATCAGATTGATTGATTGATTTAACGGCATATCAACTCCCCATGAGTCATTGGGTCTGTAGCGGACCGTGGGGGTGAAGATGTGAAGAGATATCAGAAGGTTAAAATTTCCTGCTGGCCGGTCCAGCTACATGAGAATGTCGGACTTTAATTAAGTCCACAGAAGACAAAAGAAACAAACAAGACCGATATACATGGGTAAACAAATATATATTAATAACAAAACAAGTTAAACAAAGACATGGACTGTTACATAGAGTCTGTATGGAGAAATTAAGTGTGTGTGTTGTAAGTGTTCGTACGTACGTGTATTTTTCTTAGCGCGTTCCCGGAATTTGGGAAACGCTGTATCTGTGAGAGGTCACATATTGGTGTAAGTGGAAAAAGAAAGATTTTACCTCGTCACCGTGCGAGGTAGCGGCCCAAGTCGAAAAAGATTATTTATTTCTGTATTAACAGAAAATGTGGCACAAGGCCGAAGTGGGGAAGAGGTCGGTCTTCTGTCTTAACTTCTAAACTTCGCTAGCCACAAACGCTGACCCAATCATACTAACAATATTTCTTGCATCAAAACACATTCTTACTTACCTTACCCACCATAATACCTCAAAGACTCCATGAAAATACTAACTAGACCCCCATATGTACAATTTATTGTCTGTGGGGGGGGGGGGGGAGGGGAATAAAATAATTTAAATTTTTTTAAAAAATAACCCTAATGAGTAATTACAATATGAGACAAATAACTATTTACAAGAAACTAAACAAAATCGTGTTAGTAATAAACCCCCACAATCAGGATTTTGTTTAGTTTCTCTGTGTGTGTGAGTGAGAGAGAGACAGACCCCCCCCCCCTGTTGAAGGATTAAAGAACTGAGGAGGAGCTAACTCCGACAGGTCTCTTCTGTGAATTCACAACAAGTTACTCTGTCCTGGGTAAGACGATAAACTACGTTCAACAGCAACGCCTCTGATCAGAATAGAGTAAACAAAAAAAAACAAAAAAAATAAAAAAATCGGGTAAAAAATAAAAAAAATAAAAGGAGAAACAAATCCAACTCGTAGATATTCTAAGGCAGTGAACTCAATCTCGAACCAAAAAATACGCTCCCCTCGTCAAGAAAAGTAACGGCTTTTATCGAAGAGGTAAATTTTGCGATTGGTCGCAATAGTCGGGAAGAATACCCCCCCCCCGCCAAAAAAAAAAAAACCTTACCATACGTGAAGTATGCTAAAGGCAGCAATTATCTGGGATATTTTTTTTTTTTTTTTTCAGGTAGGTGATTTTTTTCCGTTCGCCACAGGAAAATCAATGGCTACAAAAACGTCAAATCTTCTCCAATGACGGTATTCAGGCAGGAGACAGGTGAATATCGTTACCACCCGCCTTAGACATTGGCATCAGAGTACAGGAGAACTAATCCAACGACTTTACGAAAAATTAGGGCTATTATTCACAAAAGCTAGACATGGACTGAAAAAGGGCTTCGGGATTGTCCCACGTGAATTTGGAAACATTGTGATTGTTAGTTCAATCCTTGGGTCGAATAGTGCTTATTTAATCTCTTAGTGGAAACTTGGACTCGGAGAGGATTAAGTAGGATTAAATGGGATTATGGACAGCAGAGCGAAAATAATTTACCCTCATAATTTAAATAAAAGGTTAAATTCAAAATTCACTGAAAGTTTCCCGGATCAAAAAGCTCTTGATGCCGGTCGGAGGGCACAACATCTAAACGTTTCTTAATAACAACAGTACACATGCAAAGAATTTAAGTATTTACCACAGCTTGAAAATATTGGTGGCTACTTTTGCCATGTCTTTTTGTGTGTGAATCCATGACATAACCCACATAAAATAAAAACAATTACCATTTACAATGGGGGGGGGGGGCATATTCGTACACATACAAATTTTTAATTTATTGTATTTCCAACTAATAAATAAATATACTTTTCATATAAATTGTCAGATACATAATAACTAAATATGCATAGAAAATAGAAAAAATTTATTTAATTGAAATAAATTCCATTTATCCATTTTAATGGGTCAAAAAAGTATTCGCACAATGCAAAAATCAGATTTTAAATTTAAATTGCTTTAATACTCTAGATTATTCCAGTGGAATATTCTAGAATGCTTTCAATAATGTTATTATTAGTTAGTTTTAATCTAAAAATAATACAAACAGAACATTCTGTAACTGATATTCGTGCAAGAAGGTTTTCATGCTGGCGAGAGGTAAAGAATTGACTGTTAAGCTCTGGGAAGAAGCTAAAAGTTACAGGAAAATCTCAGACAACCTGAATATTCCATTTACTACCATTAGTTCATTCATTGTAAGGTATAAAAACCTTAAAACTGTTGAAAACCAAAAAAGAACAGAATTTCTGCAAGATCTTCGAAGAAATTAATGCGTCAAATTAAACAAAATCCAATGGTTACTCGTCAATAGCTGCAGGATAATTTGCTTTCATCAGGAGTCTGTGTCACTAAACGGACAATAAGCAATGAAATTTATAGGAACAATCTAAAGTCACACTCCCCTAAGAAAACTCAACTGCTATTGAAAAACCACATAGATGCCAGGTTGAAATTCATTCATGAACATAAAGAGGAAATATCGTACGGTGAAAGAGTATTATGGACAGACGAAACCGAAATTGAGTTGTTTGGACGTAATTCTAGAAAGCATATATGGAGGAAATATGGCGATGCCTTCAAACAAAAGAACACAATACCTACAGTGAAAATTTTCTGGCGGCAGCATCGTGGTTGGGGATGTTTTTCAGCAAAAGGTACTTGCAACATATCAGTAATAAATGGTAGAATTAATGCCGCATCCTATCAAAATATCTTGGAAGCAAAATTAATAATTTTACTTGCAAATCTTGAACTTCCTCCTGATTGGATCTTCCAACAAGATAATGATCCTAAGCACACTGAAAAATATATGAAGAAATGGCTTGCTGAAAATAATGTAAATATCCTGAAATGGCCAAGTCAGTTCCCAGATTTAAACAATTGAGAATCTGAGAGGTTAGTTGAAAATTCAAATCCAATGGAGAGCTTCAACAAAAATCCCGCATCTGAAGACCATAGGCGAATAAGAATGAAACAAAATATCAAGTAAAATTTGCAAATCATTAAATGGGAACAAGAAGAGGTTGATTCCTGTAGACGTGAATAATGGCTATTCTACAAAGTATTAAAGGAAGATTACGTATTCTTATTGCATTGTACGAATACTTTTTTCACCCATTAAAATGGATAAATGGAATTTATTTCAATTAAGTAAATTTTTTCTATTTTCTATGCATATTTAGTTATTGTGCATCTGTGTACAGTTAATTATATGAAAAGTATGTTTTTTCATTAGTTGTAAATTAATTAAATTAAAAATTTGTAGGTGTCCGAATATTTGTTTACCCCCCTCCACTGTATACACGAGTATAAGGCAAGTTTTCATGATCATTTTTTTTACGCAAAAAAAAAAAAAAAAAAAAAAATAATACGGGGGGGGGGTCGCACTATGCACAGGTAATTATTTTGATGAAATTAAAATCCATATATTTTCGGTGACCGGTTGGTCTATAAAACACATGAAAATCTTTGCTAAAAATTCAGGGCTCGCACAATACATCAAGTCGGCTGATACACGAGTATAGACGCCAATTAAAACAAAAAGAAACAAACAAAAATTCACGTCACATGTCCACAAATTTAGCCGTTTTCTTACAGGGAAACATTTGTCATCCATTAACCGAACGGCAACTTTGTACAGGGTGAACGTCATTAAGAAAGAAAGAAAAGTTAACCTCAAAGAGAAAAAAAAAAACACTTGAACATACTATAGTCACGTGGACACCTCCATATTAAGACAATACGAATATGGAACAAAGGCGTTGATTGGCTAGCATAAGCCAATCGTTTCACTTCTATAGTATAAAGTGATTCCCGCCAAATTAATAAAGTTTCTTTTACGAGACTGCCATCGAGGTATTATGGTGGGTGCGGTAAGAAAGGTAAGTAAGAATGTGTTGTTTTGGCGCAAGAAATATTGTTAGTATGATTGGGTCAGCGTTTGTGGCTAGCTAAGTTTAAAAGTTAAGACAGAAGACCGACCTTTTCCCCCCATTCCCCACTTCGGCCTTGTGCCACATTTTCTGTTAATACAGAAATAAATAATCTCTTTTGCGAGACTGCTGCTTGGTCCACTGTACTTCCCGACACCTGCCATGTTGGGCCAAAAGAGATGCAACAAAGGAATTTCCTGTCTTCCATAATCGGGTGAGCTATTATTTGTCACAATAAGCGACCAAATAACACACCTTAAGTGAGCGAAAATATATGCCTGTGTAAATATTTACCAAGTTTGACTTCGTCAGAGCACAGGATTAAATGGAAAGACAATGTTACTGCCAATCTCCCAAATGGAAAGATTTTGATTTTTGCGTTGAACTTTGACCACTTTTAGAAAAATTAATGCAATATATCTTAATAAAGATTAGAGACCTAGATCATTCCATCTTAAATCAATGATTTTTGGCAATTTTTAACATCAGCTTGAAGTGGAAGAATTTTAACACATTCAACATTAAAAATACAATCTTAACCTGTTTAAGGCTACGCTTAGCCGTTATATTCCAACCCTCACTCACAAATACCCTTCAAACGTAGCCCTAGCTTAAAAAAAAGTATTTTACAGTATTTTTTTTTATCGCGACATAGTATGAGCAAAATAAATTGGGCATGAAAAAGACCCCAGAATGACGTCAAAATCTGCGAAAACTTTTCATCCTTTAATAGTCATTTGTGCTTAGTTTAATTTGTATTATTTAAAAATACAAATTAAACTAAGCACAACTGACTATACACACACTTCTCGTTTTCCCTCTTGCGTGGTCATGTGTGACGTCACGAGCTGCGACGCGATTTTCGCTTCCGCGTATCGTGTAGACAAGTTTGTCGTTGCTTTGAAATTTTTCATGCAACAAAAACAGACTATCATTATTTCGTCCGTGTATTGGTTGATATATTGAAAAGTAATTGTCATCTTTGATAATGGCTTATGTAAGCCGAAAGCTTAGATTGGATTTAAACATGTATCAATATGGTGTTTTCCTTTCGTCTTTCAATGATAATGTTAAGTTTATCAGACAATATGAAAGGAACTTACTTAAAATAAATAGACAAAACTAGTCTATATTATTTAATGAAACAGGCATCAATGAAAAATTGCTGCCTAAATATACACTACATATTAAGACATTTTTATGTTTTACATTATTTTTATAGATACAAATATTTAAGTAAATGCTCTGTTTATAATAATAAACAGTATTAAACAACATTTACCGGCCTGAATGCCCGAGAAATTTTCATAGAAAATATTCGTCCTCCGACAGGATTCGAACCTGTATCCTATACGGAACCGTCATATAGCCTGACGTGCCTTTTTACCGATTCGGCTACAGATATATATATATATATATATATATATATATATATATATATATATATATATATATATATATATATATATATATATATATATATATATATATATATACACATATACACACACACACGCAACTGACTATTAAAGGATGAAAAGTTGTCGCACACTAATTTATTTTGCTCCTGCTAAATCTCGATAAAAAATACTGTAAAGTTTATATTATATATATATAAGGTAGAAAAAAGGAAACGTTGACAAGATACTGAGGGTCACAAAGCACTGCCCGTGGGTCCCAATCAAATCCCCCCCACCGGTATGGAATCGTCGATCTGGGTTCAAATTCTTAGCTAGACTACTACTTCTCACTTTCATACAAATATAAAAGGTATAAATCCATTTCTCCCCCTCCCCAGCAACCACCATCTCTGTGATAAATAACGGAGACGACGAGGCTCCTTGGGTGGCAACCAATCGAAGGAAAGAAAAACTTTGAATTCAGAACTGTGAAGGTAACGGGTTTTTCTCAACTATCATTCCCAAGTAATCTTGACAATTCAGACAGTAAATTCCAGCTCTCTCTCTTTCTGGCTATAAAAGTCTTTGTTGTTTACACGCTCCATCCATAGTTTTCTCCGCATCCTATAGAAAGACATCTTTGCTATCTCAAGGAAATTGTCGCGTGTTCAATGCTAAATAGTAGGAATATTATATAGCAGTTCAATCCTTTTTGTTTCTTTCTTCGAAATTTTCCTGTTTCTTAATATTTTGTTCAGTTTCTGAAAGACCTTGTCGGAGTTAGCTCTTCCTCAGTTCCTTAATCCTTCAACAGGGGTCTCTCTCCCCTGGATATAAATACTGGCTGACCCTTCGTCTCTCTCTCTTTTCGACTTAGGACGCCACCTCGCGCGGAGGTGAGGTAAATCTCTCTTTTCAACGAACTCCAATATGTGACCTCTCACAGATACAGCGTTTCCCAAATTCTGGGAACACGCTAAGAACAATACACGTACGTACGAACACACACACACACACACACACACACACACACAATTTCTCCATACCATACAAACACTATGTAACTGTTCATGCCTTTATGTAACTTGTTATTAATATATATATTTGTTTACATATATATATCGGTCTTGTTTGTTTTCTTTGTCTTCTTTGGACTTAAATAAAGTCCAACATTCTCATGTAGCTGGACCGGCTAACAGGAAATTTTTAACCTTCTGATATATCTTCACATCTTCACCCCCCACGGTCCGCTACAGCGTCTTTCACTATTCCAATGCACCTTTAAATTTCTGTGAAAATCTTTTTGGAGCATTGCTATAAGAAATTGTGGAGAGCCACGACCCCTCACGTCCCGAAGGTCCATAAAAAAAGACTAGGCTAAACACCGAAACAACTGTATAACACTCGCCTCTCCGAGTAACATAATAAAATTGAGATTGTTTTTTGTTTTTTTTTAATCTTTGTTCTATGGGCCGTGTCCCCCACTCAAAGACGCGGGCGACCATGGTTTTCCATAAACGTGTAATTAAAACAAGTGAAGTAAAGATGCAAGAATTGTGTTAAATATTAATAATGATTGACAGGGTTTCATAAAATTTGGGAATAATCGTGTTGGAAAGTTGTGTCGCAGTTAGCTCCTCCTAGTTCTTTAATCCTTCAACAGGGGTCTCTCTCCCCTAACTATAAATACTGGCTGACCCTTCTCTTTTTCGACTTAGGCCTTGGGCCGCTACCTCGCGCGGAGACGAGGTAAAATCGTTCTTTTTCCACTTACACCAATAAGTGACCTCTCACAGATACAGCGTTTCCCAAATTCTGGGAACGCGCTAAGAACAATACACGTATGTACGAACATTTACAACACACACACACATAATTTCTCCATACAAACTCTATGTAACAGTCCATGTCTTTGTTTAACTTGTTATTAATATATATTTGTTTATCCATCTATATCGGTCTAGTTTGTTTCTTTTGTCTTCTGTCGAACATCATAAGTATTGTGGCGGTAGGAACACTCAGTTAACGAAATCTCCAGAAAAATCAACGAAGTATTTAGATTTTAATGAATTTCGGCCCTGATTTAATAAGTTATGAAATTTTACTTGAGGAGTTCCCGTTCATATTAAATAATTTGAACGGAAAAATTTAATTTAGTAGGTAGGAATTCATCCCTGCTTCGGTAATCTAATGATCTTTCCCTTGTCGGCATTGACTTTTTTAATTGATATACGCATGTCCCCAAAATGAACGATTCAATTAGATTAAAATAAAATAAAAATCTCTGGGAAGCAGACTTTTTTCAAAAACAAAAACTGGATTAAATCTCGCCATTTTAAAGGATGATTGCTAAGTGAACTAGAAGAAACGCAGAGGTGCGAATATTTTGTGCTAATGAAATATTCTGTTTTGAAAAGGTTTATCTTGAGTCCTGCTGCTTATAACATTTGGTAAAGAATCTATCTTCTGTGTGTATGCTTTTCTTATCCCAACTATAAATACCTGCCTATACTGAGGATGAGAACTCGCACTGCAGTAGAAACGTTTCTTTTCGATTTCTTCTCAGACGAAGTTTCCCAAATAAAAGTTTTGAAAGGAAACTATAAGTCAGCAATATCAAGGCAATAAAATCACTTTTCTTAGAATAAGTAAAAATAGTTCTTTCAAAATTTACTCATAAAAAAGTCCAATAAATAAATTTACGAAAACCAAAAAAGGGCCGTGTTTCTATAACTCTTGTAATTTGTAATATAAACACGAAAAAAAAAAAAGAAATAATAAATAGAAACTTGTGATAGTTGAAAATATTTCTGGTCACAACTTACTCCCCAGCCCCACATCCAACCTGATGACGGCGTCAACAACAAAGAACAGACATACAATTCAACGTTAGATAGCAAATGTTCTATGGGCAAATGAAGTCACCATCTTTCTCTCCCCCACCGAAATTGTACAGCGAATACAAATGGTGGCAAAGAAAAGTCAATTGACTTCATTTCTGTTACACAATACTTGCTACCAAAATGACTACAGGCTTAACTTTTAAGGACATTCATTATTTCTCGGACTAGAAGCCAAATGGTGTTCTTTCGCCTCTGGCTTTGAATGTGTTTAAATGCCTTTGCTACTTCGTACAATAGCAGCACAAAGAGAACATTTTTGTTAGCAAGATCGATTGCACTTGACTTCATTTTAGAATTGTTGTTCCTTTTAGAAAAATGTTGGAACAATTCTGTTGGTTCTTTATTTGCTATGGAATATGGATTTGATCTATGTTATAAGTCTTTATATGACACGCGAACAATGACAGTCTCCTCTCCTTCTATAGTTAGTTAGTTAGTAGTAAGTAGACTTTCTTACAGAGTTTAGGCTCCCTTTTAAAACCATACTTTTTTTTAGAATGACTTCTATAAACTAATCTTTGGCACTACATAAATAGACTAGTCCACTCGTAAAAAAAAAAAAAAAAAAAAATATAGGGAATTTCTTTCCCGGGGAAAAAATCATTGGAGATTAGCTTTCTTACCAAAATCGAAAAATATCAATTTCTTTTCTATCGATTTAGAAGAGGTGGTGGGTGGGTAGTCCTGTTTGTAATATCAATACAGTGTTAAATCGATCCCCGACTTTTACAGAATTATCTGTAACTGTTTTATTCAAGTCTCTTTCTTCCTCCGTGACTGTGGACAGGGTAAGTGATAGTCAACAAGTCGAATTTTCCCCCTAAGAACCCTTCTATTTCGCAAAGAAAAGAAATTACAAAAAAAAACAAAAATTTAGAAATCTTGCTGAGTTTTTGTTCTATGTGCATAACGCTGACGATCATGGTTCTCCACTATTTCCCGTTCTTTTGTAGCTCTTAATAAAATTTCGTCTTTTTGTTACAGTGTAACCCGGATATAAGAGCTTTTCTCTGTTCCCAAATTAGAGCCTGTGTTAATGTATATATAGACCAAACCCGGATATAAGAGACTTCTCCGGTCCCGCCAACTCTCTTATATCCCGGTTACACTGTATTTCTCAAACCTTGTTCTGTCACCCATTTACTCACGCTTACTGAGTAGGTTGTGTGTTGTTTTTGTCTGTCCTGTGAGTATCGGATTTTCCAAGCCCTCTTTCATCATTTTGTGCCCCTAGAAATTTCAAACGTCTCTTCCTGATGTCAGGTATAAGAGTTCTTTTTGCTTTCATTTTATCCTAGACTTTGTTG
>OZ038508.1:17011694-17066694 GCA_964036315.1 Acanthosepion esculentum | reverse complement strand
TCTCCTGATTAGCATCATACAACTTGACAAGCTCCAGTTTAGAGTTTAAACTAAGCTTTGACATATCTTCCAGAGAATGATTAGTCAAAACAAACTCCAGCTTATATACATTTAATGTGTTACAAATAAATATGTCATTACCTGATCTCTTTGCTCTTTCCTCTCTCTCCCTGTCTCCTCTTTCCTCTCTCTCCCTGTCTCCTCTTTCCTCTCTCTCCCTGCCTCCTCTTTCCTCTCTCTCCCCGCCTCCTCTTTCCTCTCTCTCCCCGCCTCCTCTTTCCTCTCTCTCCCTGCCTCCTCTTTCCTCTCTCTCCCCGTCTCCTCTTTCCTCTCTGAAATATTATATGTGGCTGTTAGAGATTTTATTATAAAAATAACAATCAAATTTCAAGTAAATCATGTATTGATATTTTCTTATCTCAAAAAATGAAATTCTCAAATAATAAGAAACTTTGGTGATAAGAGATGTTGAAACCATCTGACTTTCTGTTTACAGATAGCAACATCTATCAGAGATGAAATTTAAATTTTTATTATTGCATTATTCCAAAATTTTAACACATCAGCAGATAGCTATTAATGTCAACAACTGAGCACAAATAGTTATTAATTTAAAAAAAATAGTATGTATACAAGAATGTCATTTTTGATAAGTTAAAAAATAACCATAAATACATGAAAAATGTGTATAGTGTTTCTCCACTGCCTTAACTGGGTATTGAACTCACACTCTTTTGTTAAGGCAGTAGAGAACTTGGAGAGGGGAATTGACAAGAGATAACTGATATATCCATTAAACATGGCACATGGGACTAGAACAGTCTAACCCAGTGAGAGAAATAAAGGGTTAAGTTCAACATTCCAACCACCTGAAGAAGGCCGGAGTGTACAACGGCCGAAACGTTGTGATAAATATGGCGACAAAGACGAGGACAATAGTCTGAATAATGTAAATAGTGTACATAATACCTCATCTCAGAAATATAGACAGATACTGAAAGATTTTATAAATTTCGACCAACCACATCACTGACTGTCAAAAGGGTACTTGGTCAGTGAATGCCAAATGTTTCAATGTAAACAGCTAATACTGCTGTCACTATTTGAAAATTGGAATTAAAAGCTCTGGCTTTTATTTGGACAAGGATTAATTGTTGATGCAAGTAGAAAATATGCATCTATCTCAACCACCAAGCAGTTTCATGGCCAATGCAAGAAATAATAGTTATTTATTAATTTTAAGTTAATGGCCAACTGAGGCTTGAATCATTTAACAGCTGACATCATTTATAATAATCAATCAAATTTTTCTGTCTGCATGTTAACGGAGCTTTCTTCATTCTTCAAAAAGCAAAGAGCATTTATGGTTACTAAAGTTCATCCAGTGTAAGGCCGAAGAGCCACTCAAAGTAGGAAGATATTGAATGAGTTGTGTGATGTGAATGTGACTGGAATAAGTAAAGGATATGGCAGATTTATAACAATTGACACTCATGTGAAGTGGTAAAATTGTAATGTTCTAGGAAGTATCCACATGGGAGCCTGTTCCACTAAGCTGCAGTTCTTGGGAAGAATATTTATTTCTTAATGTCTGCAGCAAGAAATTGAGTATGCCTTTGGACAACGTAAAATTGTTCATTAGAAAGTGTAACCTAGGTAAGGTTACTGAATAGAATGATCACACGAAGGTTGGTAATGAACGATAATACTTAGGACAAGAACAGCGGCACGTAGAAGTAGTCAACTGCTAGAAGTGAGTCAAGTGAATTCCACAATGAATCTCCAACTGGTGGATATCTACCAAACTCCTCACGTGGTCAGATGTGGCACAAGGATGAATTTAATGTGGGGTATCTGAGCCCAAAGGCTTGGCCAAAAATTCTACATAGACCACATATAAAATGGGGTTGGGTAGCTGTTTCCCTAGACAAAACTCTGCCCTTCAACATAGCCTCGTCTGGGGATCCTCTCTGCCTGGAGTCAGTTTGACCAGTACAGCTGGAGATAAATCTCCGACTGCAGACCAACATACAGTGTTTACTATTGTATATATGTGAATGGGGACATACCCATTATCGGTATCTCTTAAACAGTCTAACAATCATGATGTGCTAGTTGAGGATCAGGAATTTTCTTTTTTTTTTTTTAAATTGGTAGTTATCAATGAGGGATAGGAAGTTGTAGAGAGCCATGATCGGCTATATGCTGAAATTACCATACTGTATCCTACTGTATCATTGTATACATATTTACTGAGTGTTATATTGGCTCAGGCTTACTATCAGTGGCTTGTGAGATGAGGTTGTTAAACTTTGCTTCCAAGCAGTGATTTGTGGGATTTGCATATTTTTGTGGAAGTATTTAGATAAGTCAGCACTAGTGAGGTTCAAAGTCCTCTTGAAATTTGCCTGGCTTTTTATCTTATAGGAGTTCTATATACACAATAAGATCAATGGCTGAAAAGCTAATGAAGGTTATAGAATGTTAAGCAGCTGTATCAATATGCCGTATAATTTATTCAGTTATATCTGTTTGTCTGAATTTCTGTGATGAAAAACGTTATTTCCATTGATGTCCTCATCTTTCTCGTTAGCACAACATTTTGGCCTTCATGACCCTTATATAAGCTACAATTCCGTTTGATCATTCAAAGTGAAATGGGTTTCAATTAGAGATTTTTACTTGAATGTCACCATGATCCACAGTTGGGAGATGGAGAGGAGTAATGGCCACAGTGCCAGTGCAAAATGCACAAACTGAATAAAATGAAAGAATGACTTGCTTGCAAGAAAAAGAAGTATTCTTACAAGCCAAAATATATTTTGGCTTTAAGAACTTTCACTGGTACCTCAATTGCATGAATTTAAGCGTGCTACAAGGTTTGCATCTCGGTCCCACCCTTTTACTGTTGAAACAGTTAAATGTAACCGCCTCTTCTACTCCAACAGCTTCCCTTGCACTTCCCAACAGTGGAACTCCCTTCCTCCTATTTGCTTCAATGATAACTATAATCTTCAGTCATGTGCCATGCATGATACCTGCTTAAGCGATCATGTATCTTTTGATATATGACTGACGAACCAGATTTTTTCCCGCAGTAGGTTGCCATTTCTTTCTGCGGTTGACCAGTTGCCATCCAAGGCTATAGAACCTGGTCTGCCCTGCTATTTACCCATAGCTGGGGAAAGGGAGAAGAGAATTCATACATTTCCCAAGGGTATTATCACGCAATGGATTCAACTGGAATTTGAACTCGGCTCTCCAATTCCTCAATCCAAGCCGCTATCCATTAATCCTATATAATCTTCAAATATTCGAATGTAATGTCAATCAACATCTTCTGATGCGTTGATCCTGATCCCTGTCCTTCTCTACATCCTTTCTTCAAACATCCCTCTTTATTCTCTCTCTCTAACTCCTTGTGTGATAGTGGCACTTCTGCCTTGCTTTGGGTGAAATGCTTAACCCCCCCCACAAAAAAAAACATAACGAACCTTGTTAGAGGATGGCAGTGGAAAGATGGTTGGCTCTTATGATGTGGCTGTAACATCTTAACTTTCTCTTTTTTTGACAATGAAAATGAGGTCTTCCAATGGGCTCATTTCTTGCCTAATGTTGTCTTGCACTTCATTTGTGAGGCAGATCTCCAGAGGAGATCTCCTATGTGTTTATGATCGATTTGTATAAAATCTGACATTATATATGGCAGCTTTGTCAACACATAATTATAAAACTTACCCTCGTCTTGCACAGTGCCACAATAACAAAGTCCACAGTGAAGATTAATGCAATTCTCAACAGCCTGTAAGACTGACTTGTTAACCATTGCTCCATGTCAGGTGCACTCAACTGTAGAGTAAACAATCTTGGTATTTAAAAAAAAAAATAGCAGCACTGTAAAATCAGTCTGCCATAAAAAATAAGGTGGGGCATGTTTTGAATTGCTTACCTGAGGAGAAAATATTGAACCTGTAACTTAATTAATCTCTTGTTAGATACTTCAAGTATTCATCTTTGAATGGAGAAAGAATTGATTGATGTCACTATGAACTGTTCTCCCTACTCTTTCTCTCTCTCTTTTGTCTTTGTTCCTTTCTTTTTCTCTTCTTCTACATGCCCACATCTTTCATTTCCTCTATATCAGCTACCCGGCCTCTTTCTATTGGTATTCTTTCTTTTCACATTTTTACTTTCTAATTTCTTATCAGATGTTTACTTGTTCTTTTTCTCCTCTTTTTCTCCTCTTTCTCTCGTTCCCCCCTCTTTTTCTCTCTCTCGTTCCCCCCTCTTTTTCTCTCTCTCGTTCCCCCCTCTTTTTCTCTCTCTCGTTCCCCCCTCTTTTTCTCTCTCTCGTTCCCCCCTCTTTTTCTCTCTCTCGTTCCCCCCTCTTTTTCTCTCTCTCGTTCCCCCCTCTTTTTCTCTCTCTCGTTCCCCCCTCTTTTTCTCTCTCGTTTCCCCCCTCTTTTTCTCTCTCGTTCCCCTCTCTTTCACTTTTTATGGATTCAATCTTCTTTTTCCTTTTCTTTTTCTCTTCTCTTTTAATACCTCTTTTTTTCTTTATTTTTTCTAGGTACGAACAAATAATCCCCATTTTGCTTTTTTTTATTTACTTAGTAAATCTGACCTTCAAAAAGAAAATTGTAAAGTCAGAAAAGCTACTGTTTTTGTTTTTTTTTGTTTATAAGAACTAAAAAATCTAACTTATTTGTTAATTTCCTTTTTCCATTTTTATACTTCACTCTTGGAACTTTCTCCATGTAAAAGCGAAACGATCCTACTTGAAACAGTTTCATTTGAAAAGTGATTTATTTAATTTAATTTTTTTATTTGCATACATTTAATTTCCCAATGTAACAGGCTATGGTATAATTATAGAACTGCTAATCATTCACCTTTTTATTCCAGATTGGAAAATTCCCCCACTCCTGCACATTCTTACCACCCCTAAATCTCTCTCTCACTCACTCACTCACTCACTCACACACACACACACATGCCATTCTAAACATTTAGTCAGTATTTCCTCATTTTATTGTTGTTGTTGTTGCTATTAATTGAATACCTGAACTCTCCTCATCTTCATTTGGGCTTCTTGAGGTTCTAGTATATGCTTTTCTACATAGAAGACTTTTCCTGAAGATATATATATATATAAAACAACTGAAAAGTGGCAAATTAAAAAAAAAATGAATGTTTTTTTTTTTTTTTGTGAAAGTATTTATATTTTTTGCTATATATATATATATATACACACACACACACACACTGCTTTTAAACTTCAAAACAGTAATTTGATCTTGCTAACCAGACACTTCCTTTATAGCTAAATGGTATAGCACATCAGGATATATATATATATATATATATATATATATATATATATATATATATATATATATAGTCTTAAAGTGTGCTACATTTATGGGATAAAGTGCTCCATAACAGAGATAGAGCGTGTGTGAATATAAAAGTGAACATAGAAGTCAACACTTAGAGGCGACAATCTGTTTCATGCTAGATGCAATCATCGGGCCATATATATATATATATATATATATATATATATATAATAAACAATAAAACCCCAAATCACCTTACATGGAGAATAGCCTATTTCGGCAGGCTAAGGTATCAGTCTTGAGTTCATATCAGAAATAGAAATTTAACTGTAAAAGCCAAACAAAAAAAAAAAACAGTCGAAAAACTAATTACAGAATTTATCCATTTCAATGTTTCTGTCAGATGAAAGGCATGAGAAAGGGGTCAGGGAAGGGTGGAAGGTATTTGTCTTAAAGGGAATAAAATTTATCTCAGATATTAACCGTATGACATTAATTTGGGGTTTTATAAAGAATGAAATATTAATTTAAAATTAAAAGAGGAATAAAAAGAGGGTTTAAAAAATAACTTTAAAATCTATAGAAAAAAGGATGTAAGGGATTAATGGAAAGAGAGTTGGGGGAGAGTAGGGGAAAGTTTATAAATTATAATTTATAAACTTTCCCCTAGGTAAAGAGGTTAGAGAGGGGGAAAATATATAAATTAGAATTAGTTATACATTTGAAGAGTTAAATGGGAGTGAATATTATGGAAATATAGTAACTTATTAAGTTAAACCTATATTAATGAAATTTGAATTTGTTTTTATGTTGACATTTTAACACTAATTCATTCCTCTGATTTAATAGCTGCTTTTTGATTATTGTATTTTATTATTCTAATTTTTTCTTCTAAACATAAGTCACACCTATCTCTAAGACTATTAGTACATGTGGAACCTATTATCTTCCAAATTATCTGTGGGCTCAAACCTTTAAAATTTTTTTTTTTTTTAGATACCCTTAGTAGAATAGTGTGTATGTGTACATCTGCACTAATGCAAAGCTCTTCAGTAAAATGAATGGAGCACTTTGGCTGATTGGCATTTGTTTACATTTGTAAAAACAATATACTTCATTTAGTTGTGTAACTCTACCGAGTGAAGATAGCTCTGGCTGACACCAAATTAGTTGTTTCAATCCTGGCTTGAGGCATTCGGAAGTCTAGTCGCACTGAGGAGCTGTGATACAGCGAAACAGTACTGTCTGTGAATAACATAATATATATATATATATAAGGATTAAACACTAATATTCCGTGGTTATAATTTATTACATTGGAATTGTTATCACGATCCAATTCATCAGACCTACAAATTCAAAAAGAAATTGGAAAATATAACTATGGGTATAAAAAACAAAATTTTAGTGAGTGTATGTGCGGGAGTGGGAAACAAAAAATTTTCTGAGAAATAAAAACAGATAACTACAAACCTGTAGTAAATTGTGATCTCATGTCTAAAAACAAACCTCAACAAAGAAAAATGTACTGTGTGCCTCTTAGAAAAACAAACTATTCTTAAACATGTTGATAATAACAAAATCTGCTGATCAAGTGAAGTGAGCTTACGATCACATGTGATCACAGAAGGAACTCTCTTCTCAAATATTTCAATGCTGGCTAGAGCAATTAACCTAACGGCTACTGTAATACCCCCACTGACCTACCTCTAATAATTCTTTTCATATTCAGTTACATCTCTTGCACCATCTCATTTAATGGTCATTATAGTCTGACATTCTCTTTTTTATTTGTTTTTTATTTATATATATTTTACTTTACCTTATATTCTTTTTTGCCTACCTACACTTTTTATTTGGTAGCTACCAACTTTTTTAGTTTGTATTACAATAATCTTATCCATTGACTCGATATACATTAATGGATCAATATCTCTATTAAACTTACTATTAATAACTTAGTTTATTTTTTGATTTCTACCTACCAACACTCTATTTATACCCCAATGCTAGATTATATTTATAATAATCTTGAATTTTGTAACAAATACAATGTATCGTTGCTCTCATGAGTCCCAGAAATTTGAAAACAAACACACCGTATTGAACAGTTCATAACTTTTTGTACCTGATGAATGAGAAAACCATGAAACTCCGAGTTGTACTGCAAACGTAGATATATGTGTAATTATTAGTATATACATTACAGCTCTGTTTAATTACATTGAACACTGTTTTGTCTACACCGTTGTTTAAATAGTTATTTGCTTACCTGTATGTGTATGTAATCACTTATATATATGGTTGATCATATCTCTTGATTTAGATCATTTTTCTCTCTCATATATATATATATATATATATATATATATATATATATATATATATATAATCTCAAGTATGTGGTGCAGTTCAATTTACATTACATGAATCATTCATACAAAACATATCTGTTTTTTTGAATGAATGATTCATGTAATGTAAATTGAACTGCACCACATACTTGATATTAAAATAACTGATCCGACGTGCAACTTTCGGATAATACCTGTGACATTCCTCTATTTATTGAACAATTTAGTTCATGCCACATTGACTGAAAAACCTACCAGTACAAAAGAATTCTCCTATTACCATATTAGTACAAAAACGCACTTAAAATTTAAAAATTCAACCTCAGCGTTGCGACCGCACGATCCTAAATTTCTTACAATTAACAATAACGCATTTCTAAAAAACATCTTTTGGATTACATCTATTCTTTCATTGTCCTGTTATAACCTGGATGTAAAAAAAACAAATATATTTTCATACCTGATGATGTCTGTATGCACAGATGAAAGCTTGTAAAAAAAAAAAAATAAAAAAAGACTTTATGCAACTGGAATTTATAAACAGGGATCATAACATTCATCTACAGGTTTGGGGTTAATGTCATTTATTAAATTTGTTTGCGAAGATGTATTCTCACCATTTTATATTATTAACTTCAATATCTGTTTTTTGTATGAATGATTCATGTAATATATATATATATAATATATATATATATATATATATATATATATATATATATACATATAATTTTTTTATTAAATAAAATTAAAAAATACATTAATTTTAAGAATTTTATTTATGGCACTATTCTTTGTGAAAAGTACAGTACTTGATAGTATATAAAATCATCTGTATCTGTTTACATTTAATATTCCAGTATTATGGATTGAGGCTAGGTACAAATATTGGTAGTTTATGGCATCTGGATAAACATTAGCCTAGCAGATACTTCAACTTTGCATATAAGACCTGGAAGACATTTAGAAGAGGTAGGAAGTGGAGTGGGAGTTCTGTCTTGCCATTCTTCCCATTATAAGTTCTGATTTACTTTTGCTCTGACCTAAATCTTTCCATTCAACATTTTCTCCATTCTCTTTCACTTGTCAAATGGTTTCTTTCTTTAGGTCTTTTTTTTTTATGATCATCCTCCTCCTTTTCCTCTTGGACACTATCAGTCTTTTGTGAACTCTGCTGCAGTATACTTCACCGCCTCTTCCTTTTTTTCCTCTGCACGTCTCTCCCCCTCTTCCTTTTATTCCTCTGCACGTCTCTCCCCCTCTTCCTTTTATTCCTCTGCACGTCTCTCCCCCTCTTCCTTTTATTCCTCTGCACGTCTCTCCCCCTCTTCCTTTTATTCCTCTGCACGTCTCTCCCCCTCTTCCTTTTATTCCTCTGCACGTCTCTCTTCCTCCTGCTTCTTACTGTTTCTGTGTTTTCATTATTGCTTCTATTCAGTTTAGTCTGGCACAGTGACACAATGGTGGAGCACCCAGTGGAAAGTCAAGTGCACTACATTAGCAAATTGTTCTGTAATGTAATTTTGCATACTGTTGCCCTATAGCATGCACCCTTATCTTGGCCTTAAACTGGTGTCTCCCCAAAGATTCTTCCTCGGGTTATTTACTAAACTTAGGCTTAGATCAGCACAAGGCCACAAGAATAGAGCACCCATTGAGAATAAAACTCACTTTAACGTAGACTAACTTAACCATAATTCCTCTTCTGCAGTGATTCTGTGTTGGTGATAATTGCTTTCAGAATCACTGCAAAAATAGCATAAAATTTATAGACAGAGCATACAGATGCATGCTGGGATTTCCTCCTAACCAATAAAAATGGACCACTTCTTGATCTCATCTGCCATATTTTTGTTCTTTTTTCATATTGAGGTCAGAATTCTATAATCACTTGACTGTATCCCGTTTGCTTCTTAACACCATTACTTGACTTATTACTGTTGCTTTGCGTACTTTTCTCTTGTATACTTTGTACTAAATTGTTTTGCTTAGTAGTATTTTGCCATGTTTTTTATATTTCTTTTCTTATTGTATACTGGAAAATTTGTCAATTCCGTTTGGGCATTTTTGTCGTCCTCCTCCTACGAAAAGAACAAAATGTCTACAGACTTTCGATGCCAAAAGGGATTCATTTGAAATGAATATTAAATAAGTAGAAATTGAAAAATAAATTGAAAATATTTTAGGTAATTAAATATTAGAAATATAAATAAATATATAGTAAGCAATATATACAAATATTAAAATCATCTTCGCAAAGGTACACCCATTTACTAATCCAACCTGTGGATGAGTAGTCTAAAGCAGGTGTTGGCAACCTACGGCACACGTACCATATATAACACGCAATTTCCAATAACATGCAGCCACAAATGACATCACAAAGTCCAAACCAATAACTACTACAACACAAAGAAGATATTTAGCTGTTTCAATTTTAATATATACTAAAGTATTTTAAGACATTTTTTATGTTTATACATTCTTTTTATCGATACAAATATTTAAGTAAATTCTCTGTTTATAATAAACAGTATTAAACATGTCCGAGAAATTTTCATAGAAAATGTGCGTCCTCTGACAGGAATCGAACCTGTATCCTATACCGAACCGTCATATAGCCTGATGTGCTTTTACTAATTGAGCCACAGAGGAGCGTTTCAGTTAGTAAGGTCGATTTTACTGTTTTTAAACTACAATTCTCCATGATTTTCACTCGTACATTCATACCTGCTCGATGCGTATCCAAATGTAAACAAATCAGGCCAGTAAATGTCGTTAATACTGTTTATTATAAACAGAGCATTTACTTAAATATTTGTATCTATAAAAAGGATGTATAAACATAAAAATGTCTTAAAATAATTGTTGGACTTTGTCCATTTCCTAATGTGTGACGTCATTTGTTTATATTTGATACGCCATGAGCAGTTATGAATGTACGTGAGAAATTCATGGAAGATTAAAGTTTAAAGACAGTAAAATTGCCCTTGCTAACCGAACGATCCTCAGTGGCCAAAATGGTTAAGGCACGTTGGGCTGTATGACGCTTACGTATAGGATACAGGTTCGATTCCTGTCGGAAGACAAAAAACTTCTATGAAAATTTCTCGGACATTCAGGCCGGTAAATGTTATCTAATACTGTTTATTATAAACAGAGCATTTACTTAAATAATTGTATCTATAAAAAGGATGTATAAAAATAAAAAAATGTCTTAAAATAATTGTCGAACTTTGTCCATTTCATAATATTAAAGTATAAATACTATGTAAAATATATTATAGAACAGGTACATTGACCTTGACTTGTATAAAAATACGTATGGTGTTGGCACTTTGAATGAATTTAAAACCCTAAATCGGCACATAGTTAACAAAAGGTTGCTGACCCCTGGTCTAAAGTATGCTAGATCAAACAATAGTTTCTCTTACAGAGGGGGATGCAGATTTGAACCATGACAGAGCACGTTTTCTTAAGTGTGCAGGCTGATAGACATAAGACACACTGTTTTCTAAAAAAGCAAAAGAAAAGCATATCTTCTGTTTCAGACATTTATTTCTTTTAATCATTTCAACCCAAGCAAGGTAATAAAGCCACTAAGACACAATGAGAGTGAGAACAATAAAAGAACAAAAATTAAGATGACAAAAAGATAATGATTGACATTGCATTTAAATTTCCACAAGTGAGAAGTGCGAGAAAAACTGAGTATAGAAGTTACAGCTTTGTCTAGCTATTTTAACTGTAAAATGATGAGACCTTGTTGCCGATTTAGTACTGCACTTAAATTCATGAAGTGTAGGTACCATAGAGGAACTTTCATCAGGACAATTACCCTGAAAGTATTTATAAAAATGACACATGGAAGCTACATTAAAGCACTGAGAAAGTAACTGAATCCAAGATGCCAGGTTAGGACCAATGACATTGCAGATATATCTTTGGATTTTATCAAGAATCTTTAAATGTATAGCAAGAGCACCAGACCATATGTAGCAGCAATATTTAAGGCATGGATGAATGGCAAACATATAAATATGTAAGATAAATTTAGGAGAAAATTGTCTTGCGCAACACAGAGACAACTTTACTAGCAGTAGACTTAGCAATTGATTCAGTATAATCTTTCCACTTCATGTCTATGGGAAATGTTAGCCCAAGAAGGTACAAGTCATTCTCCTGGAGGTCAGCACCAGCCAGGGTGGACCTGGAAACAACAGCAATTAAGAGGTGGTTCCATGCTCCTTAAAACCTCCAATCTCCCGATCAAAGGCCCTGCTGCCGGATGTAGTATATCGTCATACCCAGGACTAGCAACTAAGAGGTGGTTACATTCTCCTCAAAACCTCCAATCTCCCGATCAAAGGCCTTGCTGTAAGATAAAGTTTATCCTTATACCAAAGGCTAAGCAAATATGGTGCCAAGATTAACAACACAGACCACTGATAATCAAAAAAGACCAACAACACATCTATCCTGGGTATGATGATAAACTACATCCGGCAGCAGGGCCTTTGATCAGGAGATTTTGAGGAGTGTGGAACCACCTCTTAACTGCTGTTGTTCCCAGGCCCACCTTGATCTGGTGTGGTAGCACCTGTTAGGGTCCCAATTATGGGCAAATAGTGGATTCCCAAATGAAAATCAACAGGTCAAATACCAACAATATATTTTGTGATCTACAACCTATATCTAAACACACCCTTTCACCTTGCATTCCCATCTGCTCTCACTCCAAATCTTCTGTAACCCCCTAGCCTTGATCGATCCACTATCTTTCTCCACATCCTCTCCTTTACCACTCCTATCTGCTCTTCCTCCAAACCTTCTGTAACCCCCTGTGTACTAGTGGCTTCCAGCCTTGCTTGGGGTGATATGCTTAAAAAAACAAAAACAAAAAAAAAAATACCTTTACCCTGAAAGTATAAAATTATGTACACAATATTTAAATTTTGACACTAAATTACCCATAGAGGTTGCCCATGCCGCAAAACAAAATCCGCTACAACCATCAACAATATATTTTATAGCAAAATGACCAATAATACATTTTTATCTGTAGTTGAAGGCAGACTATTGCGTTAAAAATATATTTAGTTGAAGCCATAAAATTCTGTTAAAATTTTTTGATTTCAGCATTAAATAACCCATAGAGGTGTTGATATGCCGCTAAACAAAATCAACCAACTGACCGTATTTGTTCTGATCTGTGCTATGAATGCCATGATATGCCATTGTGGCACTTGAAAGATATCAGTCTTGGATATGGCATCTAGAACGTGGTTTACAGGTGTATGACTGCTCATTCGATGACTGTTGCCGACATGTAAGAGTCACTAACAAGTCACAATAACCTTGTACAGCAATTCTCCAAAATGGCTATTCATTCACTTGAGGATCTCACAATAGTAATAATGAAGGCTGTGTTGAAGCATAATAACAGCTGGCTGTTGGTTTCCAAGTACACTCATCTGCTTTAGTGGCTAGCTAATTTGCAGGTACCTACATTGCAACTATGCTGAGTGGACCTAAGTTAGATTTTCTGGAAGCAAATACATAATCAGTAGTTGAAGGACAGTGCACTCGGACCCTTGGTTAGATTGACTTGTGACTTTGTCACCGTAGCCATAAATGGCTTCCAAAAGATGTCACCTGTCCAATTTCATTCATAAGGCTTGGGTCAATCCATTGTATGGTTTTCAGGCACTTTCTACATTATCAAGAAGTCACCTTAACAAATTAATCATAGTGAATTTTTAATCAGTTTTATGGTTGGAAAACGAGCGTTCTAATCACTTGGCCACGTAATGTTATTAAAATCGGCAGTAATAAAAAGGATTAAGATTAGCAATAAAACAATTATAGTGAAAGCTTAATTTTCATTCAAAAATCTGTAATGTTATTGGTCATGACCTGACATCTCAGCTTCAGTCACTTCCCCCACCATCACATACTTTCTCTGCCTTTTCTATGAATATTTTCTGATGAATTTTCCTTTTTTTTTCTTTTTTTAAAATTTGTTTTTAAATTTTTTTAAAAATCTTTTTAATTTGTTATTTGGAACCTAGACTTCTTGGTCAGCGAAAAAAGTCTCATCATTTTACAATTGAAATGGTTTGATGGAACCATAAGTTCTATGCCAACAGTTTCTTCCTCTTCAGACAACTTTAATCTTCAAAAATTTAAAATCTCCAAAATGGCTATTCATTCACTTGAGGATCTCACAATAGTAATAATGAAGGCTGTGTTGAAGCATAATAACAGCTGGCTGTTGGTTTCCAAGTACACTCATCTGCTTTAGTGGCTAGCTAATTTGCAGGTACCTACATTGCAACTATGCTGAGTGGACCTAAGTTAGATTTTCTGGAAGCAAATACATAATCAGTAGTTGAAGGACAGTGCACTCGGACCCTTGGTTAGATTGACTTGTGACTTTGTCACCGTAGCCATAAATGGCTTCCAAAAGATGTCACCTGTCCAATTTCATTCATAAGGCTTGGGTCAATCCATTGTATGGTTTTCAGGCACTTTCTACATTATCAAGAAGTCACCTTAACAAATTAATCATAGTGAATTTTTAATCAGTTTTATGGTTGGAAAACGAGCGTTCTAATCACTTGGCCACGTAATGTTATTAAAATCGGCAGTAATAAAAAGGATTAAGATTAGCAATAAAACAATTATAGTGAAAGCTTAATTTTCATTCAAAAATCTGTAATGTTATTGGTCATGACCTGACATCTCAGCTTCAGTCACTTCCCCCACCATCACATACTTTCTCTGCCTTTTCTATGAATATTTTCTGATGAATTTTCCTTTTTTTTTCTTTTTTTAAAATTTGTTTTTAAATTTTTTTAAAAATCTTTTTAATTTGTTATTTGGAACCTAGACTTCTTGGTTAGCGAAAAAAGTCTCATCATTTTACAATTGAAATGGTTTGATGGAACCATAAGTTCTATGCCAACAGTTTCTTCCTCTTCAGACAACTTTAATCTTCAAAAATTTAAACGTAATTCCTGTTCTTTTCAGTATTTACATTAGTCGGACTATTGTCCTCATCTTTGTCGCCATATTTGTCACAACGTCTCGGCCGTTGTACGCTCCGGCCTTCTTCAGGTGGTTGGAATTTCTAACTGAACCGTTTATTTCGATCACTGTGGTAGACTGTTCTAGTTCCACGTGCCATGTTTGATGGATGTCAGTTATCAGTTATCTCCTGCTGATTTTCCCTCTGAAAGTTCTCCACTGCCTTAACCAAGTATTGAACTTACACTCTTTGGGTCTGTCAATGCCGGAGCGTACAACAGCCGAAACGTGACAAATATGGCGACAAAGATGAGCACAATAGTCCGACTAATGTAAATACTGTACATAATACCTCATCTCAGAAATATAGACAGACTCCTGTTCTTTTATTCTTTTATTGCTCTCTCTCTTCAAAAATCTTTCCTTTTCTTTGTATTTTTATCATATTCCTCTGGTGGTTGCTCTTTGTCATGGTGGAGAGGCTTGCATGGTCTAAAGATTTTGAGAATGATAGTGTTGGGAGTTCTAAACTCCTGGTAAGGCCACCCTTGGTGGTAAGATCGAGGGCCCAGACTAAGGACAACCAACCCCAATGGTGGAACAAGCAGATGACAATTACAACAGATCTCAATGGTTGAACCAGTGAATAAAGAGGGCTACGCCTGATGGACATGCTACAGAAGGCACCACTTAAACAGTTAGTAGCAGTCCATTGCAGTTTCATAACTGGATTCTGCATGCCTCATTCCATACGTGCCACAGAGAAAGGTCATGAAATCAAGTGTGTGGGTCACTTCCTGGCAAGTTGAGGGTCACCTTAAACAAATTCACGCCATCGGCACTTTCTTCTACTCTGGTTTTGTTTCACCTCAAACCAATTCTTGCAAAGCCAAACAATCATAGGCAATGGATGACAGGAACAGGTTTTGGTGAAACTGGAAGCGTCTCGTCTGGCAGTGAATTTAGTCATCAATGCCATCATCGTAAAGAAAGTGATCAGCAGAGAAGAAATGAAATTCTTGGATACAAGATTAATATTGATTCTCTCACACTTGGTTAACACCTTGCATCTTAGTAGCTTTTTTGCTTTGAAAATATTAAAAAAAAAAAAAAAAATTGGAAGTTTCAAATTAACCATTCCAACTTTATAAAAAACATAATTGCCTAATATTTTAGCCGCGATTCATCACTTACTTTATTTGTCATTGAAATGATTTTTAATCATTGCTATGGACCGCAACCTGATGTGTACATCTTTGCATGATAAAATACAATTCACAATTTGAAAACTAAGAGATTTTGACTTCATCAGACTTGTTACACGTGCCATCTGTCATGGTGATATGGGCAGCTGGGCATGCTCTGAGCAAGTGGATCACAGCCTAGTGTGCAACATGCACCGGTCTTTGTGCAACAGAATACAATTCCGAAGTGGTCACAAAATAAATCTGAACAATATCTGTCTATATTTCTGAGATGAGGTATTATGTACACTATTTACATTATTCGGACTATTGTCCTCATCTTTGTTGCCATAATTAATACAACGTTTCGGCCGTTGTATGCTTCGGTCTTCTTTAGGTGGTTGTAATGTCGAACTGAACCCTTTATTTCACTCACTGGGGTAGACTGTTCTAGTTCCACGTGCCATTCTAATGGATGTCAGTTATCTCCTGTTAATTCCCCTCTCCGAGTTCTCCACTGCCTTAACCAGGTATTGAACTCACACTTTTTGGGTCCTGTCACTGGATCTAACCAATGCCTTTATCCACTTGAGGACACATGGCACAGTGGATATGAAGGTTCAACATTCCAACTACCTGAAGAAGGCCGGAACGTACAATGGCTGAAATGTTGTAATAAATATGGCGACAAAGATGAGGACAATAGTCCAAATAATGTAAATCTGAACAAGTACTGTATCTTTCAGGATAAAAGATGCATCAGTGTTTGGAGACAGTTTTATAAAAAAAAAGTCTACAGTTGCATTTAAAAAAAAAAAAATTAAGTAGATGAGCTCAAAACCTGTCTTGTATTTTGTTTATTTTAAAAAGTGGTTACAAGTGAAAAGATTTGAAATTGCCAATTTTTTTTCATTTGATTGAAATGACCATTAAACATTTCTAACTTCCCAGCTTTCACTCATTTTCTCACTGAAACCAAGTAGCAGCTCTGATATGGCAGTTTCATAATTTCTTGCAGTGTTAGTTAGATCCAGTGATAGGACCCAAAGAGTGTGAGTTCAATACCCAGTTAAGGCAGTGGAGAACTTGGAGAGGGGAATTAACAGGAGATAACTGATGTGGTCAAAACAGGATAGTCCATTATTTATAATATATTGGCAGGGCATAACGGTTGTGCAAACTAACTAATGAAGGAAGGGATAAGCAGAATTATAATGGCTTCTTTAAATTATTGTTCTAATCACAAAAGAGGTCAAAATAAGAAAATACCATAAAAACAATGGTTTACTGTTCTTGAGTTCTGTTCAAAATTTATATATCTTCATTGCTTTCACTATTGCTTGGGAAGAAATCAGACAATCATTATTGGATCTGTTATTATAGTCAAAGAGTATGTCGTCCTCAGCGCTATTCCATTGCATTACTGATTACCAAATTTTTAAAATGACTTAATGACTACATCCCTTATTTTGTTCCGATGAATTCTTCACTCACATGCATAGCTGAGCAGGCACCAGCCTTATCCTTTACCCTGTTTAGGTTCTTATAACAAAGCCTTTGCATTTTGGATAACACTACATTAGATGACCAGTAAAATGTTCTAAACTATTATCAGATGGAGTCCTCTTTATTTTAAAACTTGTGTTTGTTGAAAAAGGTCGTGCATTTGCTTCACAAGCTGTGCGTAGAGTTTTTGTGAGATAAATTGAATGCACTAGAAGACATTTGTGCCTTCTTAATTCAAAACTAATTCACAAGGACAGAATAAAACTGTTAATAAAAAATAGTAATAAGGAAGAGAGTGTGTTGGGAGGAAGAAGCATCAGGCATGAAATGGAGGAAAATCTGTAATAAAAAAAAAAAGATTAAAATATTGACCTAAAGGAACAGATTAGATGGAATAAAATAAATGGTAAGATAATTAAAAAAAATATAATCCACTCATAATTTTAATGTTTATTTTCCTTTAAATATGGTGAATAGAACTTGGAAGTTTTTGATGCATCTTAAATCAGTCTAAAACAAAATGGAAGCTAGTTTCATTTGTCATGGGGAGGGGAATAGAGATTGCCTGATGAAGCAGAGACAATTCTGTAATTCAGTTATAAATAGAGAAATTAAATCAAAACAGGTTCATCATTTCTTAACATATATTTTCTTCAGTATCTGTCTATATTTCTGAGATTAGGTATTATGTACACTATTTACATTATTCAGACTATTGTCCTCATCTTTATTGCCATATTTATTATGAGGACACATGGCACAGTGGATAAAGGCATTGGTTAGATCCAATCGCAGGACCCAAAGAGTGTGAGTTCAATACCTGGTTAAGGTGGTGGAGAACTTAGAGAGGGGAATTAACAGGAGATAACTGATAACTGACATCCATTAGAATGGCACGTGGAACTAGAACAGTCTATTCCAGTTCAGTTTGACATTCCAACCATCTGAAGAAGGCCGGAGTGTACAACGGGCAAAATGTTGTAATAAATATGGTGACAAAGATGAGAATAATAGTCCGATAATGTAAATAGTGTATATATTTTCTTGTTTAGATTGTCCTAAACCAGTATATTTATTGGGTTAAGCCACCAAAAAAGATGATGCAAATTTAGTTGCTTATTGAAAACAATTAGGAAGGCTTTGATTTACAGAAATTATAAGTGTTTAAATTTACTTTCTGGGTATAAATGTAATTGATTCTAATTTTGATCTTTTAGTTTTGAGCTAGCAAATTTGAGATGAACTCGGTCAATTGAGCCAAGTTTGAACCAATGAATTTGAGATGATTGCAATCAAATGTTTGTGTCAAGAGTTTGATAAGTTCATATTTCCAGTTGGAAAATCATTCAAGCTTTTATGACTTGAATGACGGTTTTTGAATTCTGGCTTCATTCACTTTTATTTCTCATTCGCTGAACACTGTTTCAACTTTAAAACCTTTTCTCATAGCAACGAATAAAAGTATCCTTTGATCTCTATTTACAAGAGATGACGATGTGTTGTTGATGCAGAAGCTCTTTTCAAAGTTGCCAGGAATGATTTCAATCAAATTTTCTGCAATGTCTATTCATTGTTCAATTTAGCTGAATAATAAATATTTTTCCACAAATCATCTGCATATATGCATAATTATTCAAGAGAAGGTCTTGACAGATTCCAACCAATCTATAGATTATCCAATAATATCAATAATCTTCAAAAGAAAGAATTTACTTACTGTATCACTACATTTACCAAAGCCTGCTGGCTAATGTCAAGGATGAGAATGGCTGGAACAGCTTTTTAGTGTGTTTTCAAATAAGAATTTTTTTTCTTTCAAGAAAACAGATTGGTGCAAAATTTATTTTAAAGATTACAGAAATCTCTTTAAAAAAATAACTTAACAGAACAGAAAATAGTGTTCAGCACTTTGTAAGTGACGTGATTTGCTAAGCAAAAAAATTTGTCTTGCCACTAGACGACTCAGAACATGTTTGAATTTTGTAGTGGTATTGTCATGTCATTATAGTTACTGTAGTTGAGGGGCTTGAATAAGAATTCCTTGTAAATAATGCAGCATGCAAAAGATTAATGAAACACATTGATGGTAAATAAATCTTGAAAGTAAAGCTGAAGTAATTAATAAAGACAATTATATCAAATTTTATCATTTTTTAATATCACAAAAATAATAAAAATAAAATTTTGGTCTCAAAAATATAAATTTAAACTGATAACTTTCAGAAATGCACAATAGCTTTTGAGAATTTAAGTGTTATTTATGTCTGTAATATAAATTTTGCCTGAGTTTTTTTTTAGATGAGAGCTGATGTAAATTATTTGCAGTCACACTGATGGTTTCATCTTTGTTATTATCAGTGTTCTGGCCATTATGCATCCTTGACTTCTTCAGGTGTTTGTGTGGTGAAATAAAAAGAAAACAGCAACCAGCGAGTAAATTCAAGGTCTCCCAATTAGTATTCCAACCTCGAGTCATTCCTTCTTGAGTTCTGTCTCAAAATCGCACTAACAGAATTTTCCAGCCGCCAACCGTGAACGTCACTCCAAGAGACCCGCACTGGGAAAAATTAGTTGGTTTTATATTTGTCCATATACCCATAATCCCTTGCATCTTCATGCGATCCCATAATTCATTGCGTCCCTGTCCCATAATGCATTGCATCTTCATTGCATAAAAATGCGATGCAAGTCCCCCCTTATTCCTTTATGTTATCTGGCTGAGGACGGATTACGGCAGAGCGGTAAGTGCTTTTTTCTCTCCTTCATTTCAACTGCAGTCGCCTTACATGCTAAGCAAATACGGGCTCTTTTTTGGCGGGGACAAGGCAAGTCGCAACCAGCTGTGCTCGTCCCAGGTTCTGCCTCCTCACGTCTGCCACAGTTTGATCCAAATTTCATTCATGAAATTTTGAAATGAACCGTTTTATATCCAAGAGTCGATTATTCACAATCTGCTGGTCCATGTCTCAGGATGTCTTGTTGTTATTTAGAAAAAATAATTAGACAGTTATAAATAATTTCCACTTTTGTCTTCCGATTTTATACTAAAAAAAAAAAAAAAGAGAAAGTACAATTACATTTTACTTAATTCTATATTCACGATTATTTGGAATGAATTGTTGCCACTTCTCGGGCAGATCTTGAATTGATTTTCAGTAAAATTCCTTGGGTTTTGTTGTGAAAAAGGACATTATTTTCATCTGATAGTTTTCCCATCTAAGCATCTTGCAGTGATCATAAAAGTTAGTAAATGGTTGGTGCAACATCCTGTGTATTCAACAGTTCCAAATTTTTTTGGCTCCGTGTTATTCTTTCTGCATTTGGCCTTGTCATTGAGGATAATATTTTCCCTATTGACAAGTAGAGAGCACTTTTTATCTACTTTTATGGACAGGTTGCAGCTGCTGGATGCATGAACATGCATTGTTACATTGTGTTTTAAGAACTCTAAATGAATAATACCCTGATGATTACTTGTCACTCAACCTAATAGTTAAATCTTTAGTTTTGCCTTCAACGGAAGCAGCAGTAAAAAAAAATAAAAAAATTTAAGAAATGGAAAATCTTTAGTGGGTGCTAGACATAGGCTGTGGGATGAGAACAGCCTGCCCCCATAGGTTAAATAGAGTTCAGTTTGGAATTCCCTGTAGGTTACCTGGATTAATATACACCTGATGAAGGCAGGTGTGCACAATGACTGAAATGTGATACCTTGTAAGATGAGGACACTAGTCTGCATGTTAATAATGGCATACATTTATATTTTAAAAAAATGGAAAAAAAAAAAAAAATGCCCAGAATTTTTTTTAGTCAGAAGAAAAAAAAGCAAGATAAATTGTCGATTCTTTTTCAAACATTCAAGTTTGGCATTTTTTTTTTTTTCTTGTTCTTGGATGATTCTCCAAATCAAGGAATGGCAGTTTAATTCTCAGACAAAAAAAAAAGCGTTTTAAAAATGGCTTTGTCTTCTAGGTGCCAATAATCTGGATGGCACATACCGTTCTTTCTGTTTTTGTTATTTCCATTTGCAATTATTTTTGGGCCCTGTTTGTGTATTTTGTGCTTTTTGGTATATGAGAAATTGATATTTGAAGAGTTTGCGTGTTTGAATAACATGATATTTACAGAGATAGGTGTAACGTGTTTACAGAGATAGAAAATATTTATGTCTTCTGTACACAAAGCACAAATGTATATAGGTTGGCTGTTATGACATATTTCATTTATTTCATATAAAAATGTAAATGTTTTTTTAAATTTTTTTTTTACAAGCACATGGAACATTATAAAACTTAACAGATGAAAAGAGACTGTTTATTTTTATAATTTATTACATAAACCAATTTCACTATTACTTCAATACTAATTGTCCTCTATTTCTTCATTGTTGCTTTTTATCACCATACACTTGGTTAAAATACTTTTTACAATAATTAATAGTTTTACTCCATCTCACTGTTGCTTATTTTATGGTTTTAAGACAATGTTTTCTTCATTATGACTATTTTACTCTGTATTTTTTTTCAATATCCCAACACAATGGGTTGATGCATTTTTCATTATTACTTTTATTCTGTGACAGGTTTTACTTTTCTAGTTTTTGTTGCTTTTTATTACACTTTTTTTTTTTTATTGGTATCACCCCATGCAGGGCAGTAAATCCACTAAGATGCAAGGGGTTTCAAGGCGTGAAAGAATTTGGAACAGAAACATTAATGAGTTGGAAAAGGAAAGCAATCAGGAGGACAGTATATAGCAATTGACATTGCATTTAAATTTTGTCAGATTAAAGTTGGCTGGAAAGCATGGAGCTGGAAGGGAGTTTCACAAGTGACATGTGTGAGAAAAGAAACTTTTAGCATAGAACTTACGACTACATCTAGCCAGCTCACCTGTAAACTGATGATATCTTAACAGCAGTCTCATACAGTGCTTAAATTTAAAAAAAAAAGGTTTAGGTACCATAGTGAAGGGCTAATCCGACCATTTCCCATGGAATGTCAATGGGAAAGTGACTGAAGCCAAGCTGCCAGATCAGGATTAATAATATTGCTGATTCTTCTTTGGATTTTATCAAGGAGTTCAAAGTAACTAGCAGGGGTGCAAAACCATATGTGGCAGCAATATTCTAAGCATGGGTGAATGGTAGACTTATAGATATGCAAGATAGATTCTGGAGCGAAAAATTGTCTCACTTGACACAATGAACCAACTTTCTTAGTGGACCAAGCAATGGATTCAATATAGTCTGAGAAGACTTTGGGTCAAGGAATATAAAAAAATAATTTCTGACAAGACTTCAACTGGTCTTTCACAGATGTTTTGGTTATCCTTAAGCTATACAAGACCTGATGAGGAAGTGTAAATCTCTAGTTGTTCAGCTAAACTGCCTCTTCGATTTTTTTTTTTTTTTTTTCTGCCATCTTTGTTTTGCTCCTTTGTAGCAGAAATTTTCTTTTTTTTTTCTTTTAATTTTTAATTTTTTTTTTTTTTTTTTTTTTTTTTCTGCCATCTTTGTTTTGCTCCTTTGTAGCAGAAATTTTCTTTTTTTTTTTCTTTTAATTTTTAATTTTTTTTTTTTTTTTTTTTTTTTTCTGCCATCTTTGTTTTGCTCCTTTGTAGCAGAAATTTTCTTTTTTTTTTCTTTTAATTTTTAATTTTTTTTTTTTTTTTTTTTTTTTTTTCTGCCATCTTTGTTTTGCTCCTTTGTAGCAGAAATTTTCTTTTTTTTTTTCTTTTAATTTTTAATTTTTTTTTTTTTTTTTTTTTTTTTCTGCCATCTTTGTTTTGCTCCTTTGTAGCAGAAATTTTCTTTTTTTTTTTCTTTTAATTTTTAATTTTTTTTTTTTTTTTTTTTTTTTTCTGCCATCTTTGTTTTGCTCCTTTGTAGCAGAAATTTTCTTTTTTTTTTCTTTTAATTTTTAATTTTTTTTTTTTTTTTTTTTTTTTTTCTGCCATCTTTGTTTTGCTCCTTTGTAGCAGAAATTTTCTTTTTTTTTTTCTTTTAATTTTTAATTTTTTTTTTTTTTTTTTTTTTTTTCTGCCATCTTTGTTTTGCTCCTTTGTAGCAGAAATTTTCTTTTTTTTTTTCTTTTAATTTTTAATTTTTTTTTTATTTTTTTTTTTTTTTTTCTGCCATCTTTGTTTTGCTCCTTTGTAGCAGAAATTTTCTTTTTTTTTTCTTTTAATTTTTAATTTTTTTTTTTTTTTTTTTTTTTTTTTTCTGCCATCTTTGTTTTGCTCCTTTGTAGCAGAAATTTTCTTTTTTTTTTCTTTTAATTTTTAATTTTTTTTTTTTTTTTTTTTTCTGTTCTGATATAAATTGACTATGATAACATAGAGTAGCAATAATAATAAACAATACGGGGGTCACAATGAAGGGTCACTAAAAAGTTTTGGGCTTAAATGATTAAATACCAGATTTGTGGGTAGAGTGAAGAAGCATCTTGACGATGTTGAGAAAGTCATCAACAGGTTTGGCTATTTTCCGGTTCACACTTCTCCACAGTTTTTGAACAGGAGTAGAGGTTTATACCATGTTTCTTGTTTAGGATTGGATTTCTTGTTCCTTCTAAAATCTACTTCCACAATATATTTCTGACTTCTCCAACTGAATTCTGAAATGTTATTCACTAATTAAATCTTGACCACTTCAAGTCTAGAGTTAGCTGTTATCTTGCCTACAGCACCCCAATAACTTTGCTTATCTTTTTTTATGCTCATACAACACCAGAAACTAACCCTATAACTTGAGCTTTGTATTGGTTGAACATTATTAAAAAAAAAAAAAAAAAAGTTCCATTTTATATCTGTATGCATTTTTGATATACAGGCAGCATATTTTTATATAATATAAATGATATAATAATACATTATTTTATATAATACAAATTGTCTGAATCAATTACAAAATGATTTAATTCATATATATATATATATATATATATATATATAATATATATAGGCATCCACAGACACACTGTTTCAGTGTGGCTAGATGTCCAATTGCTTCAAGCCGGGATCAAAAGCCAACCAATTTGGTATCAGTCAGAGATTCTACCCCTAGGCTATCATTGCATGTTAGAGAGGAAGTGAAATTTTAATTGCACTGAGGAGCTGTGATACAGCGAAACAGTACTGTCTGTGAATGACATAATTTAGCTCTTGAAAATACATTTCAATTGAGCACTGTTGAGTGATAAGCTAATTCTATAAACAACAGCCACCTGCAAAGCTCTTCAGTAAAATGAATGGAGCACTTTGGCTGATTGGCATTTGTTTACATTTGTATAAACAATACGCTAGATTTAGTTGTGTAACTCTACCGAGTGAAGATAGCTCTGGCTGACACCAAATTAGTTGTTTCAATCCTGGCTTGAGGCATTCGAAAGTCTAGTCACACTGAGGAGCTGTGATACAGCGAAACAGTACTGTCTGTGAATAACATAAAATATATATATATATATATATATATACACACACACACACACACACACACACACACACACACACACACACACACACACACACACACAAGCAATATATATATAATATTTTTTCTTTGTATGACACCTCATCTGTCAGCATATCAAAACTTTTAACTTGAAGTCTCAGCTGGAGTCTGGGGGCAACATGTAAAGAAACAAGAAAAAGCAAAAACCAAAATATGAAGAAATAGCAATGGAAACAATAATAACATGTGGAAATTTATTTTATTTGATAGATATTCAGCCCCCTTACCCCATATATATATATATATATATATATACACACATGCACATAAAGAGAAAAGGAAAACTTATCTTAGCTGACGTGTTTTGTCATCTGTGGGACTTTATCAAGGAGATCTTATTTTGTGATAAGTATTTATATAAAAGAGCAAAAAATGTTATTGTTTTTTTAAATTTTTAAGTTTAGGAATGCTCATAAATATTCATCTGGTTAGCTGAAGAGTCAGGCAAACTATGGAAGACACACAGTGACACAACTCAGTGTCTAATAAATAAGTGATGTTTTTTAAATGATTTTTTTTTGGAAATTAGTATTTAAATTATTTTAGTTTTGGATTAATTTACCTTATCTATTTTGAATAACATGAGTTCATGGATTTAACTGTTTTCTTTCAATTTTTCACATTTTTGTAGCCATGTTTGTTGGCTTGAGATGAGAGTAATTCTTTCAGGAATGGAGATATTGGGAAAAAAACACTTGGGTTGCAGATTTATATTTTGATAAATTTTGATGTCTGTACATGTGTTTGGGGTTATGGTTTTAGCAAGTTGAAAAACCAGTTCTCTTGTACAATCACTGAAGGTAAGCAACATTGAGCCTTGTCAGTACCTAGATGAGTAACAGCTTGGTAATACCAGGTGTTGTCAGCTTGTATGGGTGGTGTAATGCTTAATTGCCCAGAATTGGGAAATGGAGAGCAGAGTTCCAATTCCAGTTGGATTTGTTATATTCACATGCACAAATACCCTTGGGGAAAGGTATGAATCAACCTCTTCTCCCCCAGCTATAGTTTAATCTGAAGTTGAAACTTATTAATAATGACCTTAGATCTAAACTTAACATTTAAATTATGTCATAGGACCCTGCATGGATTGTAAAATGAGTTTGGGTAAAAATAATGTTTGTTTTTTTCCTTTTTTAAATATTTAATTTTGTAAATATTAAGTTTAATTAAATTCTGTTTTTGGAATAAAAAGTAATGACAAATGTATCCTCCTCAATAGTCAGTTATGTGCCATGCGTCTGTTCTGCTACTTACCCATAGCTGGGGGGGAGAAGAGGATTTATACATTTCCCAA
This sequence comes from Acanthosepion esculentum, assembly GCA_964036315.1. Taxonomy (NCBI): domain Eukaryota; kingdom Metazoa; phylum Mollusca; class Cephalopoda; order Sepiida; family Sepiidae; genus Acanthosepion; species Acanthosepion esculentum. The sequence goes on along the minus strand of OZ038508.1, from coordinate 17,040,472 downwards.
GTATATTTACGTGTAAGTGAATATCATTTATGTGCCATGAGTGATACACGCTTAGGCGATCATGTATCTTTTGATACATGACTGACAAGGCAGATTTTTTCCTTGCAGCAGGTTGCCATTTCTTTCTGTGGTAGTAGACCAGTTGCCATCCGAGGCTATAGAGCACGGTTTGTCATACTATTTACCCATAGCTGGGGGTGGGGAGGAAGAAGAGGATTCATACTTATCGCAAGGGTATTAGCATGTAAGTGAATATAATGGCTTCGAATGGAATTTGAACTTGGCTCTCCAATTCCTCAATTTGAGCTGGTACCCATTACTCCGCCGTGCCTCCCTCATCCGAAATAACAGTCCCTTAAATTTAGGGACCTCCAAAGAAACTTGATAGTTGGGTTCAAAATTATTTTTTTAAACTGAAAAAATCTTTCTTGAAGCTTTTATTTTAGTTTTAATTTCAAGCTAATAGATTGAATTTAATATTTCTAATAAGCAAGGTACTTTACTGCATTTAAAAGTGAATTTAAATTGATTGGAATGAATTTTTTTTAATGACTCATTTTAACCATATATTTACAATTCTCTCAGTACAATGTAAAAAAAATCTTTCAAAAATAAAGCATAGCTTTCTGAAGTTTCATATATATATATATATATATATATATATATATATATAAAACAAAAATTTGTTCTTTGTAATAAATTTATTTTAGTATTTTAGTCATTGTGCCTTATTTACTTGCTCCCATGTCTCCCTTTTTCAGTTTTGATTCTCATTTCAACAAATCTTTCTTGAAGTGTTGGACAAAAAAGATCCCTTTAAAAGAATGCATGCCGTTATATATATATATATATATATATATATATATATGATGGACTCTCCCGTCGAACTCGACGTATGAGGGTCAGGCAGATCAGTTCCCAAAAACTGAAAGCCCGACACCCACACAGGATTTGATTATAGTGGTGAAGGCTTTGTGCAGGGCCATCCACACTTTTTGGAGGGACGAATACAGGGACCTGGTGCAACGAATGCCACGAGGTTCCCAAACGACCCTCCGCAGGTTTTGAATTCAGAGTTGTCCTTCTCCTAGACCAGTTGCCATCCAAGGCTATAGAACCCAGTCTGTCCTGCTATTTACCCATAGTTGAAGGGAGAAGAAGAGGATTCACACCTTTCCCAAGGGTATTAGCACGTAAGTGAATGTAATGGATTTGACTGGAATTCGAACTCGGCTCTCCGATTCCTCAATCCAAGCCGTTATCCATTACTCCACCGTGCCTCCTCTTATATGTATACATGCATGCATGCATGCATGTATGTATGTATTAGAACCTTGAATAAGTTCTTGCTGATTTTTCATGAAAAGTAATGTTTTATCTACAAAAATTAGTAAGAAACATATCACTGAAAGTATTGTCCTATCGCTAGCCATTATTTTTTCCCATTTTTCTGGCAGCATTTGAATTATACAGAAAAAACATGTGTTTTGAGGCTAACTATGAGTCAATCCATTTTTTTTTTGTCATCTTCATAAAAATGAAAGTGTTGTTCAGCCAGGCCATGTTCCATTGATTGGAACAAGTGATAATCGGACAGGGCACCGTCTGGTGAATACAGAGGGTGGGTTAGGACTTCTCATTTAAGCATTTCCAGTCGGTATTCACCCGTTTTGCGACATGTGGCCTAGCATTGTCATGTTGCAAAATTATTTTGTCGTGTCTCTGCTCATATAGTGGCCATTTTTTTTCTTTAATGCTTGGCACAAACATATCAACTGTAGTCAATAGAAATCTCCTGTGATGGTTTTTAGACTGTTTGAGCAGCTCATAATAAACTACACCCAGCTGACCCCACCAAATGCAGAGCAGAAGCTCCAAACCATGGATATTCAGCTTTGCTGCTGATGTTGATGCATGGCTGGGCTTACCCCATGATCTTCTATGCTTAGGGTTATTGTAGTGTATCCACTTTACATCGCCAGTCATGATACGATGCAAAAAAACTTTCCTTTTCTGCCGTTGAAGCAGCTGTTCACATGTGACAAGACACCGTTTGACGTCTCTCAACTTCAACTCTTATGGCACCTAATGTCTTTGCTTTTGAATCATTCCTAATGCTTTCAAACGTTTCAGAACTGTTATGTGATCAACTCCTAATGATTCTGCAAGTTCAGCTTGTGCCTGACATGAGTCTTCATGAAGTAATGCATCCAATTTTTTGTCTTTAAACTTTTTGGGTGCACCAGAGCGTTCTTTATCTTCAACATCAAAATCATTATTTTTGAAGTGTCTAAACGAATCTCTACAGGTAGTTTCCAACAGAGCATGGTCACCATAAGTCTCAACAAGAATTCTGTGTGCTTCAGCTGCAGATTTCTTTTGAATAAAGTAGTGCAGTAAAATTCCCTGCAAATACACTTTCTTTGGCACAAAATCTGGCCTGTTTAGTGCCATGAAAAACAAAGTTGTTTACACTTCAGTGAAATGACATACACTGAACTTCAAGCGTGCTTATAGTACTTCCTTATAGATGCATTACTATCTGAAACTATACACACGCAGTTCTGGAAACGTCATCTGTTGGAAAACAGTGAGAACTTATTCAAATATTACAGTTGTTGGCATCAATTGGATTTTAAATCAGTCCACTCTGAGTAGGTCTCTGTATTTTTTTTCTCTAACTCCTTGGAGAAATCCCTCCCTGATTGACCATGTCTACTCACCGCACATAGCCAACTGTGGGTTGCTGAGGCTATTTAACCCATGGGTTTCGAATTCAGAGTTGTTGGAGAGTGTCTGTATCCTAAAAGAAAAGTAAGACTTTTGCCAATTATCCTTGGACAAGTTCCCCAACTCATGGTGTGAGGATTTTCTTTCCTTTTTTTAATTGGTATCACCAAAAGCCACACAAGGGATTACAGGGTGTCGAAGATTTAGGAACAGAAACATTAATAATGAGTGGGAAAAGGAAGAAGCAATCAAGAGGATAGTAGATAGCAATTGACATTGCATTTCAATTTTGTCAGATGAAAGTTGGCTGGAAAACATGGCGCTGGAAGGAAGTTCCACAATCAAGAAGTGCAAGAAAAAAAACTATTACCATAGAATTTACAGTTACAGCTAGCCAGCTCAATGAAATCTCAATGACAGTCTAGTAGTGCACTTAAGTTCAAAAAGTCTAGGTACCATCGCTCATATGAATAATTACCATGAAAATATTTACAGAAAAGGCATAGAGGCAACCTTATGGTGATGGGGAAAGTGACTGAATCTGAGCTGCCAGATCAGGACCAATAATATTGCTAGATTCTTCTTTGGATTTTATCAAAGTGCTCAAGGTAAAGATTTAACTAGAAATTAACTAGAAACTCATGAACTCAAGCTGACCAGAAAAGTATGCAGAGCTTGTATGTTAGTTTTTGTCACTGCCTAAACTCAGTACACAATATTCCGATACCAAAAAACATGGCTGTCACAATGTATGCAAATTCTCTGAACCAACCAATGATTTGTGTGTCTAGAGAATAGTCCGAGTGCTGTTCAATGGGACACCAGCAAGTAAGAACATTGATTACTGAAACTTGTACTTTTGAAGATGAATTTCACATCAAAACTGAAGACATCTGTCTATATTTCTGAGATCAGATATTATATACAGTATTTACATTATCCGGACTATTGTCCTCATCTTTGTTGTCATATTTATTACAATTATTATTATTGCGGCCTTCTTCAATGTCAAATTGAACCCCCTTTATTTCCTCATGGAGTAGACTGATTTGTGGCTACTTTGTGGGTAGACTGTTCTAGATCCACGTGCCATGTTTAATGAATGTCAGTTGTCAGTTATCTCCTGTTAATATCCCTCTGAAAGTTCTCCACTGGGTATTGAACTCACACTCTTTGAGTCCTGTCACTGGATGTAACTAATGCCTTTATCCACTGTGCCAGGTGTCCTTGAGGACATCTGTGTATGAATTTCTGGGTATTATAAACCTAATGTCTTCAGCAATATTTTCTTACCAGTGCTCATATTGCAATTTTTGTTATCATTGCATGTTTTTACCAGAGCTCATTGTGATAAATATGGCAACAAAAATGAGGACAATAGTTCGAATAATGTGAATAGTGTACATAATACCTCATGTCAGAAATATAGATACTGAAAGGCCGAAACGTCGTAATAAATATGGCCACAAAGATGAGGACAATAGTCTGAATAATGTAAATAAAACTGAAGACAAATGTAAAACACTGGACAATTTAAAAAAATAAATATAAACATTGACCGAGATTATCTACTTGTGGAACTTGTTTTTGGCATTAATGTTTGGAAATCTAATTAAAATAAAACGGACCTGTTTTTCTGCCAATGAAACACTTGATTTCAAAATAGTCTGAGATATTTGGTTAAAGACGATAAGAATCAAATCAAAACTTTGGTTTTTTGAACTGAAGCCTTCAATCTATGATTAAAAGGCTATCAAAACCAAATTATTAGGTTGGTGCAAAAATGTCGTTTTTTGACGTTCAACTTCATGTGAGAAAACATTATTTTTGCACCAACCTAATAAATGAACTTGTTTGGCACTTTCTAACCAATATAAAGCTGGGTTTTTTTTTTTTTTTTTTATCACAAAATTTTTAGAAACCCTTTTAGAAGGATCAATGTATGGAGAAGATTTTAACTTTTCCAAACCCAAAAAGCACAAAATCTCTGAAAATTAAATCATGTTCTGGTTTTCTGCGAATTCCCCCCAAAATAAAAAGAATTTATCTTTACTAAAATTCACAGAATGAGGCCCTTCTGTTGCACTCCAGCTGGGTTGTCCTTTGCAATCGCCCCAAATGTGAGCAACCTGAGCGCACTATTTTGAAGTGTGTGATCTGCAATCATGCTCTCTTGATAAACAAGCCAAAAGCATATTTTTACTTTTTTTTTTTTTTTAAATTGTAAAAAAATAGTCTATATTTCTGAGATGAGGTATTATGTACATTATTTACATTAGTTGGACTATTGTCCTCATCTTTGTCGCCATATTTGTCACGTTTCGGCCGTTGTACGCTCCGGCCTTCTTCAGGTGGTTGGAATTTCCTCAAGGACACATGGCACAGTGGATAAAGGCATTGGTTAGATCCAGTGACAGACCCAAAGAGTGTGAGTTCAATACCTGGTTAAGGCAGTGGAGAACTTTCAGAGGGAAAATTAGCAGGAGATAACTGAGAACTGACATCCATCAAACATGGCACGTGGAACTAGAACAGTCTACTCCAGTGATCAAAATAAAGGGTTCAGTTTGAAATTCCAATCACCTGAAGAAGGCCGGAGCGTAAAACGGACGAAACGTTGTGACAAATATGGCGACAAAGATGAGGACAATAGTCCGACTAATGTAAATACTGTAAAAAAAATACTTGTAAATATCTCAGATATTATCCATACTTAGAAAATGTGAGGAAATCGCTGATTTTTGGTAAATTTTTTATTCTGAGTTTTGTTGTTGCAAGGCATGCTAAATAAATTTTGATTTATAATTTCATGAGTGCTAAAAATTTAATAAAAAAATTAAAAAAAACTTTGATTTAATGTTGATAATTTCTTGGGGTGAATTAATATTTGTGATAAGTTTACATTATTTGGGCTGAATTAACAGAAAAGATTAAAATATTTAACAATGTTCTCTTCTTCCACTCCCCACTTTATCTTTTCACAAGTTTCCAAAGAAATTTCTTTTCTACCCAAATCTAATTAGTTTTATGGTTGATATTCTTTCTAACTTGTGCTGAAGATTCTTTGAGCTTCAATAATTCATGGCACATTGCAAGATCATTCTGTCCTTAGTCTTTTCTGTTTTTTTACTTAATTCTCTCTCTCGCTCTCTGCCCACTCTTCTCTCTCCACCCAAAGGCATCAACAATTTTCTCTCTCGCTCTCTGCCCACTTTTCTCTCCACCCAAAGGCACCAACAATTTTATTAGCCCCAAGCTAATCTTTCTGGTTTTCAACAATCAACTTGCTCTTTTGTTTCTCTTCCTTTTTCTCCCCATTTCTTTCTTTTTCTTCTTTCTTTCTTTTTTTTCTTTTTTTTATTATTATTTACTTTGCCCTGATTGGTTGAAAATTTTTTTTACTTTTTGTTCTACATTGATTGGTTGAAAGAAACAGAAGCAATGGGTCTCTGAAATCCAACAACTGTAACAAATGCTATTAGATACCTTTCCCCAAACAAATGATATAAACTTGGCCTTTGTTGTATAGAATCTTGAAGAAATATCTCAAGTGCATTCTCTGGGAAAGTCTCTTCTAATTTATTCTTTAATTAGGTCTCATAAAAGAAATATTGAGAAAAAATGTGGATGGAACTATTTTTTTTTTTTTTTTTTTTTTTGCTATCATATTATTATCATCATTATATCTTAATTAAATTTTTACCTCATTTTTTTTCAAATTAGAAGACAACAACAATACAGAGAATCCATAACACCATCACAATGAAATATTTTAATAAGTTATAAAGAAAGAAGAAATTTAAATTTGTTTTGCATATTCATTAATACAGGCTTAATCGACATTCATTTTTGATCTCTGAGCAAAGAAGACTTTTGCCTCATTAAAAAATACCAAACAAATACATATATATCTGCCTATATCTCAGAGATGAGGTATTGTAACTATTTACTTTGTTTGGACAGTTGTCCTCATCTTTATTGCCATTTTTACGATGTTTCGACCATTGTACATTCTTTCTTCAGTTGATATTTGGAATTGTGAACCAAACTCTTTATTTAGTCCATCAAGGTAGATTGATCTAATTCCACATGCGAAAAGTGACTTGACCCAAAGAGTTGAGAGTTCAATTCCTGGCCACAGCAGAGAGAACAGAAACTTGGAGAGTTGAGTTATCAAGAGGAATTAACTAAAACTGAGATATCCAAAGGCATGGTATGTGGTACTAGAACAATCTACCCCCATGGACTAAATAGAGGGTTTGGTTTGAAATTCTAAATATCACTTAAAGAAAGTCAGAGCATACAATTTTGAATATGGCAATAAAGAGGATAACAATCCAAACTATGTAAATAGTGTGTGTGTGTGTGTGTGTATATATATCTATCTATATCTGATTGAATAAATTACAGACATTATGTCTGCTAAATTTTAATAAAATCCATTCATACTCGCAAATAACCTTCCATGTATTGATGTTAAAGGATGAGAGAAATGTGCTATGGCTGTTTTAAATTTCTTTTGTTTTCAGTTCCCAAGTACTTTCGATCTAAGATCATCTTCAGGGGTGCAAGTGGTACAAAACCATATGTTCTTCATTAGTATAAGTATTTATAGAAAGTTGTGGATAATGATGTATAACCTTTGTATAAATACTTATACTAATGGGTACTGTCTAGTGCTATGAGAAGGTGCAACCATGGGCATCTGCTGCCCAGGGCTGAGCACCTCTCAGTGTAATTTTTCTCAGTTGCACCTCTGTCCTCTGCCTGAAGACAGATGAGCAACCGCGAGATTATAGTAACTAGAAATAATGTTGGATTAAAAATTCATTAATTGCTTAAAAATTAATATGTATGATGGTTTAACAGTTTCGTTTATCTATCTCCTCTTTGATGACCTTTAACCCAATATCTGCCAACATTTTGGGTGCAGTATTATTTTCTGTGACTCTCTCTAAACTTTTCAGTAGAAAGCCAACATGGAAAAATTCTATATTCAAAACCATGGCGAAGACAACTGGAAATTTTGCTACCATATTTCCCAATAATTATAATGGCAATTCAGAGTTTACAAAAATGAAGCTGTGGAGATCCATGATCGACTAAATTCTAAAGAGACATTACAGCTAGAGAAATAACTCTTGATGGAATCTAACAGTATTGATAATCATGCATTTTATTGACTAGGAATTTCCTGATGTTCTAGTGTCAGTTGTATGCACCACTTGAGATTTGCATGAATGTAAATATTGCGAAAGAAATGCATCATGTGCATTACATTTATAGCCTTACATAAATAAGAGAATTGATTTTTTTTTTTTTTTTTTTTTTTTTCGTGAAAGTGTGTAGTTTGCAGGTCGTCAGAAAATCCACCTAATTACAATTATGCTGAGAATCTTGTAGACATTATAAAGGAACATGTTGAAAATGCCGTCTTGGATTTTCTTGAAGATTATCAGACATGTTAACAGTATGCTATGATGGCAACTAAATTCTTCAGGTATTAAAAGTGAATAACTAATGGGCAGAAACCTTGGTTGGATTTGTGTGATTGTCTGGTGTGGGAATTTGTTTTAAAATTGCTAGGTTCTTGCTTTGGTACTGCAGACGACTATTATCAGATGCATTTTACTGTTTGTACAAATAGTTTCTTCCAAATATGTCAGATTCCAATTTTTTTAACGTGGCGACAAATGTTTACTGATGCTGAAGTGGATTTCTGTTTCCTCTCCATAATGTTACTGATCAGAGAAAACCATTCTTGTTTATATATTAGAGATTCTGCATGAATTGTGTCGGAAGAAAAGAACCAATATCTTTGGTGGTTGTTTTTATTTGCTATCAGAATAAATGCTGACTTTGCAAATACAATTGTATTAAAGAAATAATGTATGCTAACTGAGAAAGTTTATAAACTAATTCATAAGAACAATCAATTCACCTAATTCAATCAAGGCAATAATGCCACTAAGATGCAAGGGGCTGCTGGAAGTGAAAGAGAAGGAAGGAAAAAACTTTAGAAGGAACTGGAAACCTAATCTTAAACAGGGAACAAGGGATAGTTTAATGATGGCTAATTTCAAGTAGAGGAGGAACAGTGGATTAAAGAGTAGTGGCTTGGAATGAGGAATCGGAGAGCCGATTTTGAATTCCAGTCAAGTCCATTACATTCACTTACATGCTAATAACCTTGGGAAAGGTATGAAACCTCTTCTCCCTGCCACCCCAGCTATGGGCAAATAGCAGGACAGACTGGGTTTGGTAGCCTTGGATGGCAACTGGTCTACCACAGAAAGAAATAGCAACCTAGTCCAGGAAAGAATCTGCCTCATCAGTCATGTACTGAAAAATGTGTATCAAGTGTGGCACATAACTGACTGAATTTCAAATGATTTATTAATTTTTTTTTTTTATGGCTTATCAACCTTTTTCCAGGTTATTTAAAACCAGAGAATATTTGGGGATTAGAAGAATTATTTGGGGAGATAATATTTTACAGATACAAGTTCTACTGATGAAGAATGTGGACCAGATGATAGTTCACATTCCTCCCTGGTCTTTTGAACAGGAGTAGAGGTTTATTCCTTGTTCTGTTTAGGATTGGGTTTCTGGTTCATTTTACCTTCAAAATTAAAAAATTTATTTGGAAAGAGTTGGTTCTGATCTTTACTAGGAATGACTGCAAAACATTTTCCCCTCCCAAATTTTATAGGCAGAAGTTCACAAGTGCATGCTGGGATTTCTTTCAAGCCAATAAAATAGACCGGTTCTCAGTTTCATCTGACTCAGTCCCAGTCTGTCTTGTCTTTAAGTCAGTATGCTATGTTCACTTATCAGAAGTAGCTCTTGTGTTTAAACACCAATTTGTTGACTTTTTGCCATATTGTTCTTGGTTTGCCTTATTACTGTTAATTTGCCTTGTATAGATTGTTTGCTTGCCTTATATTACTTTTTGCCCTGTTTTCTTTTTCTTGTCACTTCTTATTGCAAACTTTGTCAATCCTGTTTGTTGGACAGTTTGTTTTTTTTGTAAGCTTTCAACCCCAAGCAAGGTGGGAAGCCACTAGCACGCAAGGTTGGAGCGAGAACAAAGAGGAGTGATAGAGGAAAGGATGAAGAGACGATCAGGGCATCTGGAGATGTCGATTGACATTACATTTGAATAGTTGGAGATTATAGCTGTCAGGAAAACAAGAAATGGGGATGGAGTTCCACAGGTGAGAAGTGTGAGGCATGAAGCTATTGCAGTAGGAGAGACGGCTACATTTAACAGTTTCGACAGTGAAAGGGTGAGAGCGAAATGCCAGCCTAGTTGAGCGATTAAATTCATGAAGTCTGGGAACCAGCGAAAGCAGCTCATCGGAGCAGTTACCGTGAAAGTATTTGTAAAAAAGAAAGAGGGAGGCAACGGTATGTCTGTGAGAGAGCAGCTGCAAACAAGATGCCAGATCGGGGCCAATTACATTGCATATCCATCTTTGGATTTTATCAAGGACCTTGAGACAATTAGAAAGGGCTCCAGACCATATATGGCAGCAAGTTCTGCCATTTATTTTACATTTGACCATGGCCACTCACTCTACAGAAAGAAATAAAGATCACATTGCAGTCTTTGAGACGAAACATATTTGGGAAACCTTTCTGGTGAGTGAATAATAGCTTGAAGGAAGATGCTAAGATATGAATAAACGAAGATATGGATACAGACTTGAATAGATATGAAGAATTCTAGATAAACCAATAGATATTTCAGGGCAGACAAGTTGATAGATAACAAAATTACTTGAACTCAGCATCCTTAAACTACTTTGGGCTTATGACCATATAACATTGAAACACCAGTTCTCACATGACCACCAAAGTTAAGCAATGTTGAACCTGGTCAATACTTAAATGGAATACCAGGTGCTGTAAGCTTGGATGTGCTATAATGCTATAGATTTATTGAGGTTCTCCCTCACTCACTCACATATCGTTATTCACTGTAGGCATGTTCCTTGCTAAAAATGAAATCTCTGAATAATTGATAACTATCACTATATGTATAATAGAAGTAGATAGGTTCAGTTTTCACTGCTTTCCGGTCTTTTGAAGAGGATTAGCAGTTTATCACTTATCTCCTGTTTAGGATTATCACTTTGGTTTGGTGGGGAATTGATAAAAGAAAGGATTAGGGGCTCATGGCCATATCATGTTGAGACACCAGTTTTCGCATGATCACTCAAGTTTAATAATATTGACCCTCGTCAGTACCTTATACAGGGTATCCATAAAGTTTGTGTGCACTTTAAAAAATTTATAACTTATATTTTCAATAGAAATAATCTGTAAAAAAATGTTATAAACTTTAATGTACCTAGTTTTAAGTATAGCTAAAATAACTAATGTGATTTCGGGCATTACTCTAAATCAGTTGGCAAATGTTTTCCGTGAACTGCAAAATCGTATTACCCTTTCCATTGCTAATGATGGAGGACATGTGGAAACTTTAATAAAATTTCAATAAAACCTTAAAAAATATAGATTTACTTCTTTTTAATCCTTTTGAAACTAACCATTACTAGATAATATAGTCTAAATTTGCATTGTCTTAAGCGGAAACAGCTGGTAGTGTATTTTGTACATAATAATAGATTGTCTCAAATATATAATTTTACAACTGCACTGATAAAATTAGGCCTTATGAAAAAACTGCATATACAGGGTGTCCATAAAGTTTGTGTGCACTTTAAAAAAATTTATAACTTTATTTGTATTTGCGATAGAAATAATCTGTAAAAAATGTTATAAAGTCTAATGTACCTAGTTTTAAGTATAGCTAAAATAAATAATGTGATTTCAGGCATTACTGTAAATCAGTTGGCAAATGTTTTCCGTGAACTGCAAAATCGTATTACCCTTTGTATTGCTAATGATGGAGGACATATGGAAACTTAAATAAAATTTCAATAAAACCTTAAAAATATATAGATTTACTTTTTTCTAATCCTTTTTACAAATTATTTCTATCGCAAATACAAATAAAGTTTAAAATTTTTTAAAGTGCACACAAACTTTATGGAGAGCCTGTATCTTCCTTTCCTTTGTAACTCAGCAATATTTTGTCCATTTACTACCCCTCCCAATCCCTGTTCTGCCATCTATTTACACAAGCTTGTTAGGCAGGTTCCTCTCTGTTTCCCTGTCTCTTCAGGATAAGGGGGAGATCATGGCTCTCCACAACTTTCTACTCTTTGTAGCTCATCATACTGTTTCTTTTTAATATTTTTCCCACACCCTGTTCTGCTGTAGATTTACACAACCTTGTTAGGTAGGTGACCATAGCTCTCCACAACTTCTTATCCTTTGTAGCTCTTATCGATGTTTGTCTTTTTACTATACTTTCCTCTCCCTTTCCTGATATCCATTTACACAAGCTTGTTAGGTTGATCATTCATGGCTCTCCACAACTTTCTTTCCTTTGTAGCTCTTAGCAATGTTTGTCTTTTTGCCATCCTTCCCACTCCCTGTTCTACAATCCATTTACACAAGCTTGTTAGGTAGGATACTTGCTGTTTCCTTCTGTCTAAATTGCCTTCAATGTCATGTAAGTATCAAATTCTTCAAACCTTCTTTTCTCATTATGCACCCAAGAAATTTCAATTTTATCTTTCCAATTTTAAGTACAATTGTTCTTTTTGATCCCATTTCCCTTAAACTTTCTTATTCATCCCTTGTTCTGTCCATGTTATTCTCAGTATCCTCCTGTAGATCCATATGTTTGTAACCTCAAGTCTCCTCTTCAGTTGTGAAGTAATTGTCCAGCCTTTGCTGCCAGTTTTCTTATATTTTTCTTGAACCTCTACTTTTTGTGCTTACCATTATTCTTCATAAAAATCAAATATAATGAAAGGAAACTTTTGGATTGGATCAGATTACCTTGTAACTTGACACCACCTTTTTAGCCTTGAAAAGATTATCAAATTAGTTTTCCATTCCAAAATTGTTTTTAATAAATTCTGCTTTTCTAATTAATATTTTATTATTAATATTTGCTCCCGTGTTTTCTTTTTCTTGGGATTAATTTGTTGTTCTTGAATAACTCTGAGCCCTCATTCCATTTTGGTAAGTGTCAGGTTTCTTTATTTCATTTTTTTTCCGGGTCACAAGCAGTTTTGCTCTTTTGTTCATTTTTGTTTTTGAAACTTACTTAATTAGTAAATTACCATCAAAGCTTAAAAGTCATTTTAATCAACGTTTCCTTTCTCAAGCATGAAAAGCCTCAAAAATCATTAGCAAATAAAGAAATATTGATAATTAATCAAATATAAACTGTTTTATGACTAAATTTTTCGGTAAACTGTTGGGATTTATTATACTGAATTTTCATCTGTTTCTAATGAAAATTTATCATTATCCTTTATCTAATTAATTTGTAAACATTCCTTGAGGTTCAAGAACTGGAACTGATCCTTTTACATAATGTAATGATGCTCTGCGAGTGTAGTCAATCGTGTTTGTATCAGTTTGATAAAGTCAAATTGGTGACTGATCTAAAAATGATCTACAGTGGGCAAAGAATGTTTTGTTATCGTTAATGTCACCAAAACAAAACTTCTCTCTATTAATCCGCAGCGAGATCTCTCTCTGCCTTCTACCAGCATGGCTGATGCTAACCTCCTGAAAAGTGATTTCTCGGGCTAACAATCTTGACTGACATGAAGTGGAAAGACTATATTGTATCCATTGCTTGGTCAGCTGCTATGAAAGTTGGTTCACTGTGTTGGGCCCTGGCAACATCTATCAGGCTACCATTTGCCCATGCTTAGAATATTGTGGCCACATATGTTCCAGTGCCTCTGTTATATATTTAGAAATTCTTGATAAAATCCAAAGATGAATCGGCAATATTATTGGTCCGGACCTGGTGTCCCAGATTCAGTCACTTACTGTTGAATTGTCTAGATGTAACTTCTATACTAACAGTTTCTTTTTCTCACCCTTCTCGCTTGTGGAACTCTCTCTTCCGGTTTCTGGCTTTTCAGCCAACTTTGATTTTCAAAAATTTAAATGCAATGTCAATCATTATCTACTGTCATTCTGATTACTCATCTTGTGTTCTTGCTCCTTAATGTTTGTGTCTTCTAATTCATTCACACCCAGTAATCCCTTGTGTCTTAGTGGCTTTACTGCCTTGCTTGGGGTAAATTCAATTTTAAAAAAAAATAAATAAAAGGTTTATACTGCAACTATGCTTAGACATTAGTTACGGTTTCTAGAAAATAGTGCACAATCTGGACTGATTAGTGGTTGAACAAAATCAATATGCTCAACTCCTCAGTCACGATGACTGTGCTAGTACAGCCATTGATAGCTTTTGAACAATTTCATTTTCAGTTCATATGACTTCAGTCAGCCCCTGGTATGGTCTTCAGATACTTGCCAACAGTGCTGCACCCTGGGACCTTCATCTCCCACTGATCACCTGATAAATTGACGGTCATAAAATTTGAACCCAGATCTCATGCTTGAGATACAAATGCTTTATCACCCTGGCCACATGCCCATTCTGCATAAAATCTGCCATAAATTAATCGTGTTTTTGACAAATCTCAAACATTGACATATACATTTTTTTAGTGAAATTTTCAGGTCAAAATTCTATTAATAACAAAATTACTTTCTGAATTTATTGAATCATTCTCAAATATGTTTGTAGATAGATAGGAAACTATTAAGTTACATAGGAAAAGACTGGTAGATAAATTAATAAGTTATGGCAGAACATTCAAAAGAATCATGTTGAATATGACTTGATAGGATCATCAAAGGAAATAATGAAATATTTGCATTCATGAAAAAGTCAGTTTCGATCTTATTTTGAGAGTATGTCACATGATCAAAATATTTTTCAACCAATCTGCATGTGTGAAGAATCTCAAATAGAGCCCTTTGCTATAATCTTCCTAAAACCAGATCTTCTTGATTCATGTTACACAAATTTTCACCACTGGTTGGATGTGAATGCTCTGAAAGCCAAAACTGAACCAAAAATTCTGTCAACTGCATATTGGCTCCACACATACCTTCCATTTTACTTACACACTCAAAGAAAAATACAATCTAGAATTTCCACCCAATAGCACCCACTTCCACTTAAAGAAACAAAATAAAAATTGGAGCCAATCTGAGCCTAAGAAAAGGACATAAAATCCCATCAGAGAGACATCTTCAGCAGTCAGATGGTGCAACAGCCAGCATTCACAATGCTTGTTCGAACACGGCCTCTCATCTCCAGCGACAAACTTGCCAAAGGACGTCACTGCAGTAAATGTGGCCTTCCACTTCCAAAGACAACTCACCAAAGGCTGTCGCTGCAGCAAGTCGCAACTCACCCTCGCTCTTCTACTGTACGCCTCTGCGGGCGACTTTATGATTCTGCTTATCTCTTTTTTTTTTCTAAGAGAGACATTGGCACCAATTTACCATTTGTTGTATTTTTACATTAATACAATTATTTCTTAAACCTCTGCCAGTTCTTCTTTCTGTCACCATACGTTTAATATAACACTTTCGTGTGATACCCCCACCCACCCAAGGATTTAAAGGACCCTTCCAGTATCAGTTTAGACTACATTGAAATGCATGCCACTCAAACCTCATAACAATTTTCAAAGTCTGGCAAAATTCAGGTAAATACTATTCTCTCAGTTCATGACATGTTCTGTCAAAACTTTGCACTCAAGAGTGGACTTTATTATATGAGTACACTGTTAAATTACATGTTTTATATACCATTCTTCTTTTATGTCACTTCAGGACATAGACGATTATGGCTCTCCACAACTTCCTATCCTTTGTAGCTCTTTGTAAGCTTTGTTTTCTCACCATTTCTCTCACTCTCTGTTCTGTCATTCATGAGGTAGATTACTTGCTGCTTCTATCCCTCCTAGCTTCAATATGTCCTTTGAGTGTCAATTTCTCCAAGCCCTTTTTCCTCATTATGTGCCCCAGAAATGTCATATCTCTGCCTTTTTTTAAGTATGAATGTCATTTTTGATATTCTTAGCATCCTTCTGCTGAACCACATTTCTGTTGCTTGAAGGCTCTTCATCTGTGAGGGAATCGTCCAGCATTCACTGCTATACAGGAGAACTGATATTACATAGCAGATCAGCATTAGTTCCTTGTCTCTTGGAGAAATCTTCCTATCTCTTAATACTTGGTTTAACTGCTGGAAGACATTGTATTCGTACATCTTCCTTGGATTGGTCTGGATATAAAAATCACTGAGTATTTTATGTTTTATTTTCCAGAACAGTCTCTGGCTTGTGCTGAATCTTTTTTCTTTTTTATGATCATGGCTCTCCATAGTTTCCTATACTTAATAGCTCAAAGCAATATTTGTCCCCTCCATCACTCTTTCCCTCAGTCCATATTTTGCCGACTATTTACATAAACTTGCCCGATATGTTACTTATTTCCTTCTGCCTTCAATGTCCTGTGAGTGTCAAATTCTTCAAGCCCTCTTTTCTCATTATGTATCCCAGAAAAGCCCCCTTTTCTCATTATGTATCCCAGAAATTTCAACTATTTCTGTCTGATTCTAAGTGAATGTGTCCTTTTTGTTTCCATTTTCCTTAAAACTTCCTCATGGCACACATGCTCCGTCCATGGTATTCTCAACATCTTTCTGTGGAGCCACATCTCTGCTACTTAAGGTCTCTTCATCTGTGAGGAGATTGTCCAGGGTTCATTGCCATATAGGAGGACTGATATTAAATAACAGTTCATCACTGTTTTCTTTATTTCTAATGAAATGTTTGAAAGGAAAAGACTTGTGATGTATATAGAAAAAAAAAGAGAATTTAAAATATTATTTCCAATTTTCTTGCATATTGTTTTGGTCGGCATATTTATTTCAACATGACTAATCTTTGTCTTGCCTTCGCCTATGACTCACACTTTCTTTCGCTTATCCATTCCTTGAGCATAAGAATAAACTAGGAAACCTCTTACCAGTTGTTACCATAGTAACTCCGCCTTGTCACTCTAAATGGTCCTAATAATTTGCAGCCAGTGACACAGTGTAAGAGATAAAATCTTATTCAAGGCTTTGGCTAACTATACAGCTGCCATAAAAATCCTTAACATTGACAGATAGATATTAAATGGGATTAATCTTCCATATACCCTATTCCTTTAGAATGTGGGTTATCATGGCTCTCCACAACTTCCTGTCCTTTGTAATGTTTATCCTTCTACTATCCCTCGCATTACCTGCTCTGCCATCCATTTACAGAAGCTTCTTAGGTTGGTTACTCACTGTTACACCCTGCCCCTTAATATGTTCTGTGAGTGTTAAATTCTCCAAGCCCTCTTTTCTCATTATGTTATAGAAACTTCAACTATCCTTTTGTTCCCACATTTCTTGAAAACTAGCATTAAAATGTCAAATCAAAACTTTCTGAACCTCCAGAACCTAACAATGTAATCAGCTGCCTTGGAGTGATGTGGCAGTGGTGATCAAGGGGATCCTTCCAGCAGCTTTAGACTTATGTGTTAGATGCTGACCATTTACAGAGACCAAACTGTGGATGTGAACACAGTTAGGCAATGAGTAATGCAATTTAAAAAAAAAAAAAAAATCTTTCTCTTAAAACAATTTTTTCAGGAAAATATATTTCTCAAGTCCATTGTTATTGCTCTTTCCAGTATTGATGGGGGCTTCCTTCCTAACCTTTTGTTTGAAGTAGTGTGGAGCACTATTTACATCATCTCAGAAATATAGACAGATACTAGTGTGGAGCATCTTGATTTAATTATTTTCTCTTGGAATTACATGTACAATCCATTTTAGCTGTTGCTGGTGTTGAAAGTCCTGAAGTGATGTCTTTCCTGTTATTTGGTAGTTCTTTGTGAGTCTATTGTGCCAGTCCATGATGTTCAATGAAGAAAGATCCTGACTAAAACCTACAAATCAGGAATTAAAAATGGCTTTATTTGCTTGAAGCCATTTTTAATCACAGATCTGAGAAATCAGTTTTATACAGTTGACAATTTAGATATTTCTGAATGAGATTGGCATCTTGAATGACATCCATAAGAAAGTTACATGAGCAACCCATTTTAGTTATCACTGCTCTTGGAAGTCTTCATTTGATGTTTGCATTATTTGGTAAATTTCTTTGTGATTCTATAGCACTAGTCTATGAGCTTTGATGACAGTTTCTTTAAGACCTACAGTTCACAAAGAATGTTCTTTGAATGGGTCTTTTCCTGAGTTTGATTATTTTATTTATTTTTTAATATTAACTCTTTGCTACAATAGATATACCATAATTCCCCATGTATAATACGCATTTCTTTCTCAAAAGAAAAATAGAAAGCAAAATTAGGAGTGCGTATTATGCACGTCTACAAAAAATCTTTAAAAAATTGCCATTCCATAGGTTGATTTCAGTTGCGAAATGACTACTCACCACAAACATTCAACAAATTGACACTAACATTTGGCAATTGTGACCCCATAAGGATGTCAAATAAAATCATATGTACCTAACAATAGTTATAAATGTAAAATAAAATAAGAATTATCATAAAACTAAGTTAGAATAATATTATTCTATGTTTAAACCCATTTTTTTTAAATAAGGGTAGGAAATGCTAGTCGTAATGAAATTGGTGACGTATAATTTATAGGGTTTGATTACCAAACAAGGGGTGCGTATTATGTGTGTGTAGAAGCATTTTCCTGCACTTCAGCACAATTTTAAGGGTGCTTATTATGGAAGAATTATGGATGGGGAATTACAGTACTTACTGAAAGACATTGCCTTCTGTCAATGTCTACATAGGTCTCCAAGACATTGTGAAATGTCAGTCCTTAGTATTCCTGCTATAAATCGATGCTTAGTGCTATTTTCAAACCAACAGGGTGTTATAGCAGTGTACAATATGACCGAGGATGGGAAGCGGGCTGAAGGAGTGCAGTGTCATTTAACTTTGGTTTGGACTGCAGCGTATCTGACTGAAAGCAAAATAGAAGTGAGGAAACATTATCATCATCTTTATAGTTGTTTATTTCCAGCAAATGGAAATTTTGTATTTTCAACATGGGCCAGTATAGCCAAGCAACAATGGTATGACAGTTAAAGTGTTAAATTCTTAGATACTTTTAAGATGGACTTCAGACAGTAGGTACAAACTTAGCAGTAATGGTTTGCAAGTTTGCTATCCCTTGTTCCACAGTGAGACACCAAATGGTATTCTCTATAATAATTATTAACTATCTTGCTTCCCTGATATTTACAATTTAAAAAAATTTAAATGCAATGTCAATCACCATATCTTGAATCTTTCTGTTCATCTTTTGGCCTTTCTTCAATTCTCCCTATTTTCAGTCTTCTCTTTTACTTTCACTCCCTGTAAACCTCTGCGTACTAGTGGCATTACTGCCTTGCTTGGGGTGAAATATTTAAAATAAAATGTTATTTGAATTTTTTTTTCCTTCTTATAAAGGGTGTTCGAATAACTTGAACTGATTTTAAATGTGAATTAAGTTTAAGTGTTTAATGATTTTTTTTTTCTTTTTCTTTCCGATTTAACAACTTAAGTCTTTGGCAATTTCAACCGTGGAAAGATGAACAATCAAACATGTCAAATTTATCGAAGCCTATTATAAAAATGGATATTCAAACAGAAATGCATTTCGTGCACTTTGCAATTTTTTTTGGTCAACATAATCGACCAACTGAGAATGCAAGTGGAAACAATGTAACGTTGTTGTGGAGGGGTTCAATTCTTGGGTGCAATGACGAATAGAGGTGTCTGGATTTTTGGCCACATTCCTGCAGCAATGTTTCCAGCTGAACAGTGTAAATGAGCATGCAGTTGTTTTCACACATCTGCCACTGACCCAGTTTGTTTGAAATTATGAACAATTTTTCCAGTTGCACTCTTGAAACTTTAACATGTTGTTTGATTGTTAATCTTTTCATGGTTGAAATTGGCAAAAACTTAAGTTGTTAAATCTGAAAGAAAAAGAAAAAAATTCATTAGATGCTTAAACTTAATTCACATTTAAAATCGGTCCAAGTTATTGGAACGCCCTTTTTTCATCAGTTTTACTACTTTTATAGCAAAATGTATGGATATTTTCTTTCAGAAATGTATTCATGTTTTAATAACAAAAATACTGATAAAAATGCTGATGCAAAAATTAAAGTTATTTTCTTATATTTTTTCTTTCTTTAGTTTGCATTATGTTTGTGTGAAGGGCTATGAAGACATGTTGGATCAATTTATATCAAATGGAGCTGATGTCAATATCATCAATGAAAGAGGTAATGTTTTTGTCTTTCTCTCTAAAACTGGCAGTTTTTTGTTTTAATTTGAAGGAAGAGAGTATTTCCAAGGATTTGATCTTATTTATATATTTTCAACTTTATTCACATCCTCCTTTTAGGCTGTAAAGAAATTTTGTTGCATATTTTGGTAGGGCTACAAACAGATGATATCTTAGAACAAATTAACCAGGAAAAATATAGGTGGATAAGTCGTCCCATAGCAAGAAAAAAAGATATCAGATGAAGCAAAATTTTGAGTGACTGGTGTCCAAGAGATAGCAGATATAGTTGAAAAAGATTAGTCTGGAGATGGAGAGATGTTATTTAACTGTTTATTTGCAAGATCTGACAGGGAATAGCATGGTCATGGTTGCCATTGTTTAGCAGGAAACTTTTGGTGGCTGAGGAGGATGATGATCTGTTTTGTTTTATGGCATATCAACCTCAATGGGTTATTTAATGCCGACAATGTTTATTGCTGGTAATATTTTGTTTTGTCAAAAATCTATTTCTGGTAATATTTTTTCTTCAAAATCTATTGCTAGTAATTTTTATTTTTTAAAAACATTGTTGGTAATATTTTTTTCAAAAATGTATTGCTGGTAAGTTTTTTTTCTTCAAAAATTTATTGCTGGAAATAATTTTTTTACAAAGCACCTCTGGTACCAAGACCCGTCTTTACACCCTCATAGTGTTTCTACCCCAGTTCCGGTGTTCACCATTTACCCATAACTAGGACCCCAACAGGTGCTACCATGTGGGATCAGGGCGGACCTGAGAACACCAACAATCAAGAGGCGGTTTCACAGAGAAGGAGGATGGAAGAACATAACAATTTGTAGTAGTTAAAGTCCTTACTGGTACTAATACTTTCTTAGGTTATCTTTAACCTTTGTGCCCACAAAAAAAATGGTATGTCAAAAGGACATTTTTCCCTTAACAACACTATTATTTTAACTACCTTCACTCCTTGGCGATGCTTGCTTTAAAAAGTGATGATTAGAGTTGTGATAAAATCTAATCAA
Organism: Acanthosepion esculentum; assembly: GCA_964036315.1. Taxonomy (NCBI): domain Eukaryota; kingdom Metazoa; phylum Mollusca; class Cephalopoda; order Sepiida; family Sepiidae; genus Acanthosepion; species Acanthosepion esculentum. Next base: position 17,019,390 of record OZ038508.1, on the reverse strand, counting down.
TTTATATATATTTTTATTTTGCTGAGAATATACAACAAAAATATTAAACACTTTATTGTTATCACAATATTTTGGCCATTGTGCCCTTTAATCTTTATCGGGTGTTTGTCAATGCCTACAGTCCTCAGGGAATTTCAAATTGAACACTTTATTCAATCTACAGGGGTAGATTTTTCTTCTTCCACTGTTCATGTTTAAGGCTCCAATATTTACACTCAGGATTGTTCCACAAACCCCTAGTTAATTAAAGTGTTGGTTCATGAATTTGGTAACATAGTAATTTTAAGTTCAATCCCTATGCTGGGTAGTGCAGATTTAGACGACAGTGGAAACAAAGCAAACAATAACTTTGCAGGAGTAAATAAAGAATATGAATATAAATAATGTAGAATGTCTAAATAATGTAGAATGTCTAAATAATGTAGAATGTCTAAATAATGTAGAATGTCTAAATAATGTAGAATGTCTAAATAATGTAGAATGTCTAAATAATGTAGAATGTCTAAATAATGTAGAATGTCTAAATAATGTAGAATGTCTAAATAATGTAGAATGTCTAAATAATGTAGAATGTCTAAATAATGTAGAATGTCTAAATAATGTAGAATGTCTAAATAATGTAGAATGTCTAAATAATGTAGAATGTCTAAATAATGTAGAATGTCTAAATAATGTAGAATGTCTAAATAATGTAGAATGTCTAAATAATGTAGAATGTCTAAATAATGTAGAATGTCTAAATAATGTAGAATGTCTAAATAATGTAGAATGTCTAAATAATGTAGAATGTCTAAATAATGTAGAATGTCTAAATAATGTAGAATGTCTAAATAATGTAGAATGTCTAAATAATGTAGAATGTCTATAAGTATTTATAAAAATTATATTCTTACAAAAACAATCAGAAAAATGGGATGCCCAATAAGGATTAAAACCACTACAGTAATAATAGTGTTTCAGATTAGATACATTGTTCTACAGTAAAACAGCCAGTCAATCACTTTTGAGATGTGGCTTACTACAACTGTGATATGACAGGGTGTCAGAAACAGGAACTGAATTCACTTGGACTAGTTACAGCAGACATCATTGTTAACATCATTTCTCTGACCGAGTGTGGTCACTGTACGGCTGAGCACCTGACTACTCCCATCTACATAGTGTGTTTTGGGCAAGCAGACTTGGTGGTACCCTTCCCTCTCCAGATCAAATCACAGCTGATGTTCTCCATCTTGAAGACACATGACTTTTGATTCCATTGTGGGTGGGGTTAACCCTCCACCTTGGCCGTTGACATCAGTCTGGGAAGTCCTCCACGATGTCATATTATCACTGCACTGGCTTCAAAAACAGCAATGGTGTCCAGTCTAACCAGCTGTGCTAGATAGCAACTGACTTTACAAGAAGGTTCACCCACCCTTTGTCAGGTCTTGTTTTTAATACTTTTCAGTGTCTAGCCACACTGCCCAACTGAAGAACCCAGTGGCGTAGCTAGCGTTTTTGCATGTGATATCCGTAAAGCATTGGAATTATTTCAATTTATTTATCTATTTATATTATAATTTATGAAAAGTAACAATTTTATATCCATATTAAAGCTAGGTATATAAGAAAAAACACTTGGTTCACTTATTTAACTTTTTTCACTAACAGTACACTGACATGAAAACTCAGAATCAAAGAACTGATGCCAAGGTCTGGACTTCTCACAGAGGTGTGAAAAAACTGTGGATTCACTAAATTCTCTTAATCCAACCCCATATCAAGCCTCTTTTTTCACACCTTTTGCTCACATCTTGTAAGTGGGGTTTATCTCGGTGGTCACGGGTTTATCCCCATCAGCTGACAGTGGATTTTGGAGACAAATTTTATTTTTTTATTGCTGACTGGCTGGATTTGAGCCAGCCATATCAAAGACAAATTGACCTCATTTGAACCCTGTCTTCTTCCTTATTGCTGCTGCTTTTTTTTTTTTTAAATTATTGAAATTAAGCTATTGTTTATTTTTCTTTTCTGAAAACTCACCATGGAGCAAAAGTACTGCCTGGAGGGAACTACCCCCTCTGCCCCACTTGCTACACCACTGGAAGAGCCTGATGGTGGAATCAGTTTAATACAACTAGAGAGGATTAAACTCAAAATAAACTTGTTAACCATTACCTTGTGTTTGGCACTGTAACTTAGCTTCACTTGGCAAAAGTTTTGGTCATTCATTGAGAATCAAATGCATTGTCATACATATGTATGTTTGTAATTCACTAGCTGCCTATTCTTGGACTACGTAAATTGATCCCACTGCCAATGTCAACACATGCCTATCCCCTTATTTTGACATTAATTTTTCCGGGGTTTTTAATTTACTTAAATAATTTTAAAGTTTACTTTGCATTAATACAACCAGTCTACCACAGAAAGACACAGCAGCCTACTGTGGGAAATCTGCTGAGTTGCTCATGTATTGGAAGAGACATGATTGCCCAAATGTGTATCATGTTAATCACTTGACATTTATTTTATTACATTTTATTGTTAGAAAACTGATGTTGTACTGAGCTTTGGGGAATGCTAAGTTGGAACCTTTCTTTTCAGTGTCTTCTGATTTACAGAGATATGACATACATAAATAAACACTATTATTCAACCTAAGTTTGTCATTTAATAAAGATTGACAATTACTAAATTGACAGTAAAAACACATGAGAATTACCGTATTTGACGGTATATAAGTCGCACAATTTCAGCAGGGAAAATAGAGAAAAAATTAGTAATTAGTAAAATTATTAGTAAATGGTACAGCCTAGGCTATATTTATGAGGTATTATTTTGGTTAAACCAGCCATGATTACAATTAAATGAAAAATAATAGGTAAAAAAGAACACAAGCCTATAAAAACTTTATTATATCCAAAGGTAAGAAAACAAAATAAAAATCAAGCAATTATTACAATTGAGCAAAACCATGAAAATTTTCATTTTCAAATCCATAAAATTCATTGACTTTGTCATCAAAACTCTGATACCCATTTTCAATGCTACTATCATCATTGTTAAATAATGCGTCATCTAATTTCGGTCGACTATCATGAATTTTAAACCTACATATGGCATATAAGACACAAGGGAATTTTAAAAGATGTTTTTAGTAAAAAAAAGTGTGCCTCATATGCCATCAAATACGGCAAGTTCACTGTCACTTCACAATACCTCTTACTCCAGTTGCACAAGAATTGTTCTACTTGATTAGGATAAAAAGTTGTATTTGATCACCTTGAAGGTTAAATAGCATTAGAATTAGCAATTCCAGTTTCTACTGAAAACTGGTTAATGAAAAGAAACCACTAATAGATATTAATGGGACATTTTCTTTTAAATTTGTTGCCAAGCAGCAGATGTGGCAGATTGTATCCATATCTGCTAAAGAATGGCAATAGAATATCTGTAGAGAAAAATGGTGATGAGAGAGGGGGGGTCAAAAAGTGCAGTGTGGTGCTCGCCGGCAGGCCGGCTATTTTTTCTTCTTTGGTCGGCTCAAGAAAATGGATTGTGTGGCTCCCTTTCTCGGCCTTTACACTGGGCAGCTGTGAAACAGACACCAGCTCAGCCGTGCCTACTTCGACTTCCTCTTTGTCCATCTGTCAATCCATACGTCCAGCTCTATTGCACACTGTCCGCCGAATGACTTCAGTTTTCGTTGTGCTGCTGGCACCCCACTTTTTATGCTATTCCAATACGGCCAAAATTTGCATGTGTGCAAGTATCATCTCATTTTGGACGAGATATGCGTGCATAAATTGTCTTCAATAGCGGCCTTATTACTTTGTCATCAATTTGCAGGCAAGACATGTTCATGCTCGTTTCGAATTCTGAGGTAAGTCATGTCTTTTGTCACAATATCTTTCTCACAAAATTTTGATTTTAGCGAAAAGAAAGACATTTTTTTTAAATAACACAATATTCTAACATGAAAGCAACATGCAGTTGAAACTGTGATCAGAGATTTTGAATTTTGGCAGAATTAATGTATTACAGTATAGTAATTATGGCAGAGTATTTGCTTCACATGTATCAGAGCAGTCAGAAGAAAGCCACTTTTGAAGACAGTCATTATTCAACTTAGGCAGCAAATGAATGAGCAGACAACATTGAATTTTGAAATTTTTGCTGAAATTTCATAGAGTGAGTTTAAGTTTGGAAATTACCAAACCAAATAATTTTTTTTTCTTGCAATAAGTCAAATTTTGAGTTCTCTATATACAGAGTACATATTTGAGCAATGCCCATTAAAAAAATTATAGGGCAATTCTGTTCAGGAAAATACATATCAACTTAGCAGAATAAGTGACATCAGCCAATATGCACTGTTATTGGTTTGCACAAAAACATGAGACTATAAACTACATTGTGCAGCAAGGCCTCTGATCGGGACGTTTTGAGGAGTGAGGAATCACCTTAATTCCTGTTTGCATGTCCACCCTGACCTCGGGTGGTAGCACCTGTTAGGATCCCAGCTACGGGCAAATAGATAACCCCAAAATAGTGTCAAAACCCTTTTTTTCTTTTTATGTGCTGTGTCCTTTCAGGATGTAGGTGATCACGGCTCTCCACGTTCTCCTATCCCTTGCAGCTCTCAATAAGTTCTGTACTTCTACCACCTCCCCAAGACCATGTTCTGTCATCCACTTGCTTAAGCCTGCCAGGTATGTCATGCATTGCTTTCCCTTATGTCTCTTTCCCTCTGTTCAACCTGTGAGTATCAGATTCTCCAAGCTATCCTTTCTCATTATGTGTTCTAGAAATTTCAGCTGCCTCTTCCTGATGTTAAGTATAAGCTTCTTCTTTGTTTGCATCTTCTCCAAAACCTCATCCTTGCTCACAAACTCAATCCATGATATCCTCAGCATCCTTCTGTAGACCCACATCTCTGTTACCTTGAGTCTTTAATGAAAATATTAAAAAAATTATAGTAAAAATACCAGCCAAAAATTTTCATAGTATAAAAAAAATTACCAGCAATATATTTTTCTAAAAAAAAAAAGAATTACTAATTTTTCCAAGGAAATTAAATTTTGGCATTAAATGACCCATAAGGTGTTGATATGCTGCTAAACAAAAAAAATGACCCTGTTTTTTTTTTTGTTTGTTTTTTTTTTTTTTGCATCATAGCTCTTCTTGCTCTACTGTAAAATGTCTTGAGAATGGCAGTTTCAAAGCCATATAAAGCGACTTTTATGGTCAAATCAGTCACTTGACAAGATTGTACTAAGAATGTTTTGGTCATTACAGATTGTGAAATAAGGAAAATATATGGAATCTGATGGGATACAAAGAGATTTCAAAATGGTTCATTCTAAAAGGCATTAAGCAAATCTGTTGACCGAATCAGTCTACCAACATTAAGACTGTTGAACATTTAACAAATCACTATAATGCGTCTGGCCGTGATTTTAATTTAAAAAATGCTACTTCAATTAAAAGAAAGTAGTTTTCCTAAGAAAATTGCTGAATCATCCAGATTTCACTTTTCTTGACAGATCTATTATTCAGTATTGCCTTTTTGTTCAGTTTTAGGCTATTTCTGTTCAAACAAACAAAATATTTCTGCAATTGAGAAAGTATTTGTTGCCAGAGCATCAGGTTTTGCAATTCTTTCTTTAAAAAATGTTTTTTTGAAACCAACTCAGTTGTACATTAAAAATCTAAAAATAAACATGATTGCCATTGGCAAGAAATTAAGTAAAAACATTTCAGTTCTCAAAGAAAGCCATTTTCTCTCTAGTACCTCGTTCAACTAATTTTCGGGGGTGTGGGGTAGAAATTTTTCAAAATGCTTCTAAGTACAAACCATTGGCAAAAACTTCATAAGATTTGCCAGTTCTTGAAGTTGGGACTGATTGTTGTGTTATTTTGTTGAGAAATATTGAGTTTTTATGCTTTTTTTTTCTCTTTCCAAGTTTTTGAACTGTTTTTATGTCTAGTAGCTAAATCAGCATTTTTTATATTTTTAATTTTAAACCTTGATATTTCAAGTTGACGCCTCCTTGTCAAGTTTTGTATTTTTTATGGAAGCTTACGTATTTCATGTCAAATCTGTCCTGCAAATTCATAAGATTATATCTATAAGATTTCAAGAAAACAGGAAATGCTTTCCAATCATTTATTTTAGTAAAAAAAAAAAAATAGGAAAAAAAAAATTTTTTTTTTTTTCTTTTTTCAAAGTGAGTCATGCAATTGTAGTTATTTTGGAAACGGATGCAAAATGTATATTTTTCAAATCTGTGTTATGAAGTCTTAAAAAATAGTGGTAAGAAAATGAAAAGGAATGATTTTAGATTTGGAATTAAGAGAGACAAGGGAATTGTTCTCAGTGAAAAGGGAAAAAATGCAAATAAGATATGAAAGAGAACGAATGACAATAGAAAGAAAACATTGGTAAAAGGGAAGAAGGAAGAAGAAAATTCAAACTGGAAGAAAAGAGAAGGAAATTGAAAGAGGCAAAAAGAAAAAAAAAACTAGTGGGAAAGAGAAAGAATGAAAGAATAGAAGTCATTAATAAGTTTTATACCTCTTGATATTATGTGTTTATAGAGAGAGATACTTATGTATATGAATCTCAATACGTATATATATTTTTGTGTGTGTGGGTATATATATATATATATATATATATATATAAAAAATAGGCAGCATATAATTTTATATTAGAAAGAGTTAATCATACCTTGAATCAATTAGCAATATTAATGCAATTATTGGCGAAATCCCTTCGCTAGTAGACATAATGCTTATAATTATGTCTACTAGCGAAGGGATTTCGCCAATAATTGCATTAATATTGCTAATTGATTCAAGTTATGATTAACTCTTTCTAATATATATATATATATATATATATATATATATATTCAAACATGTTTCATTGAGTAATACATATTATGACTATTTACTTTTATAATAATTCTTTCTAATTCTCAAATCAGTCTCTTCATAAGATGAAATTCCTTAAGCAAGGTGCCATAGCTTTTTTTCTACCCAAATAGTTGCGATCTACTCCAAGATCATCCTCAGGGGTGACTTACAAAGACAAACTTATTGTAACCGTAATTGTTGTGATGGTGATTTTTGTGAACACAGTCCGTTAAAATTATCTTTAAATTTAAATGTATCCATTATAGCTATGGAATTTTCTGCAAAACAAGCGTCCCAATATAAGAAAAAAACTCCATAGTAAATTAGTTGCTCATCATAATGAGTCTGACCATAATTTCCTTTTCTATGTGCTACATCCCTTCAGGACATGGGCAAATATGGCTCTCAAAAACTTCCTATCCTCTGTGGCCCTTAACAGTTTGTTGACATTTGCTAAGGCTACTGACCCTGTTCCATAATCCATTCATCCAATCTCATTAGCTAGGTGGTTCCCGCCTTCCCCTATCCCTCTTTCCCTCAGTATGCCATTAATTAGCTTCCTCATGCCCTCCCTCCTCAATATGTGTCCAAGAGATTTCGGCTATCTCTTCCTGATTCTAAGCATGTGTTCCTTTTGTTGCCATTTTCTTTGATTTATTTATTTCTGACTTGCTCCATCCATAGTTCTCAGCATTCTTCTGCATAACTACATTTCTGTTGCTTTTAGGTTTCTCCTCATCTATGCGGGTAGGGGGGGGGGGTTGTTCCCACATTCACTAAGAGGGTAGAT
>OZ038508.1:16946694-17004194 GCA_964036315.1 Acanthosepion esculentum | reverse complement strand
TATATATGCATCATTATATATATATATGCATCATTATATATATATCTCTATATATATATATATATATATATATGCATCATTATATATATATCTCTATATATATATATATATATATGCATCATTATATATATATCTATATATATATATATATATATATATATATATGCATCATTATATATATATCTATATATATATATATATATGCATCATTATATATATATCTCTATATATCTCTATATATATATATATATGCATCATTATATATATATCTCTATATATATATATGCATCATTATATATATATCTCTATATATATATATATGCATCATTATATATATATCTCTATATATATATATATGCATCATTATATATATATCTCTATATATATATATATGCATCATTATATATATCTCTCTATATATATATATATGCATCATTATATATATATCTCTATATATATATATATGCATCATTATATATATATCTCTATATATATATATGCATCATTATATATATATCTCTATATATATATATATATATGCATCATTATATATATATCTCTATATATATATATATGCATCATTATATATATATATCTATATATATATATATATATATGCGCATCATTATATATATATATCTATATATATATATATATATATATATATATGCATCATTATATATATATCTATATATATATCTATATATATATATATATGCATCATTATATATATATCTATATATATATATATATATGCATCATTATATATATATCTATATAGATATATATATATGCATCATTATATATATATCTATATATATATATATATATATGCATCATTATATATATATCTATATAGATATATATATATGCATCATTATATATATATCTATATATATATATATATGCATCATTATATATATATCTATATATATATATATATATGCATCATTATATATATATCTATATATATATATATATATGCATCATTATATATATATCTATATATATATATATATATGCATCATTATATATATATCTATATATATATATATATATGCATCATTATATATATATCTATATATATATAGATATGCATCATTATATATATATCTATATATATATATGCATCATTATATATATATCTATATATATATATATATATATGCATCATTATATATATCTATATATATATATATGCATCATTATATATATCTATATATATATATATATATGCATCATTATATATATCTATATATATATATATATGCATCATTATATATATCTATATATATATATATATGCATCATTATATATATCTATATATATATATATATGCATCATTATATATATCTATATATATCTATATATGCATCATTATATATATCTATATATATCTATATATATATATATATGCATCATTATATATATCTATATATATCTATATATATATATATATATATATGCATCATTATATATATCTATATATATCTATATATATATATATATATGCATCATTATATATATCTATATATATCTATATATATATATATATATGCATCATTATATATATCTATATATATCTATATATATATATATATGCATCATTATATATATCTATATATATCTATATATATATATATATATGCATCATTATATATATCTATATATATCTATATATATATATATATGCATCATTATATATATCTATATATATCTATATATATATATATATATGCATCATTATATATATCTATATATATCTATATATATATATATATATGCATCATTATATATATCTATATATATCTATATATATATATATATATGCATCATTATATATATCTATATATATCTATATATATATATATATATATGCATCATTATATATATCTATATATATCTATATATATATATATATATATATGCATCATTATATATATCTATATATATCTATATATATATATATATATATATGCATCATTATATATATCTATATATATCTATATATATATATATATATATATATGCATCATTATATATATCTATATATATATATATATATGCATCATTATATATATCTATATATATATATATATATATATGCATCATTATATATATCTATATATATATATATATGCATCATTATATATATCTATATATATATATATATATGCATCATTATATATATCTATATATATATATATATATATATGCATCATTATATATATCTATATATATATATATATATATATGCATCATTATATATATCTATATATATATATATGCATCATTATATATATCTATATATATATATATATATATATGCATCATTATATATATCTATATATATATATATGCATCATTATATATATCTATATATATATATATATATATGCATCATTATATATATCTATATATATATATATATATATGCATCATTATATATATCTATATATATATATGCATCATTATATATATCTATATATATATATATATGCATCATTATATATATCTATATATATATATATGCATCATTATATATATCTATATATATATATATATATATATGCATCATTATATATATCTATATATATATATATATGCATCATTATATATATCTATATATATATATATGCATCATTATATATATCTATATATATATATGCATCATTATATATATCTATATATATATATATGCATCATTATATATATCTATATATATATGCATCATTATATATATCTATATATATATATCTATATATATATATGCATCATTATATATATCTATATATATATATATATATATATATATGCATCATTATATATATCTATATATATATATATATATATGCATCATTATATATATATATATATGCATCATTATATATATATATATATGCATCATTATATATATATATATATATATGCATCATTATATATATATATATATATATGCATCATTATATATATATATATATATATGCATCATTATATATATATATATATATATGCATCATTATATATATATATATATATATGCATCATTATATATATATATATATATATGCATCATTATATATATATATATATATATATGCATCATTATATATATATATATATATATATGCATCATTATATATATATATATATATATATGCATCATTATATATATATATATATATATATGCATCATTATATATATATAATATATATATGCATCATTATATATAATATATATATGCATCATTATATATATATATATATATATATATATATATATATATATATATATATGTCCTCTTTGTTGACTATTGAGTTAAGCTTCTTTTTAGGAGTGGGAAATGTCTTAACAGCAGATGGAAAGTGCAACACCGAAAGCTAAGCAGGTACTGAGAAGCAGAAGAATCTCTTCAGAATCAAAGAAAACATTACTGAACTGTTACATAATGAGATCTCCAATATGTTCTTCAGAGATGGAGAAGAAACTTGAAGCAACAAAAATGTGGTTCTACAGAAGGATACTGAGTATAGCATGGGGGGAACATGTGAGCAATGCCAGTTTTAGAAATATGGTAACAAAAGGGAAACCTCTGCTTAACATCAGGAAGAGACAATTGAAATTTCTAGGGCACATAATGAGGAAAAGAACTTGGAAAATTTGATACTCACAGGACAGATTGAAGGCAAGAGGGACAGCAAAACAAAGTATAACTTATTGAGCTTCAGTAAATGGATGGTAGACCAGGGTTTAGGAGAGATAACAAAAAAACAAAATCTATTTAACTCCTAAAAAGTACAGGAAATTGTGGAGAGCCATAATCGCTTCTGTCCTGAAGGAACAAGGCACATAGAGATGATAGTTATGGGAGAGTAGTTTAGTTCATAGCTGACTCTTCTACATCAGCCATTGTGACATGCAAGTAACAAGTTATTCAGTGCAGTGATGTGAACTCCTTATCTAGTGCCTTTTCTGTATTGATGACCATTACACTACCTCATATATACAGTGTGGTGCAGATAAATCCAGAATTTCATGTGGCAACAGTGTCATGACATAACAGCATAGTGAGGTTTCAAGAGCATCATTTGAAAACCCTATAACTCAGGACTTGTCTGGACATTGGTATACAACGTGCTTAGTAATCAACATCTTCACAGTATGATTGTCAGTCAGCTGTTGTGGAGAGCCTTCATGCCACCAGGCACAAAGTCAATAAAATCATTTAATGGTTTAAATACCCTAAAACCATTGTCTATGACCTTGCAAAGGCATATAAGACCTCAGGTGACAAGGACAATTTCAGGCAAGAAGTGCTCTGGTATCACTAGGATGCCTGAGTTGTTGCCGAGGTTGTCAAGGAGAACCCCAGGAAAAGTATGAGAAATTGCCAAGGAAAGGTGAATGATCAGGTGCATTTTCAAGGAGGATTTGAATTATAAATCTTATGTGCTTAAGAGGTACCATTTGCTCACCTTACCACTGGTCTCCAAGCTTATACACCTCTCATTGCCAGATGGCAATCCTCTTGGCAATTTTGTGTAGAACATCTTGGAAAGGGAGGTGAATAGCAGGCCCTATAACACCAAGGAGATTCACAAGGAATGCCTCAGGGAGGTTGTTAACAAGGCCTGCTCCAGTTTCCATTTCTGCCTTGAGAAAGTGATGGCCACTGACTGATGATGATCAAGGCTAGAAAGTTGCTATTGAGCAGCTCCAACCCAGACAGAGCTTCAATACTCCATTTTTGGTTTTAACCAAAAGAAGTCATCATTTGAAAATGGTTGGTTTGGAAGCCTGAAACACATGAAAGGCTTGAATTTAACTCTCCCTGCATTCTGAATATACATTAACTGGACATCTGCAATATCGTAATGTTATTCTGTATAGAAAACAAAATCTACAAAGTAGGCTGTCTAGGCACTTTCAACTTTGGAAAAGGCACAAGTTCACTTTTTACGGTATTTGAGGTACACCTTTGGGCAAATTAATTGAAGCAACCACTTTAGTTTCCTTTCTTTCAACATACGGTCAGACCCATGGAGTGACAGGGTGTAATCAATTTCCATTTTTCCTTCAGATTAGGTCATTTGCAGTGGTGTGCAGTAATATGAATCTATTTTCGGGGTGTATGATGAAATTTGTTTTGGCCTTGACAAATATTGTGTCATCCATGATTGCATCAGATTTTTATCATGCTCAGACATTATTATCTCAACTGTTGATTAGTTGTCCTACAGTCATTGTCTATGATGAACCTCACTCCAATGAATCATACAAAAATTGTAATGCTGCATGAACATATTGGCAAGGCTTATCAGTGAGCAAAGTTCTGTAGATTGGCCTGGAAACTCTCTTGGTTTAAATCCAATCAAGAATCTGTGGTCAAACTACAAGGAATGACATCATGGAAAGGACATACGAAGTACTAATATGTGCATTTATTGGAAAAATATGAAAAAAAGTAAATAATAATGTAATTATTTGTTTTGTTTCAATTACTTTGCACAAGGGTTTATATACTAAATGTACAATATGGATAAATCCAGAAAAAAATAAGGGGTAATAGAAACAGTGCTTATATAGAAAATATATTTCAATGAAACTTTATACAGTTAGGCACATATATAAGGTAGAAAAATCTCTCAATTATTTTTTTCATTTCTTCAATTCTAGGGTCAGTCGTTATCTACCCACCATCTCCTTTTAATCTTAGCTTCCTACATCCTCCTCCTATTTTTATATCACAAATCTCATTCAGTAGATCTGTCTTGAGTGGCTCTTGGACCCTTTATTAGGTGAACCTGAGCAAAAACAATAAGAAAGTTGGTTGTCTAACATTATTTGAAAAGAAAAAAAAAGAAAATAGACCCATGTGGATGAAGCTTTTCGTTGATAGATATACATTTATTCTTTTCACTGTTGTCATACGGAAATGGCTATGCCAGAACAGGTAATGTTTAGAAAATTAATAGTTTATTTGTAGTGTGTGTGTGTATATATATATATATATATATATAATATATATATATATTTGTATGCGTATGTATTTGTGTGTTCGTCTGTTTCCTTTACAATGTTGGCATTGGTATATTTTTTTCTGTAACATCCTGAAAATATTTGTCTTTGGAAATATTCCCTTGTTTGAAGATATGACATGACTCACTAGATGAACGTGCAAACCCAGCCGTGTGCAAATATACAATCCATATACGTTTTATAGACTCATGCAATTATTCATCCTGTGCCTGAAGTTGGGATTAATCTATAACCTGAGTGTCAGCAGATTTCATTCTCGTGCAGAACCATTCATGACTTGTGATGCATTTGGCCCAAGGGGCCCCATTGGATCAACAGGACTGTAGGTTCATTTCATGGTGTGTATGAATGAGGGTGGATCAATGTCTGCAGCCTGACATGGTGTTGTTGGCTGAATTTTTATCTATTTTCACTGTATGATGTGATTAATGTTCAACACAAAATAAATTGTACCGAGATAGAAGATTATTATTCAAAAACTAAACTTCTTCATGACCTGACAAACTTATTGGTGTATCTGTGTTTGTATGTATGAAAATGTATACAGTGCAACCTCAGTTCTCGAACGCCTCACATGTTGAAAAAATCAGTTTTTGAACAGAAAATTAGAGATGAAAATACCTCGGCTATCGAACAAAATTGCTGAACTGAGTTAACCCAAATGAAATAAATTCTGAGTCGACCATTTGTATGTTGAGGCGTGCTTTTCTTTTCCAATTTTATTGTACTGTGATTTTTTTCTCTACATGATTCTTTAAGGGTATATTCTTGCTTCCAGCTGTAGGGGAGGTCATTTTCTGTTTTGTTCGTTTGCTTTTTTTTTTCTTTTCATCCAATTGTATTTTATTCTGCCCCCCCCCCCCCCAATTTTCAGAGGTGTTTTTTTTTTTTTTTTTTTTTTTGTATATTTTTTCAATCTTTCTTAAGCTCTCCAATTTTTTTTTAGATTGTTTTTTATTTTTCTGGGATCATTTTTCTTCATCTTACTACAAAATCTCCCCACACCCACAATTTATTTGACCCTCTGCTATTTTATGACTTTCAAATTTTTGTTGAACCCTACCTACATATTAGACACCACCCCCTACAGACGTAGAAATGTAAATATATTAAGGCCATAACATGAAGTGGGCAGAAGCCTCAAATATGAGTGTATAGTTGTATACAAATTAGTCTCTAAATGCTGAGTTACACACTTTGTGTCAGTTGATAACAAATGTTATTGGAATATTGTTGTTTGCTGGCATTTCCAATTTCATAAATGGCTGAGGGGATTCAAATAAAGTGTGTCGTGAGTTCTTAGTTTTAAAAATGTTATGTCTTACCTAACCCTAACCCACTTTATTCAAGAGGCAAGATTAGTGAAATATTTATGCCTTACAATGAAATGTAGTAAAGTAAATAAGGAATTTAGATTAAAGATAATTGTGAAAGACATTAGTGAGATGAAATGAGGCAGTGTAGATTGCATTACTTGTGCTAAGGTGTGTCTACATGAAATAGGAATCTTCTGTGTAAACTGTAAATGAGTTTAAATCTTTTTAGAAGAATTTATTTTAATTTTTTGTATTACGAGTCTTATTTATTTTCTCAGAGATGCAGTATATATTACACATGTTGCTGGAGAAGTATAGATAATATATTTAATTATATACATATATATCTGGCTTTGAAAATGAAGACATAAACACATTCTTTTAGAGGAACCTTTTTCATCCAACATGTGCAACAATGATAATCAAATTGGCAAAACTGAAAAAGATAGATACAGGGGTAAATAAGGAGCCACAACTGAAATAAATTTATTACTAAAAACAAACAAATCGATGTCAATAGGTTCCTAGTGAGAATAAAACATAAGAAAAATTTACCCTTGACCCATCCATGAGAGATAGTTCAAAGATTGTTCTCCTTCAAACTGCACTGTTTTGTGATTATTGTTGGTTTAATGAATCTTTCAGAAGAAGCGTTGGATAAAAAAAGGTCCCTTTAAAAGAATGTATACTGTCATTATCAAAGTCATACAAATTCTGTGGTACAAAATTAGTTTATATATATATATATATATATATATATATATATATATATATATATATAGAACATTGAAGTCAACACTGAGGCAACAAAGTGTTTCATGATGAACACAATTATCAGGCATTATGATTGCATTTAGCATGAAACAGTCTGTCACATCTGTGTTGACTTCAATGTTCATTTTTATATTTAAATATGCTCTCTCTGATATTAAGCACTTTATTCCATAAATATAGCATACCTTATATATATATATATATATATATATATATATAAATAAAAATAATGAGGCACAATGGAGTAATGGTCAGCGGCTTGGATTGAGCATACCTTAGCATACTTTAAAACTATATTTCTTATATATATAGTAAACATTGAAGTCAACACTGATAGGTGACAGGTGGTTTCATGCTGGATGCAATTGTTGGCCTGACGATTGCATCCAGCATGAAACAGCCTGTTGCCTCTGAATGTTGACCTCAATGTTCACTTTTATATTTACATATGCTCTCTCTGATATTGAGCCCTTTATCCCATAAATATAGCATACCTTAAAACTATATTTCTTCACACACACACACACACATATATATATATATATATATATATATATGCATGGTGGCATAATGGATTGAGGAATCAGAGAGGCATGTTTGAATTCATCGAATTCATTTAATCTATCTTTTAGCTAATACCCTTGGGAAAGGTATGAATCAATCTCTGCTCCGCCAGCTATACGTTTCTGAAACAATGATGTTGCCAGATATAATTTATTGAAACAATGATGTTGCCAACGTTATACTTAAATTACGTTTACAAAGTATATATATTTAATAAATAGGTGGAAACTGGATCTGGCATTAAATAACCCATAGTGGTTGATATGCCATAAAACCCCAAACAACAACAACTAACCAACTTTTTTGCATGAACATGGATGTCCCCCCAAGGCTCTATCCTGGGTCCTATGCTGTTTCTGATCTTCATCAATGATCTCCCTAATCACCCAAGTCGGCATTTATGCAGATGACACTATCATTTACACATGTCTGAACAGAGTTGACAAAGTCAACCTGGCTGCTACTCTTGAGGATAACCTCCAATCGGTAATTAACTTGGGCAGGAAATGGCTTGTAAATTTTAATGCTTCCAAAACAAAACTGCTCTCATTTAACCACTATAGAGAAACTTTCCTGCCCACCATCAGCATGGCTGACACACTACACCTACTTGGCCTTACGTTTTCAACTGACTTGAAGTAGGTATCACAGATGAAAATTTCAAATAGGTACTAGGTGTTATCTGATGGCATCTTTTTAATCTACATGATTAAAGAAACTTAGCAGTTTTTATTTCATCAAAATATCTCAAACCGTTTAATTTTGGTACATTTATTTTTATTTTTACACGTGCTCGACCTTACGAATTAGGACAAAATACCATATTTGGACTCCTATATTTTAAAAAGTAATGAAGATCAACAGTTAAAATTATTCTAGCTTGTTAGGTACATAACAAAAAAATTAATAATAAAATTACAGATAGTATCACTGCATATTTCTTAAATAAATTCAGTCTGAATATGCAAATTTAATAAATCAAACCTTCTGCAACAACGTGCAAACAACTCATAACCTCAGGTTTGACATTTCATAAAACTGGAAATAAGACCCACATTCATCCCAAATTTCAAATATCACATTATGACTATACCAGTAACATGGCTAATGTTTGGGGGTGTGATAGAATGGATACATTCAGGATTATTCCACTTCAAAATTGAAGAAAATTGCTTTTTAACCCTTTGTCACAAGGTATTTGAAAGGCTGATTTTAGACTGAAGAGGAGACTTGCTTGAATTGTGTCATAAAATGAATATTTCTTACACTAGAAACACCAAATTTCATATCTAGCCATTTCTGGGGGTGCTCTTTCCATTTATCATGGTTAAAATGACCTAAAATAAACAGATTAGAATGTATATGGAGCAGATGCTGAACAAGTACAATCCTGACTCAACATGTACAATTTCTGGACTGTAGAGAGAGAGAGAAGCTTAACACATGCCAAGCAATACCCACTAAACAACAGAAAACTCACCATATCATGAAGTGGTATTCAACCACTAAATTTGTAACTGAAATCATTAAAATAAAAATATTTTATCTGTTACAATTTGATCAAAAGGTTTGAAGTTCTGACACATGTTAGTTCCGATCACTACATAAGCAGTATGAAATCACCAAACTGTCTCAATTTTTAAACTGTAATGTTCCTCTCACATTATGCACATAAAGATAAATAATACAGATATAAAATTAATCAAATAAAGTTTATTTGGAAATTTTCAGTAATGGTGGGCTGGGTGTTGGGATACCTCTTCACTGAGTAGTCAAAAGTAAGTCTTGGCATACTCTTCATACAATCCCTTCAAATCATCTAATTCAGGCACTACCCAAGTTCTAGTCTGACTAGTATATCTTTGTTGGTGTATCCAGTTTATGTAGTTCAAGTATGAGCCCATTTGTTACTTACTCACATAAAAGCTTATGACCCAGCGTTGGAGCCGACAAAACACTGAGAGTCAATCCAACACTCTCACATCTTTCACCTATGAATCCCAAATTTGTTACCTCATGGTACAATGCAGGACGATCCGCTTTTGGACAACTCTGAACTTCTGCTACAACTTTCTCAATAAGGTGTGCCCATCTGTTCTTAGGAAAGATTAGGAACAATTTATGTAGCCAAGTAATAGCAGAATCCCAGGTTTCCTGATACTTCTCTTTCAATGAATATATTTGAAGCAGCACCTTCTTGGAACATTCCACTTTAGGCAGAGACATCTTCTTTCCACGTCCTTTTGTCATAAAAACGTTGTAACTGATTCTGTACATCGTCATCTTCAAAAAGAAAAAAAAATTGAATTTATAATCCTATCCCATGTTGTCGAAGTAATACTTGGTAGTCATCTACAAATTATTGTCTACGTTTTCTTACTAAATTTGAGTTTATTTGCAGATCATAAAAAATTTGCACTAAATACAATCAGGGATAAATATAAATTTAGTCATCCATACCCTGAGTAACAAGTAAGGAAGCACTAAAATATTTTCTCTACAAACCTATTTCCACAGTGGTCCTTAAAACTGACACATTAAAATATTTTAGAATAAAATAAACAATCTATATGAAATAAATATTACTAAGGAATAATAATAAATTAGGAAAATGAATATTAAATCAAATTTGTATCTCGATAGCAATAAATGATAACTAAAATTCATTCATTAGATAATTTAGAAAGTAAGAAAAATGTTACTTGGTAACTGAAATACAGATAATTATTGTGAGAATACTGCAAAAACATAAGACATTCTAGAGTTTTTTGCATTTTTTTTGTAGAATGTTTTTTATCTCATTCTTTGAATATGAACATTTTTCGATCAATAAGTCCTACGTTTTTTTTTTGTTTTTTTTTTTTGTGATTTGAATCTGAGCGTAAAGTTAACAAATCGATTTGTTTCATGTTTTTTTATGACAAAAACGGTTTTTAAATCCCATTTACATTTTACATATCATAGAAAATTAATATTTAAAACAAATTTTTACTAATTTCCTTAAAAATTTTGTCCATAGAAAACATGCTGGTCGATTCTTGGGTGTCCGTGTTGATGCTGTGTATTGACTGTCGCGTGGAGATGAAATGATGGCCAAGCGAGTCGCACATGATTACACAAAATCACATACATGCAAAATGGAGCTTTCGTTTCATATTTGATTTTGATTTAGTTTCATAGATTATTAAATGAGCATTTTAATGATATATTTTATGTTTTTATTTTTACAAGAAGAATTTGAATTTTATGATCAAACTTTTCATTTGAATTGTTTACAAACTTATTAAAATTAAAAAATATAAAATATATGAAAGTGAACCTTAGAATGTTAACTTTCAAACTAATGTATTACCAAAATTGTAATAAACCCTGCGGAATGCGCATGTTACAAAATTTGAGGAAGTCTAAACTGCCGTCAGTGAAAAGAATTGCCAAAATTTTGCGAAATCACCAAAATGTCTCTATTTTCAAACTGTAACGTTCCTCGCACACTGTAGTACATATAAAAATAAATAAGATAGAAACAAATTTCATGAAATAAGCTTTTATTTGGCATGCATTATGTTTTTATGGAGATACTGAATGAAATAACACGGCGAGTTGAATATATGCATTTTTTAGTGTTTAGTTAAGAATTTTATCGGCTGTAAGCTGAGTGTTGGGATACCTACTTGAAGTGGAATGACTACATCGAATCAATAGCTGCATCTACTGCAAGGAAAGTTGGCTCAGTGTGTTATGCCAGAAGGTTTTTCTTGTCAGAGTCCATCTTGCACATTTACAAATCTACCATTCATTCATGCATTGAATACTGTTGCCATATCTGGTCAGGTGCTCCTGCTCCTCATCTCGGGGTTTCTTGACAAAATCCAAAGAAGGATCTGCAATGAAACTGATCCTGACTTGGAATCTTGTCTTCAGTTGCTTTCTCACTGTCTGATGTTACGTGGCTTCCCTCTGTCTTTTCTACAAATATTTTCATGGCAAATTGTTGTGTTCACTATTTTTCTGAGACAAAATTGTTGTGTTCATGTGTCTTAGAAAAATGATGAACATAACAATTTTTGTCTTAGAAAAAAACATCCCGATGGTGACATTGTGCTAATGTTGAAAGTACTCAGAATAAACGAATATGTATCAATTTGGTAATTTTCCCTCTTCCTTTAATAAGGATACTAAGAAGCTTGGCTGTGAATATGAGAGGATCTTATTGGAAATATTTTAACAAAACTTGTCTAAATTATTCAATGAGACATGTCTTAATGAAAACATGCTGTCAAAATATACACAATACATACATATATGCATACACACACACACACACACACACACACACACAAACACCCTTAGGGTCTGAACAACTGAACACAAAATTTGCTTGGCTCGTGGGAATCTGGAAGAGAATTCCACAGGCAAGAAGTATGAGAAAAACTATTAGAATCGAACTTACAATTGCATTTAGCAATTTTAACAGGAAATGATGAGACCTAACTGCCAATCTAGTTTTCTATATACCATGTCCATTCAGGACACTGGTGATCATGGCTCTCCCCAACTTCCTGACCTTTGTAGCTTTTAGAAAATTTTGCCATCCTCCTTAACCCTGTTCTGCCAACCATTTACATGCCACTATGGACAAAGTTTTAATATTTTTAGTATAAGTGTGCGCTATTGAGCCTCATTAACCTATGTAGAATAAAACCTTAAATATGTTGACCTGATGCCCACTCTTTAAGTCTCTCAGCCCTTGCATTTACTATTAAGATATACATCAAAATACTGATTTAAGAAAAATAAAAAAAGTGTACATGTCCCACTGACATAAGTTTGTTTTTATCTGCACATCCTTAAAAGATAACAGTTCATTGCCAACAGCTACTGGTACCCTAATCTTTGCCTATTTGAAGCATTTTGAAAATCTTTTTAAAAAAGTTAAATAAAACGTCTGAATGATGTTCTTTCGTTATTTATCTATTTTTTTTTAGTTTTGTAGTTTATTTTGTATCTGGTTTTCCAGAATGTCCTTGTTAACTACTTGCTCACAGATGTATATGTAATTAGAATTTATAAATCAGATTAGATCCAAATTTACGTTTATCCAGCTTGTATATCAAAATTGTAAGTAAAAACTATATTTTTTTTCATTTTACGTATATGTTTAAAAGTAAATCCATAAACTGATGAGTAGTTATTCTTCTTATTTTATATGCTGTGTTTCTTTAGAATGTAGGTGATCATGGCTCTCCACAATTTCTTGTAATTTGTAGCTCTTAATGAATTGACTTTTTGTTATCTCTGTGAAACCATTCCAGCATCTCCATCCTGGGTATGACGATAAACTGTCCAACAGCAAGGCCTCTGATCAGGAGGCTTTGAGGCATGTGGAACCTTTTAATTGCTGGTGTTCTCAGTGTGGTAGCACCTGTTAGGGTCCCAGCTATGGGAAAATAGTTGACCCCGAAACTGGGGTAAAAAGAATTATGAAAGTGTAAAACTAGGTTTTAATACCAGATATACTTTGTAAAAAATTATTACCAGAAATATATTTTTGAAGAAGAAAAAATATTACCAGCAATACATTTTTGAAAAAAAAAATATTACCAGCAATACATTTTTTAAAATTATATGACCAGCTATACATTTTTGAGGAAAAAATATTACCAGAAATAGATTTTTGACAAAACAAAAATATTACCAGAAATATATTTTTGACAAAACAAAAATATTACCAGGAAAAAAAGTTGTTGGTATTAAATGACCTATTGAGGTTGATATGCCATAAAACAAAACAAACCAAGCAAAACCATTCCAGCATCTATTTACTCAAGCTCACTAAATAAGTTATACATTGTTTTCCTCTGTTCCCCTTGCCTTCAATCCTTCCTGTGGGTATCAGATTTTCCAAGCTCACTTTCCTCATGATGCGACCTAGAAATTTCAACTTTCTCTTCCTGATGCTAAGTACAAGTTTCCTTTTTGTTTCCCTTTTCATTGTAGCCCACATGTTCAGTCCATGCTACCCTCAGCATCCTTCTATAGAACTGCATTTCTGCTGCTTCAAGTCTCTTCATCTTTGAGAAGAGCTTGCCCAGCATTCACTGCAATATGGAGGACTGATATTACACAACAGTTCAGTACTCTTTTCTTTGTTTCTAATGAACTTTTTCTGTTTCTTAATACTCTACTCAGCTTTTGGAAGGCATCTTTAGCTATTTCACTGCACCTTTGGATTTCAGTGTTGAACTTTCCATCCTCTGTTAAAACACTTCCCAGATATTTAAATTGTTGTAGCAGTTTGATTTTGGTATCTCCAATTTGTAATTTGCATGTTGGGCTGATCCCTTTGGCTAACAGTCATGCATATCTTTCTTTTCACTTTCCTTAACTACCTTCCATAGGATTTCCTGTAGTTTCTGTTCCATGTCTTCTACCAACACTGTGTCATCTGCTTATCTTATACTCTTAAAATTCTAGCCACCAATAATGAATCCTGGTAGGAGTTTTAATTCTCTTACTTGCTGTATTCGTTGAATAAGTCTGGCAAGAAGGCGCGTCCTAGTCTTTCTATTTTTGTATATTTATTGAACTCTATTATCTATATACAGGTGATTTACTGCCAGTATAGATTCTGGATTATTCTAATATCCTTTCCAAATATGTCAAGGTTGCTGATCAATTTCAACGGGTCTTTGTGATGTACTTTATCAAACACTTTTGCATAATCCACAAAACAAAGATACATATAGCAAATGTTAATATGAAATTTTCACTGTATAATGTTTTTATGAGATAAATATTCTCAAATAAATGAAATGAATTAATAAGGAAATAAATTATGTCGAAAAAATAGTTATTTTTCAAGTGTTTTTTCAAATTAGACGCAGTTATTTCTTGATATTCCTTGGTGTGTATGGGTGTGTGTATGTCCGAGTGGTTAGAATGTTTGCTTTCTGACCCTTTAACCTTGATTTGAGTCTCACTTTTTCAGGAAGGTGACTTCTTGATGTTATCAGCGATCTTTGCATGTGGAAAATACCTTAAAGCTGTACCCTGGGTTAAGCCAAGCTTTGTGATTGAAATTGGTTAGACAGGACTGTTTAAAAGCTGTCACTGCTTGCGTTAGCATGAAATAACAAGTTGTTATATAGGAATAAAGTGTCAGAGCCCACACTTGAATTTGAACATAGATTTCCAGTGAGCAAACACGGGTGATCCCATTATTGAATTAAGTAGACCATGTGACCATAGAGGAAACACATACGTAGTAAGTTGTGTGACATCTAAATGATCGTTATTTCTACTCTATCCTCTATTACTATACAGGCCACGATTCTCTACTCCATTCACTATACTATTTCTCTATTCAGATCACTATACAGTGGTTACTATTGGAGCAAGTATTATCAAGCAAGTACTGTTAATGCGAGTGCTATTTGAAGGCGTCTGACACAAGTATTGTTCAACATCGTATTATAGTTGTATTTGCAATTACAAAGTCTCTACTACAATGAGCATTAAAAAAGTGGCAATGAGTGTTCATTGACATCACAAAACAAGTTATTGTGAAGGAGGGTTTGAGTGTAATGTGCTTGTTCAAACTCTTTGGCTACACCAGATTATCTGCTCTCTCCCAGTAACTGTAACTAAAGTCTGCTCAGAATAGTTGCAGCATAAACCACAAGTGTGCTCTGTGGGTGTTTAAGAAAGAAATGTGTCTGAATCGGAGTCTGCAGTAGGGATTGGCTAGCTGCCATAGGAGATGGATTTGCTCAGAAATGATTTGGCAGCCATTATTATTATTATTATTATTATTATTGTGTGTTATGTGTTGTTTTCTTCACTTGTCCTGCCTTATGAGCAAAGGAAGCCATTAAAATTTGGAAACAGGACTAATAGTAGGTATTCATATAAGTAGTCATATTTACACAAGATCTGTTTTTGCATCACTTTCTTGCCTAACTTACTTCTGTTTCATGCCTTGAAAACAGTCAGGGAGTAAAATGATCTGTAGTTCATGGCTGTGTGTCCTTTCTGCCCCCAGAAAATGTCCTGCTAAGCCTAGCATCTCTTCTTCACACGATAAACACAGGGTGTGAGCCTGAAATCACAAGTAGATCAAATTATCTCTACTTAGAGCAGCAAATGACAAGTTTTAGAACAACAATTACAGAAGGGGATGTTTAAAGTAACTTTTTAGGCAGGAAGCAGTGGGCTACTTTATCTGCCAATGTACTGCACGGGTGTTACTTTCAAGATTGTCATTAACTCTTCTTGGGTGATTTGTTTTTCACACATACACTTTAAACAAGTATTGGGGAATAAGATAAAAAAAAAACTTCCTGTTAGTTTTGCTCCTCCAAATTCTTCTCGGTTTTGCACAAGAATTAAATAGCTTTAAATGTTTTTAAACCGCCTCATCAGATCTAGACTCTCTTATGGATATTTACTTGGTGACCAAATTGTTAAAAAAAATGTCTAAACTATCAGCTATATACAAGAATTTTCTCATGTCAATGATTAAATTTTTTTTTTATCATTTCACCCAAGTAAGGTGATAATGCCACTAAGATGCAAGGGGCTACTGAGATTGAAAGAAACTGCATTTTTATTTGTGAGGAGAAAAGACAATAAAAGAACATGATTCAGCAAGACTAAAGATGGTGAATGATGTTGAATTTAAATTTTTGAATATCACAGTTGTCAGGAAAGTTCAAAGAGTTCCAGAAGTGAGAAATGTTGGTTCCAATCTAGACTAGGAATGACTGCAGAACACTTTCCTCTCCCTAATTTATAGGCAGAAGCATACAAATGCATGCTGGGATTTCTTACTCGCCAATAAGATTGGCTACTTGTCAGTGTCATCTGACTTCATCTTGGTCTGTCTTGTCTTGAAGTCAGAACACTGTTCGCATGTCCAAAGTTGCTCTTGTGTGTCAACCCCAATTCTTAATTTGTGAATTTTTTGCTATATTATTGTTGATTTGCCTTGCATATATTGTTTGCTTGCTTTATATTATTTTTTGCCCAGTTCTTTTCTTTTTATTACTTATTGCAAACTTTGTCAATTCTGAGTCTATCTATATTTCTGAGATGAGGTATTATGTACAGTATTTACATTAGTCGGACTATTGTCCTCATCTTTGTCGCCATATTTGTCACAACGTTTCGGCCGTTGTATGCTCCAGCCTTCTTCAGGTGGTTGGAATTTCGAACCGAACCCTTTATTTCGATCACTGGGGTAGACTCTTCTAGTTCCACGAGCCATGTTTGATGGATGTCAGTTATTAGTTATCTCCTGCTAATTTTCCCTCTGAAAGTTCTCCACTGCCTTAACCGGGTATTGAACTCACACTCTTTGGGTCTGTCACTGGATCTAACCAATGCCTTTATCCACTGTACCATGTGTTAAAGAGTGTGAGTTCAATACCCGGTTCAGGCAGTGGAGAACTTTCAGAGGGAAAATTACCAGGAGATAACTGATAACTGACATCCATCAAACATGGCTCGTGGAACTAGAACAGTCTACCCCAGTGATCGAAATAAAGGGTTCGGTTCGAAATTCCAACCACCTGAAGAAGGCCGGAGCGTACAACGGCCGAAACGTTGTGACAAATATGGCGACAAAGATGAGGACAATAGTCCGACTAATGTAAATACTGTTTTTCACTTCTGTTTGTTGGAGAGTTCTGTCATTTATTTTACATTTAACCATGGCCACTAACTCTACATGGTGTGAGTGAAGAAACTATTAGAATTGAGCTTGGTTACATCTAGTTATTTCAACAGTAAAATGATGTGACCTAACTGCCAATCTAGTACTTCACTCAAATTAATCTGGTTGCGGTACCAAAGAGGAAAGCCCATTAGAACAATTGCCATGAAAATATTTATAGAAAAGGCAGAGGGAAGCCATATTATGGAGGTAGGAAAGTGAATGAAGTCGAGATGCCAGGTCAGGACAAATAACATTGCAGAGACTTTATTTTATCAAGAATTTTTAATTTGTGTTACACTTGGGAGAGAATAAATTTCACTGTTTTTCTTGTTGGTTCTTTGATGTTTGCTTTGGCAACAAATCTCTTCTTTCTTTTGTTGTCTTCTTCTCTTTATCTTTTGTGTTCTTACCATTTGTCCACTGCAGAAAATCCATGCTAAATTATGTGACAATCGTGGGATCTAAAACAATTCCTCCCTTCTGCCATCAGCAATGCGATTTTTATTTTCCTTTCAATGGTTGGAAATTTGCATATTACCAGCAAAATCTTGTATTTGTGAGAATGTAACTTTCTTAAATATTCACCTTATGTGTGGCAACCTTTTTTCTTTTTTGCTCTGGATTTTTTTATATTCAATTCATGTACAAAGTCTTGGTGTCGGCAGTTTTTTTCTTTATTTGCTTTTTCCTTCCATTCTCCAACCACAAATCTAAAGATATATAGCAGGAACAGCAGCCCAGATATAACCACAATAGTCAATGCATGGATGAATGGTAGATCTATAAATGTGCAAGATGGATTCTGGTGAGAGAAATTGAAACAACACTGAACCAATTCTCCTAGCAGCAGACCTAGCACTGATTCTATATAATAGCTCCACTTCATATCAATAGAAAGCGTGAAACTGAGAAGGTGCAAACAGTTTCTACCAATGAGTCTAGATCTTAAAAAAAAATATGATCCTTCAACAGAACTTATAGACTGGCACTACACAATCACAAACAAAGAACAGTATGAAATGACAGTCTATATCAATTGAAGATTTCCAATAGCAGCAACAATTAAAATGGATAGCATATAGAAATAGAAAGGAAAATAGTGATATAATCAATATGTTGGCTTTCCATGCTACCTTAAACAAAATATTTGGAAGGAAACTTCTCTCAGAACTATAAAGAGATGTAACAGCAGTTTTTAGAAGAGGCTCATTTTCCTATAAAACTGTTTTAAGAGAAAGATTTAATAAATTTCAACCAGAAGTAATACTAACCATTTGGTCAAAGAATGACAAATATTTCTTGTACGAAAATGGCAATTTTTTTCTTTTTATGTGCCATGTCACTTCAGGACATAGGTGATCATGGCTCTCCACTTTCTCCTATCACTTGTAGCTCTCAAGTTTTGTCCCTTTGTTACTTCTCCTAGGCCCTATTCTGTCATCCACTTGCTTAAGGTATGTCATACATTCCTTTCCCTTGTCTCTCTTTCCCTCTATTCAACCTGTGAGTATCAGATTCTCCAAGCCCTCCTTTCTCATTACGTGTCCCAGAAATTTCATCTGCCTCTTCCTGATGTTAAGTATACGCTTCCCCTTGTTTGCATCTTCTCCAAAACTCCATCGTTGCTCGCACGCTCAGGCCATGTTATATCCTTAGCATCCTTCTCACCATTAACATTTATTTTACTGCAGAATAATTGTTAATCATTCCTTGCAGATTTTAATTTCCAGACTGTGAAGAAAGCAGGAATAAGTAATTTTCGAAAGTTTTTAAAGACCTTATCTGTAAATGTTTAACCTTAGCAACACAGTGATCTCCTGAAAGGTGAAGAATTAGTAATGTACATGGCATGCGAGAATAGACATTCTGTAGAATATAGACAACAGAAATGAATTGACTTGAACCCAGTACAAATGCTATCAGATTGGCAAACGGGCAAATATTTCAACAAGAATGAGCCACGGAAAATAATACAGTTTGTAAAAAAAAAAACCAAAAAAAAAAAAACCCGTAAGATTTAAAAATATATAAATACAAATATACAATCAACTCTATCTCTACGTGTACTTTAGAACTAACTTGTTATTTACATATGCTGTTTACATTCAAAGAAACAACAAGAAATACTAGTTTGGTATTAAATGGCCTCGTAAATGTCGATAGGCTGTTAAGCCCAACAATCCAATGCTTATAAAAACAGATACACAGACAAGCATAAAATTACATCTCTCTCTCTCTCTGCCCCCTCTCTCTCTCTCTCTCTCTGCCCCTCTCTCTCTCTCTCTCTCTGCCCCTCTCTCTCTCTCTGCCCCCCTCTCTCTCTCTGCCCCCCCCTGCGCATCCACTACCAGGAATTGAAACCCAGACAGTTACGTTATTAACCAAACGTCATACCAACTATGCCATGGGCCCCGGTGATGAAGAGATAATGAATTAAACTTGACATAGCACCGCTCATTCACATATTCCATGGTGGAACTCATCCAAGTTCCTTAAACAAAGGATTGTGCCCCCAAGAGCCAAGACTACTATCACCAAGCCACTCCATCCACAGCATTAGAAGCCGGTTCAAGCAAGGATATACAAGAAATTGTTAGGAGGATTTGAGATTATATATATATATATATATATATATGTCATTCACAGACAGTACTGTTTCGCTGTATCACAGCTCCTCAGTGCAACTAGACTTCCGAATACCTCAAGCCAGCGTATGTAAATATAAAAGGGAACTTTGAAGTCAACACTCAGAGGCGACAGGTTGTTTCATGCTAGACACAATCGTCAGGCGTTTAGCATGAAACGGCCTGTCGCCTCTGAGTGTTGACTTCTATGTTCACTTATATAGTAATTCAGTAATTCTTCTCATGAACACTGTAACTTCACAAATTTAAGCTCAGTACTTGATTGGCAGATAGGTCTCATAATTTTATTGTTCAAGTTGCTACTTGTAACCATAAGTTCTATGCTAGTTTTTTCTGCATTTCTCACTTATGGAACTCTCCTCCAGTTTCCTGCTTTCCTGTCAACTATGATCTTCAAAAATCTGTGAAGAGCCATGATCATCTGCATACTGAAGGGACATGGCAAAGGTTTAGCAGTTCTTATTGCGGATGTGTTTTCCTTTCTTACAGTTTTTACAGATGTGCTGCTGTATCATTTTTTATAACACATTCATAATCTTTACTTTGCCGCTTCTCTTTGCCATTGTTTTACCTTCTTTCTATTGACAACAATCTTGGTCTTACATGTGATTAATGGAGGGAAAACTGTTTCTTCTGCCTGTTGAGTTTCCAATATCAGCAGAACACTGCTACGTCTTCCTGCATTTATCATTAAAGTATAACTATCTTTCCCAGCAGGTATTATTATCTACAATTAAGGAGAGTCGGCCTCAGTCTGTAGATGATGATAAATTAATTTGTATTCATTAGTCATGTATGTGAGGGAATGGGAGGATAAAGGCAACGTGGAAACAGTTGAATAATGGATTGAATTCGAAAGCAGTAAAATAGCATGAAGGACTTTGAAGGTTGTCACCAAACGGTTAAATAAATAGGATTAGGATTTTAATACAGCAAGAGAGCTTACAGCAATCTTTGACTAACCAAAGAAAATTTTCAAATTCTTCCAAAAAACAGTACTACTAGTTTTACTGAGCAGTATAGTTATTAAAGCAGAAAAGTTTGACTGATTCAATCTTGGAGCAATTTTATATTTAACAGTGTTTTGGAGGAAAGATATAACAAACTGGAAAAAGTGTGACACATTTCATCTCACAGAACTTCGTCAGGTTTGTTTACATTGATGCAATTACATATGAATGAGACACACTGGGAATTTTAAATTTTGAAAATATGTTTGAAAAATACATTCTTTTTTAATAATGTATTTTGGCTTTTTTTAAAATAATGTTTTGGGTCTATAATCTAGCCAATTTCATTTAGATTCTTTTTCTTGTATCAATCATCTTTGTTTTTAAATATTCCACATTGTGGTAACAGAAGATCTGCCAAGAATGGTGAAATGTTGTAGGAACCTAAACACAGAATTAGTGTAGATGAACTAGCAATTAATGCACATTCTAAACTTTTGAGATAAAATAGTTTAAAAATTCTCTAAGATGTTTTTGGATTCTTATCATTGTTGTTGGTTTTAACACATTTCAGCCAATGTATGCTTCAGCCTTCCTCAGCTGTTCTGCTGTATTTTATAATAATTACTTATCATTGGTACATTATTTTACTTTCTCTTCAACCAGAGCACAATATAATCCTAAGATAGAAATTTTGCTATCTTGAACTACTAATTTTTGATATTTTTCTTTTAAGAATTTTATTTTCATTCATCTTCATTATGGGAGGCGTTAGCAAGTTTTTAAATGACCTTGCATTGACCAAGTGATAAGAGAATCGGTGAAAAACTGTTTGATCATTAATTTCTAGAAAATGGTCATATTTGCCAAATATGAACACACAAGCGAATCTTATATATAAGATTCGCTTGTGTGTTCATATTTGGCAAATTTATTCCAAATTATATTCTTGACTTCTCTTCAGAACTGAAAAAAAAAAATCTGTTAAAGAAAATGGCTGATCAATTACTCCAGGATGAAGTTGTCATTAAAAAAAAAAAAAAAAATGAATAAAAGATGGCATCAGCAAAACAAACTTGAAGTCGGAAATGAAAATCATAAAATGACAACAGACCTTAATTCATTGTTAAAGATTTGAGAAGTCTAATGATCGTGAAAATCTTTCATCTCAAAATACAATACAGCATGGAAAAGAATAAGAAGTGGTAAGAGATGTCACAGATGTGAAAGTTGTCATCAGATCAAGATTTTTATATAGATGTCATGCACACTACCAAACCCCTTCAGAAATATCTCAAGTGTCAGTTATATTGTATACAACTGCTTTCTTAAAATTAAAATTATGGCTTGAAGTAAATTTTGTTAAATTTAAGTAAGGACTGTGTGCTTAATTTTTACAGTATTTTACCAATTCTTTTGGGATCAAAATTATGAATAAATTGTTCAAAGTTTATTTATTTTGAATTTTGTTCAAATACTCTTGATTGTAAGATGAATGGAGGTATAATGATGCTATCACAAATATATGTAGATTACTCAAGGACACATGGCACAGTGAATAAAGGCATTGGTTAGATCCAGTGACAGGACCCAAAGAGTTTAATACCCGGTTAAGGCAGTGGAGAACTTTCAGAGAGAAATTAACAGGAGATAACTGATATCCATTAAACATGGAACTAGAACAGTCTACCCCAGTGAGCGAAATAAAGGGTTCAGTTCGACATTACAACCACCTGAAGAAGCGTACAACGGACGAAATGTAATAAATATGGCAACAAAGATGAGGACAATAGTCTGAATAATGTAAATAATGTACATAATTCCTCATCTCAGAAATATAGACGGATACTGAAGGATTGGTACGGACCCAATATACCAAAAATATGGAGACAAATTGAAAAATCCTACCAGAAACTGGCACGAATATCAAACCATCTGACATTCCTACACTGATGCAGAAATCTACAACTCATTCCTTCAGGCTTGGCAACAAGACTTCTCCCAAGGAGAGCCTGTCTGGTCGCAGAAAAAGTAGGACATGCATGGCGACAAAGATGAGGATCTTGTAATAAATATGGC
This sequence comes from Acanthosepion esculentum, assembly GCA_964036315.1. Classification (NCBI taxonomy): domain Eukaryota; kingdom Metazoa; phylum Mollusca; class Cephalopoda; order Sepiida; family Sepiidae; genus Acanthosepion; species Acanthosepion esculentum. The sequence continues at coordinate 16,980,111 of OZ038508.1, read as the reverse complement.
AACAAAGATGAGGACAATAGTCCGACTAATGTAAATACTGTACATAATACCTCATCTCAGAAATATAGACAGGTAAATAATGCAAGTAATCATAATACATCTCAGAGATAGACAAAGGAAACTTGTACCGACCATTAATCGCACAAAATGTGGGAGGGAAATTTCCAAGAATTTCCAGGGGAGGATAAGATAGCAAAATAGACTGAATTTTAGATGTTTTTAATCTTTCAGCTTATTTTCTGACTTAAACTACTTACCAACAATTATGGTGAATTTATGCAATAAAAAGCAACTGAAATTAAAGGGCCTGAAATAAGTCAAAAATGAACAATTGAGTTCAGTGGAGAAATAGATTCTTTGAAAAATTCTTCAATTCTTTAATTGGAATGAGAGATTATTATAGGTGAAGTTAAAAATATTTTTAAAAAATTGTTACAAAATTTGTCAATTGATATAGTTTTAACATTTTTTTTAAGCTTATCACCTCAAGCAAGGCTGGAAGCCACTAGCACACAAAGGGTTACAGAAGGTTTGGAGAAAGAGTAGATAGGAGTGGTAGAGGAAAGGATGTGGAGAAAGATAGTAGATCGATCAAGGCAAGGGGGTTACAGAAGATTTGGAGGGAGAGCAGATAGGAATGAAAGGGGAAAGGATGTGGAGAAGGGAAGTGGATAGATCAAGGCAACAGGAGATGTCGATTGACATTACACTTAAATAGTTGGAGATTGTATTTGTCAGGGAAACAGGAATAAGGAAGGGAGTTCCACAGGCGAGATGTGTGAGACATGAAGCTATTGGAGTAGAAGAGACGTCTACATCTAACAGTTTCAACAGTGAAGGGGTGGGAACGGGATGCCAACCTCGTAGGACATTTAAATTCATGAGGCCTGGGAGCCAGTGAAAGCAGCTCATCAGAGCAATTACCGTGAAAGTATTTGTAAAAAAGACAGAGCGAGGCAACGGCGCGTCTGTGAGAGAGCGACTGCAGATGAGATGACAGATCAGGTCCAATTACATTGCACATCCGTCTCTGGATCTTATCAAGAACCTTGAGGCAAACAGCAGGGGCTCCAGACCATATATGGCAGCAATAATCCATGCAAGGGCGAATGGTTGATTTATAGATTTTCTTTATATTGAAAGTTTTAGTTTTTTGCTTAGTAATTTTCATGTCCTAATGTTATTTTCTGTTAAGAAACGCATTATATATGGGAGGTGGTCTGATGATTACCTGAGGCCACCATGCTTTCATTTGCAAAGTAAATAGATTGAAGAGCAATGTTTCACCTTGTATCCTGGATTGCAGCTAGTTCAAACCACTGACAATGGTCAGTATGTCAAGCACTAAGGGATTTCTTTAAAGAATCTTTGTATCTCTTTTGGAGTACCCTACTGTCACAGATTTCAGTAGAGAGTTCCCCATATAACACAATCTTGGACAGGCCTTGTTGGTCACTCATCTTGGAGACATGTCCTGACCAGCAGACCTATGTCTTCAACAGAATAGCTGAATGCTGGTGACCATTGCCTTTTGTTGAACTTCATTGAAGAGGAAGTCACTCCAATGAATTTTGCAGAGGCAGCATTGGAAGCACTGAACGACTTGGTGGTGGTGATAAATGACCTAATAATGGGAGGGTGGGGGGACAATATGGTGGATCTGTAAATGTTGATCTTAATGCATGTTTGTTGTTCCAGACTTGTTGATATGTTTTTATGTCCATATTGTTTAGATGTACAACCTGATATCATCAGTTTTTAACTCTGGTACGTAAGCTGATGGCACAACTATTTACTCTGATCTTAATAGTAAATCTGATCAGTTCAATAAGGTCAAACACAAACTAGCAGCTGATCTCAAAAATGACCTACAATCAGTTGTTAACTGGGGCAAAGAATAGCTTGTTAATTTTAATACCTCCAAAATGAAACTTCTCTTTTTTTAATCATCTGACAAATCCTTATTTGCTTTCCATCAGTATGGCTGATGCTAACCTACAAGAGAAAGACTCATTGCATCTTCTTAGGCTAATATTTTCCACTACCATGAAGTAGAAAGATTATATTGAATCAATTGCTACGTCTGCTGCTAAGAATGTTGGTTCACTCTGTTGTGCTAGAAAGTTTTTCTCGCCAGAATCTTAGATATTTATAAGTCTACCATGTATCCATGTATTGAATATTGCTACCACATCTGGTTCTGCTGCACATTTAGAGATCCTTAATAAAATACAAAGCATCTGCATTATTACTGGTCCTGACCTGGCATCTCAGCTTCAGTCCCTTTCCAACTGCTGTAATGTAACTTCCCTGTGTCTTTTCTAAATACTTTCATGGTAATTGTTCTGATGAACTTACCTTTTTGGTATGTAGACTAAGGTCAGTACTAGATTAGCAGCAAGGTCTCATCATTTGACAGTTGAAATAGCTCAATGTAACAGTAAGTTCTTTTCTAACGGTACTCACTTGCGGAACTCTCTTCCAGTTTATTGCTTTCCAGCCAACTTTGATTTTCAAAAATTTAGATGCAATATCAATCATTATCATCTGTTTTCTTAATTTCTGTTGTATTATTGTTCTCTCTTCTTAATTGTTTTTCTCGCATATATTCTTTGATACTTATAACCCCTTGCATCTTAGTGGCATTATTTCCTTGCTTGGGGTGAAATGATTTTAAAACACTCAGAAAAGGCTCTATTTCGAACTTTGGGCACTTTTATTCTATAAACATAGCAAATTTAAACCATATATATATATATATATATTATTATTTTTTTTTTATTTTTTATATATTTATCTGTTTTAGTTTTGTTTTTATATCTGAGTCATGTTTAGAATGAATATTTCTTTTCTGCTTTACATAACAGTGTGAAATGCACAAACCTTTCTGCATAGTTTGGGGCCAGAGAAGAGATTCAATCTAATTTAGAAGAATGAATAAAATAAACAATAACGGACAATAAAAATTTATGTTAATACCATGGTATGGAAAAAACAAATAATGGTTGGCAATTTCATTTTCTATTTTTCTGCCTGCTTTTTAAACAATATACACTATATCCACTTTTTACACTATATAGATATTATAATGTTCCTTTGTTTGTCATGATACATATAAATTACATATATAGATAATGTATATACAGGTATACCTTGCCCTACGTTAATTGGTTCTGGAGGTCATGACTTGGGTAAAAAAACGACAAGTTGAAATAACCACACTATAAACTGCAAATAATCACTCCCCATTGTCTATTACAGTATTTATGATATGTACATACAGTATCCTCGAAAATGACTTACCTTGATTTAAGTCATCAGTGGTGAGGAATGTCTTTGAAACCGGGTTATGCAGACCGTGATGAGTATCTGTATATTTCTGAGATGAAGTATTATGTATACTATTTACATTATTTGGATTATTGTCCTCATCTTTGTCACCATATTTATTACAACATTTAGGCTGCCTTCAGGTGGTTGGAATGTTGAACTGAACCTTTTATTTCACTCTCTGGTGTAGACTGTCCTAGTTCCACGTGCAATGTTTAATAGATATCAGTTATCTCCTGTTAATTCCCCTCTCCAAGCTCTCCACTGCCTTAACCAGGAATTGAACTCACACACTTTGGGTCCTATCACTGGATCTAACTAATGCCTTTATCCACTGTGCCATGTGTCCTTGCAACTGTAGTGATGGACAAATCAGATTATACAAGAAAGCTTGAAGACCTCATTAGCAAGGGTAGCTACAGCAAAGTTAAAAAGGATACTACAAGGAAAACAGTACGCAAACTGTCAAAGATACTAATCAAGAACAAGGATCACTTTGTACCTAAGACGTAGAGGCAGTTATCACAGCATTACACCAAGCTATTTCACATAGGGAGACAGCTCCCTAAGTTTCAGAAAGACGGCCGAAACGTAATAAAAATGGCGACAAAGATGAGGACAATAGTCCGAATAATGTAAATAGTGTACATAATACCTCATCTCAGAAATATAGACAGATATTGAAAGGCCGAAACGTAATAAATATGGCAACTATGATGAGGACAATAGTCCAAATAATGTAAATAGTGTACATAATATCTCATCTCAGAAATATAGACAGATACTGAAAGTCCGAAACTTTGTAATAAATATGGCGACAAAGATGAGGACAATAGTTCGAATAATGTAAATTGAAACCATGATGAGTATTAATGATTAGAAGAGAAATCTGAGAAAGTTGTTCAAGTAACAAATAAGGACATATTTAAAATTTAGTTATTTGTAAATTAACTTTAATCCTTTGTTTAATTTTGGAGGATATAACAATCAATTTGTTGTTTAAAAAAAAAAAAATAATCATCAATTCTTTCTTTATTTTCTTCAAAAGTCTTTCATTCATAGAAATAAAAACGCATTTACTCTATTTTTGCTTTGAAAACAAAAAGCAGCTGAATCCATTGTTTTTTTTTTTTTTTGTTATTTTTTTATTTCTTTTTTTCTTGCTCACTCAACCCTAACACCTCAGCCTTCTTTGAATCATTCCCTGTGCCTATGCATAGGACTGGAGCAGGAGTCGTATATGAAAGCAAATGATTTCTCTGCTTACACTAATCTACTAAACAAACACCTGTTCATAATTCGTGCTCAAAAAAAAAATGGCGTAAGATTTTTAAAATCATTGACAGTGCAAGGAGGCTAGTAGAAAGGATAAAGATCCGGGTCCTTCCCACTTCTTGAAGAACCCCCCTCCTTGATTGACTGCTTTCAGGAATATAGCTATACTCACCATGCATGTTGTTGAAGCTATTTAACCAATAATGGCATCCCAAATTTACAGGAACTGATTCTATGAATAATATTTAGGAATCTATTCTTATTTTCTTTTCAATCTGAGAATGGAAACAAATCACTTTATAGTATCAAAAAGAATTAAACCATTTTGATAATAGAAAACATTTAAGATATTTCCAGATTGAAAATTCTGTTCTCATCATATTTCTGTTCAGAAGTACGATGCTTTGTGACTCTAGTGTTATCAGCTGTGTTAGGGTTTCTTAGCCACAAACTATAAAATCAACAGGAATCACTATGGTATGGATATAAGCAATAATGGTATCCAACATTTCCAGGAACCAGTTCTATAAAGGCAGGTAATCTTTAAGAACCTATTCTGCTTATTTTCTTTTCAATCTGAGAATGGAAATAGATCACTTTATAGTATCAAAAAGAATTAAACCATTTTGATAATTTAATAGAAAACATTTATTTATTAAAATATTTCCAAATTGAAATTCTGTTATATTTCTGTTCAGAAGTACGATGCTTTTTGGCTCTAGTGTCATCAGCTGTGTTATGGTTTCTTAGCCACATTTGAACTGAAACACTGCAGTCACAAAGATCCAAGGGAGAACCTATCAAAATTATGACAAGAAGATTTGCCATATTTTTAATTTCAAGATGATTTCTTTTGTCAGAATGTATTATGCTTCTCACAGAAAACCCTCTTTCAGCCTCCACAGAACTTACAGCAATTGTATTAATTATATTTTTAGCTATTATATATCAGCTATTAATATATTAGATTATTTTCAGATAATCCAACAACCAGATCACTAAAGTTTTTTTTAATTTTAAGAATTGGTTTGTGCGAACTGGTAGGATACCACTACTGTATTTAACCCATAGTTGGAGGTTTGGAATTCAGTTGTCCTTCTCCTAGACTGGTTGCCACCCAAGGCTATAGGATCCAGTCTGTCCTGCTATTTATTCATAGCTGGCAGTAGAAGAGATGGGTTCATATCTTTCCCAAGTGAATGTAATGAACTCAACTGGAATTTGAACCTGGCTCTTTGATTCCTCAATCTAAGCCATTATCCATTACACTGCTGTGCCTCCATAAGGTGGTGGAGTAATCCTAGGAATTATCAATGATTCATTTTTTATTAAACCCAAATTGTTTATCCTGGAATACATAATCTTCATTGATGGAAGCAAATTTAATGACTTCAGTTGAAAATCTTGAACTTCATCCTGATTGGCTCTTCCAACAAGATAATGCTCCTAAGCACATAATAGCAAAATCTACGAAGAAATGGCTTGCTGAAAATAATCTAAATATCCTGAAATGGCAAAGTCAGTCCCCAGATTTAAACCCAATCGAGAATCTGTGGTGGTGTTTGAAAATTCAAATCAAATCGAGAACTCCAACAAACATCCTGGATCTGAAGAACATATGCAAAGAAGAATGGAACCAAATACCAACTAAAATTTGCAAATCCTTTATTGAGAACTTCAAGAAGTTGGTTGTTGTAGAAGTTAATAATGGCTATTCTACAAAGTATTAAATGAAGATGATGTATTCTTTTTTGTATTGTACAAATACTTTTTTCATCCATTAAAATGGATAAATGGGATTTATTTCTATTAATTCAAATTTTTTGTTTTCTATGCATATTCACACACTTAGCTAGGCATGGGTAATTTGGCTTATATATATATATATATATATATATATATATTACAAGGAAAATATTAATAGAAAATGTTCAGGGAAGCTATTTTACGGTGGTGAGAAAGTGACTTTGAAGTCAGTGTTGTTTATTCTTTTTAATCTGGCATCAGTTCTCATGGCTATAAATGTTATTTTTAGTGGCTACATGCATTTCAATTGATGTCCTTGATTTTACTGTGGCTCATGTGCTTTTACCAGTTAGGCAATAGAAGTGGTTTCTCTAATGGAAAAAGGGTATACAGGTTCAATTCCAGTTGGAAGGCAAGTTTTACTTTAGTAGGACTTATTGGTCTATGCTAGCCGACATTAGAATCAGATAATGAGGGATGTCAACTTGAACAATAAAAATAACGTTTATAGTAATAAATCTATTCCTCTAATGTGAAAAGAAGGTTTGGAAAATTTGATACTCACAGGTAAGACTGAAGGCAATAGAGACAAAGTAAAACAACACATAACTTATCTAATGAACTTGAGTAAATAGATGGCAGAAAAAGGTTTAGGAGATAAAAAAAAGACTATTTATTAAGAGCTAGAAAAGAACAGGAAATTGTGGAGAGCCATGAATACCAGTGTCCTGAATGAACATGGCACACAGAAGAAGAAACATTCATTTTGAACTTAGGAAACTTCTGTCTATTTCATATTATGTTTAAAAATATTTTAACCTAATCTCCCCCCCCCCACTGGTATGCATGGAAGAATTATTGCTGTCTCTTGATCAACAGAACCACCATAGCCTCCTATTTCATTCCCTTTTGTACATGAACACACTTATCAAATACATAGCAGAATAGCCAGACTTGAAGTGCAAATGTTCTACTGCAGGTGTCCACTTTGACGTCTATGTGCCATGTCCTTACACGACATGTGCGATCATGGATCCCCACACCTTCCTATCTCTTGTCATGGTTAGCAATATTTATCATTTTGTCACTTCTCCTCCTCCCTGTACACAAGGTAGGTTACTCCCTTTTTCCTCCTTCCCCTCTTGCCTTCAATATGTCTAATGAGTGTCGAATTTGCCAAGCCACGTTTTCTCATTGTGCCCCAGTGTGTCTTTCTAATTCTAAGTATGTTTGATTTTTGTTTCCATTTTCTATAAAATTTTTTCATTGCTCATTATGGTATTCTCAGCATCCTCCTGTAGAACCCTGCTGTTTAAAGTCTCCACTTCATTTGTGAGGAAATTGTCCAACATTCATTGCTGCACCAATTTAATTTTTAAAGTTTTTGAGAAACTAACCTTTGCCAGGAACTGTATCTGTAACAACAGTGAGAAGTGAAAATGGATTAATTTGCATATTTGGTGAGGGAAGGTATCTATTTTTGTGGGTCTGTCCTTATCTATAGGAAGGAAGGAAAAGGCAAAGTGTCTACCTTACTTGTGGTGATGACGATTAACACAAGAATTGCACTTAATGTTGATCTCATTTCTGTTTGCACATTGTTAGAACAACACAGAAAAAATAGTACATCATAGCAAGATTTTCTTTAGAGCAATACCATATTTCAAAAGCCAATAGGAAGTTATTTAGATGGAACATGTCTAGTTGGCTGTATTTCTCTTTTATATTCATTTTGAGAGATTATTAAAAAAACAAAAATAGACAAATTTAATTTCTAGATTTTGTGTCTTTCAGGTTGGTTAAGTGTGATTCTACTCAACGAACCTGGAACCTTTTATTTGTAATTATGAATTTTCTGAATATTTAACAGTTGGCTCTGGGCAAAAAACCCAGTCAATTTTAGATTTGAATAAAAGACAATCAACACTGTATCTATAGTCAAGGATATGTTTTTGTTTTTTAGGTCATCAATAAGTTTAATGCATATAAATTTGTGGGGTGGACATATTGTCTTCATCTTTGACTGCTGATTTTGTTTATCATACACGGGCTTATAGGTAATTGAAATGACAGAACAGATATCTGATACGTTACATCTATCAAAAGGACTTCTTCAGACTTTAAAAAGTCCATCGAGAATGGATGATGACCCAAATTAACTCAGCTAAGTACCTTGTGCAGGTTGATATGGTTGTAATAGTTTGTGCTGAGCCACACCAACCCTCTCTTCCTACTCCTACAATCTCAGGGCACACAAGTGTGTGATGTCTCATGAGAGAAAGCAAGCCGCAGGGGATGCTAGACAATACTAGATAGTAATGAGTTATTAACTGCCTTCAGGTCCCTTTGCTCCCTCTAGATTTTCCAGGATGGTTTGAATTCAGTTTTCCTTCTCCTAGACTGGTTGCTAGCCAAGGCAATAGAACACCGTCTGTCTTGCTACTTAATCATAGCTGGGGGAGCAAATAGATGGATTCATACCTTTCCCAAGGGTATTAGCACATGTGAATGTAATGAACTTGACTGGAATTCAAACTCAGCTCTCTAATTCCTGCAAGACATTACTCCACTGTGTCTCTTTCAGACTAATAATGCTTTTCAGAGATAAAACCTATAGAAATATCCATCCTGGGTAAGACGATAAACTACGTCCAGCAGCAAGGCCTCTGATCAGGAGGTTTTGAGGAGCGTGGAACCACCTCTTAATTGCTGGTGTTCCCAGGTCCACCATGACCCGGGCTGGTAGCACCTGTTAGGGTCCCAGGTATATTTAATGATGAAACTGGGGTAAAACACTATGAAAGTTTAAAACAGGTTTTAATACCAGAAAATACTTTGTAAAAAATTATTACCAGCAATTCATTTTTGAAGAAAAAAAAATATTACCAACAATGTTTTTTGAAAAAAAATATTACCAGCAATACAGTTTTGAAGGAAAAATATTACCAGAAATAGATTTTTGAAGGAAAAATATTACCAGAAATAGATTTTTGAAGGAAAAATATTACCAGAAATAGATTTTTGAAGGAAAAATATTACCAGAAATAGATTTTTGAAGGAAAAATATTACCAGAAATAGATTTTTGAAGGAAAAATATTACCAGAAATAGATTTTTGAAGGAAAAATATTACCAGAAATAGATTTTTGAAGGAAAAATATTACCAGAAATAGATTTTTGAAGGAAAAATATTACCAGAAATAGATTTTTGAAGGAAAAATATTACCAGAAATAGATTTTTGAAGGAAAAATATTACCAGAAATAGATTTTTGAAGGAAAAATATTACCAGAAATAGATTTTTGAAGGAAAAATATTACCAGAAATAGATTTTTGAAGGAAAAATATTACCAGAAATAGATTTTTGAAGGAAAAATATTACCAGAAATAGATTTTTGAAGGAAAAATATTACCAGAAATAGATTTTTGAAGGAAAAATATTACCAGAAATAGATTTTTGAAGGAAAAATATTACCAGAAATAGATTTTTGAAGGAAAAATATTACCAGAAATAGATTTTTGAAGGAAAAATATTACCAGAAATAGATTTTTGAAGGAAAAATATTACCAGAAATAGATTTTTGAAGGAAAAATATTACCAGAAATAGATTTTTGAAGGAAAAATATTACCAGAAATAGATTTTTGAAGGAAAAATATTACCAGAAATAGATTTTTGAAGGAAAAATATTACCAGAAATAGATTTGACAAAACAAAATATTACCAGCAATAAAAATTTTTGTAGGCATTAAATAACCCATTGAGGTTGATATGCTGTAAAGCAAAACAAGCCAAACCTGTAGAAATATGTGATGTAGGGGAGATGAAATGCACCACATGCTGAAGATACAGCAACTCTTATGTTTAAATTTTTAGCATTTGATTTATCTAGATGCATAAGCTGACTTCATTCTGCTTTCTACTGATTTTGATTTTGTTTGTAAATATCTCCCATTGTAATAGCAGTAGGGTTTTTTTTTTTTTTTTTTTAGGAAAGGATATATTTGTATGATCTTGGGTATAAATTTACCATGAAATATTCTAAAATTAGTCCAGATTCAATACTTTTTTGCTTTAATTACTCCCTCTTTTAATTAAAACTGCATTCTTTAAGTAAAACTTATGCTCATACCTCATTTAAAATGACTGACTAATGCATTGTATGTATTGCTTTCCATCCATATAATCATTTATTTAAATTCCTAAAAGTTTAATTTATTTTTTCTTGTTACATTTGTTATAATCTATATTGTAAATTGCTGCTTCAGGTTTCAAGTTATAATCAGTTTTTGTATTACTTAAATCTCTTAATGGGTGATAGCCAAGTGGTTAGACTGTTCACCTACTGGCATGAGACACAGGTTCAGTTCTCATCTTTCTCTTAGACTGGGTCTGATAGCAATGCTTGGAGACTAGTTTGTCCTGCTATTTACCCATAACTGGGGGTGGGGAGAATACAAGGGTACAAAGATTTCCTAAGATTATTAGCATGTGAATGAATGTAATGAACTCTACTTTCTAATTCTGCAATCTAAGCCAATATCTATTACTTCACCACACCTTCTCTAAAAAGGGTATGCATTACAATAAAGTGGTAATATTAAAACACAATTTACCAAAAATCTACTAAACTGACTCATTAGTCCTCTCTTACAGGAGACCTCTTAAGGACTAGAAATGTGCACAATGGTGAAAATTAAAAATGCCAAAGGCTAATTATATATTCGCCTAGCAACCATTCCTATTTTGGAGTGATGGCTGGCAGGACTTAATATAAAATGACTCTAAAACCTTGTAGTGAACATCTATGAGATCTGAGAACATGTCTTCGTTATAGGACTGAACACAATGATGATGGTTTAATAAATGTTCGGTTATCACTGAAACAGTTATTTTAACACATCTATACAAATTATCCAAGTTGCCCTTCTGAATATTAGCTGTGAGTCTTTGATTAATCCTTTGATGTTTATTAAATCTGGTTATTGGTGTTTTTCATTTTGCTCACTGTGCAAATTTCTCATCCTTGATTGGATGCTGATAGGAGATGGTGGATAATTTGGTCAAGCTGCATTTTTGTTGTGCTTTTGTATTTCAATATTTTATATTACCATAAAGTAGTAATGTAAACCTTTTTGTTGTTGTCTCCCTTTTTTAAATCTTTTTTTTAACCTTCATTTTAATCACTATTATTAAATTTTTATTTGCTTTTTAAGATAGTAAAATTTTTATTAAAAAATTATAAAAAATTATAAAAGTGTTCTGATTAAAGTAATAGGTGCACCAGTTTTTTTTTTTTGTCAAATAAATAACCCTTCTGAGGAAGTACTTGTTTGGTCTGATTACAGGAGGTCAGTTTGGATAAGAATCTTTCAGCACCCCCTCATGGTCATAATGCTGCCATTTTGAAAATTGTGTTAAGAATGACATTAAATTCAAATGCTTTGTAACTAATTTCACATGTTTGAAAACATCACTTCAATGTCTTTAAGTTTTTTATTTAAATTTTCAATTCTGACATTGTGTGTTGCTGAACTGGCTTTGTGTTTGATCAACAGACTGTGGATGACAGCTATGTTTGTGATATAAAGAACTTTTAAAGTTTAAAAAACTTTGTCTTGCTACTTGGTTTTCAAGATTTGTTTAGACTTTATTAATGTGATACTATTGTGAAATTCTTTTCTCTCATTGTCTCACTTCAGTCATTGACATCAATTACAAACACTTGAAATGTCCACCCAAATTACAGCTGGTGATTTGATTCTTTTAAATCCAAGGGCAACATAATCTTACTCTAATTTTTTTTCTAAATACACTTGCTTCAGTTTTATTACTTCACAATTTCTTGCTGTTATCAGATATCACATAGAGTTAGTGAGATATGGAAAATTAGCATAAACTGGCAGATTTGAGCAAATTTATGTAAATAACTATGAACAAGCTTAGAGGGATAGCTCTGGACAAGCTCAGGGAGATAGCTTTGGAAGACTGAGAGATATGAGAGGTAGGTAATGGTTATATTAGCCGTTTCCTTATAAGGAAATATTTGGCATTCATTGATGGAGCAGCCAATAGTATTATCAGATGAAATTTATAAAATCTTTCTTTTCAAACAATTTTTCAGGAAAATCTGTTTCTCAAGTCCAGTAACTGTTATTGCTCTTTCCAGTATTGATGGAGGTTTCCTTCCTAAACTTTTATTTGAAGTAGTGTGGAATGTCAACATCTTGATTATGTCATTATTTTCTCTTCTCAAGCCCACTAGCTGTTAGGACTCTTTCTAGTACTGATGGAGGTTTCCTTCCTAAACTTTTATTTGAAACATGATGATTATATTATTATTTTATCTTTGATTTACAAGTGTTATTTGTTTTAGTATCTGTCTATATTTCTGAGATGAGGTATTATATACATTACTTACATTATTCAGACTATTGTTCTCATCTTTGTCGCCATATTTATTTCAACATTTCGGCAGTTGTACGCTCCGGCCTTCTTCAGGTGGTTGGAATATCAAATTGAACCCTTTATTTAGCTCACTGGGGTAGACTGTTCTAATTCCACGTGCCATGACAATAATGGATGTCAGTTATCAGTTGTCTGAAAGTTCTCCACATTCTTTGGGTCCTGTCACTGGATCTAACTAATGCTTTTATATCACTGTGCCACGTGTCTTTGAGGACATCTGTGTATGAATTTCTGGGTATTATAAACCTGATGTCTTCAGCAACCGTTTTTTTATTGGAATTTTTGTTATAGTTGCTGTTGAAAGTTTTCAAGTGATGTGGTTCCTGTCATCTGATACAGTTCTTTGTTTTTGATTCTGCAGCAGCAATCTGCAAGGTTTGAAAAAGGTTGGTCTTAACCAAAGCACACTGGCTCTATTAAATGAAAGTCTTTTTTTCACTATTGATCTTACGAAGTGATTGTATACAGCTGACAGTTTAGATATTTCTAAACGGGTTTGGTGCCACCTTTAATGTTTTTGCTTTTTATCTTAGAAAAACAGCTGAAAGGTGAAATTTTTGCTGGTGGCCTTTTTTTCAGCATCACGATTCAGAAGATGCTCTGTCGTCTGCCATACAGCATTAGCATAAATGTGGCAACTTGTTTTCTGGCTTTCAAAGATTGTGAAATTTATCGAAATAGTATACTGCTAATTACTCTAATTCTTTAGGTAACTTTCACAAAAATAATTGCCAAGGTAAACCAAAAATTTTGTTCACCTGTGTGCATATATATAATGTTATCCGCATACAAACCTGTTTTGCTGTATCACAACTCATCAGTGCTGCTAGATATCCGATTGCTTCAAGCTGGGATCAAAACCCTACTGATTTGGCATCAGTACAGTCAGTTTCTACCTCTGAGCTATCACGGCACAGCAGAGGGAAAGGGAAACTCAAATTACTAACTGTAGTGTAGTCACTTATGGGGGTGACAGGTTATTCCATTACATCATAAACAAATGCCAGACAACAATATATATATATATATATATATATATACATACACACACACTATTATTTAAGCATTAAAATTATTTATGTACATAAAAACATGAAATAAAATTTCTAATACAAAGCTTAGAATGGTCAAAACTGATGACATGATGTTGAGAAAATCAAAAGTTAAATGACAACAATTGAAAGGAAAGAGAAAAGTTTTAGGAATGAGTGTGAAGTGAAAAAAGAAACAGAAAAAAGAAACAAAGAACACAATCATGATATTCTACATGTGTATGCAGATGGGTGCATATATATGCATGTTTGCACCAATGAAAAAGTGAATATAAAGATCTGTCCACAAAACTCTGGAGTTGGGATGCCGAAAGTAACATCAATGAAGTGACCAACCAATTACTTGTATTAATTCGTTTATATATATATATAATATATATACATATATATATATATACATATATAGGTCTATTTCAAGAGTGATAGTGGGTTAAGCTGGTCAAACGTCAAATCTTTATGGCCTTGCCGTGGGTCGTTAAGTGTCGAGAAGGTTGTGTTTCATTATTATCTATTTAATCTGTTTATTTATTTGTTTATTCACATGGCTTTTTTTTTATACTTTAACATAGGGTTTTTCTCAATAATTATTGGGCTGAGCTTTTAAGGCTTTTAAACTATGGATCTATTTATTAATTATTTAATGCAAAAATCTGTTGATGTCAGCTGCAAACCGTTAGCTCATGTCTATGGTTTAGTAACTTTTCACTATTTAGAAACCTAATGATGTGCAGTTTTTCATGTAGGCACAGAGGGCATGGGTCGTCCCAGGTTTTACAAGTTCTAGTTCTGTTTATTATTTTTGTCTAATTGCAGTTTAGAAGTTTTATTGGCACTGTTTTGGCATGCGTGTTTTTCTAGGATTTTACTATTATGCTTTTTTATGATTCTTTCTAGGTTTTCAGTGCAGCTGTAACTTAACTTTAGGGTGTTTTTATTAAAGATTTCGCTCAGTTTGCTATTTGTGGGGAAGTGTTTACCAATTAAAACTAGGAATTTATGCCCAAGTTTAGTGCTGACCATTTGGTTGAACGGAGGTGTATACCATATGATCTTTCTTTTCCTATTCTTCTTACTATTAGTGCTATTGTTTGTATAGCTTATGTCAGCGTTTTTGTATCCGCTATTTTTCAGGGCCCTGTTATAAAACTTACTATGTGTTTGGAATATTTCCTTATTTGCGGAGTTCATGCTTATTCTTTTCTCTACTGATGTGGGTATATGCTTAATTATAGATGGAGGGTGGTTTGACTTAGGGTGTACATACAAGGGGTTAATATTAGGTTTTCTGTAGGGTGTGTAATTTTTGTTTATTAAGTCTAGAGTTACGTTGAGGAAATTTACCCTTTTTAATTTAGTGTTTACTATAGTTTTTAGATCTAATTTTCCGAATTCACTATAAATTATCTTTCTAATCTTACCCGTTTTAAAATTTGTGGAGCTCCTCACTACCATGAGCCCGTCGTCTCGGTATAGCCCGTTGTCCTTAATGTCTAATTCCCTGTGCGCGGTTAAGTTGTACAGTATAAATAGACCGACAAGGTCTGAAGATTCTGCAGAGTCCAGAGATCCCATGGTGATGTCAAAATTGTCAGTGTTTTTGATCCACTGCTCCTCATTATGGATGAGGATGGATTTCTTGGCACTGAGGATTATGTTTGTTTCTTCTTTAGTTAAGTCTGAATATACTGTAGCAAACTCCAGGGCAGTAGTGAAGAGGTTTTGCACTTATAAACATGCGCTAACCAAAAGATAGCTTATTCCCAAATTCTCGCTTGACGAGGAAGCGGGTCCAGGCACCTTAACTCAACATAACTTCAAAAAATTATGTTAGGGGTCTCGGCTCTCGCTTTTGAAACATGAGAACTCTTATGTAGCGAAGGAATCATATTTTTAAAAACAAAAAAAATATTATAATACACATATATATATATATATATATAAGTGGACATTGAAATCAACACTCAGAGGCAACAGGCTGTTTTGCGCTGAACACAATCGTCTGAGTGATGACTTCAATGTTCACTTTTATATTTACATACACCCTATCTCTCATATTGAGCACTTTATTCCATAAATGTAGCACACCTTAAAACTATATCTCTTCATACATACATTATATATATATATATATATATATATATATTTTAAGGGAAACAAACAGGAAAAATTTGAAGTTTTTATGTGACGTATTTCATCCTTTAGAATTTCAGCGGACTAATTTGTTTATACAGATGCGACTACACATGCAAATGAATGAAAATGAGGTTGAGAATTTTATAATTTAAGAAGCTGAACTATAATAAAGCCCAACTTATAAATTACGTACTTTAGAGAATACAGAAAATTAACAAGCGAACAATTATAACAATCGTCTGTAATAAAAGTCATGTGATGAATAGAAGATCCATTTTGACAGTAGGACTTCTGAGTCAGAATAAGAGATTAAGAACATGGCTAATAAAATAAAGCAATTATAACAATATAATGTAATAAAAGGCAGAATAATGGGTAGAAGATTTGTTCTTGCTGTAGATATTAGCAACCCCTGCATGTGACTTTTTTCTTTCTTTATTAAGTGCAGAAGTTTCTCTTTTTCACTTCCAGGAAGCACTTTATGGCTTCTGTTTGGTATAATCGAATTGTCAGCATCCACCCTTGTGCTTTGCAGTGATTATTGAATAAACCTTATGAATTGTTTATCTCTTGGGTTGACCTCAGGTCAACTGAAGCCACAAAATGTGAAACTTTAGATAAGGAGGGACCACAGCAAATTCAAAGACAATGTCTTCAATGTTTTCTAAGCATAAAACTGTGGCACATGGCCAACATTTAGGGCAGGACAAAATGTTTTTTCATGGTCCCCATTTTAACTGAGCTAGTCACATTTACTGCCCCAAACTTTTTTCACACTTTCACTGCAAAATTAAATTTGTCTATATTTCTGAGATGAGGTATTATGTACACATTATTCGGACTATTGTCCTCATCTTTGTTGCCATATTTATCATGTTTCGGTTCGAAAATTGCAATATGAGCTCTGGTAAAAAATGAATGCTGAAGACATTAGACTTATAATACCCATAAATTTATACACAGATGTCATAAAGGACATATGGCACAGTGGATAAAGCTGTTAGATCCAGTGACAGGACCCAAAGAATGGGAGTTCAATACCTGGTTAAGGTCGTGGAGAACTTGGAGAGGTCAATTCACAGGAGATAACTGATAACTGACATACAGACTGGTAGACTGTTCTAGTTCCATTGCCATATATAAATATGGCATGTGGAACTAGAAGAGTCTACCTCAGCAAGCGAAATAAAGGGTTCAGTTTGACATTCCACCCACCTGAAGAAGGCCGAAGCGTACAACATCAAAATGTTGTGATAAATATGGCAACAAAGATGAGGACGATAGTCCAAACAATGTAAATAGTGAAAATTAAATTTGTTTTGATACTTTCTTTTTATGCCAATGTCTCCAATTAACCGCAACTTTTTTATGAAAAGTTTGAAAATATCTCCACATCATCATAGAACTTTCTATTCTCTAACATGTGGCTTTCTTTGATGAGCAAATCTTATGAGGAATTTCTTGTTGTACAGTTTAGAATTATCTACGATCATGACCCACAGTATAGTTATGCAAGAATAGATGTTTTTTGTTAGTAAATTAAGAATTATTATTGTTCCTGTCACCATTTTCCAAGGGAAATAAGGTTGCAATGGGAGAGAACTCTGGAAGAAAGATTTATTCTCTCATTTAGATTTCCCCCATTATGGGCATTATTATGTCTGTGATATAATAACATCATGGACAGAACAAAATGGCTGAAAGGAAAAGGAATGACAAACATGCTTTGTGCTCAGACTTTTATAGCACTCCTAATCATCATTTGTCAACCATAGTCAGGATCATCAGACTAGTATGAATGATTCTTTCCTTTATAGTATGTGCTATGCCACGGCTACATAAAGTTTTGAATTTAGAGTTACTTTCTCCTAGACTGATTGTGACCCAAGGCTGTAGAACCTAGTCTGTCTTGCTATTTACCCATAGCTGGAGGGAGAAGATTACTACCTTTCCCAAGAGTATTAGCACGTAATTGAATGTAGTAGATTTGATTGGTATTCGAACTCTGCTCTCCGTTTCATCAATCCAAGCCACTATCCATTACTCTACTGCGCATCCTTTATACCACTAAGACATACCCAAAACTATATATACACATGTCCCACACTGAGAAAATATATATATATCTACAAATCAAAGCAGAGTGAAAAGAGAAACAAAAAGTAAGAGTCTTACATATAATATGGAGATACTCCTGTGTCTGGAGAAGCCATGTTTGGACTCCAGATTCAAACATGTCTAAGGCAAGGACATATTCCATGAATGGGAAATGGTCAGTCTTGGGTTTTCTCAAATTGAGGATTGCGAGCTGCAGTTTCTTTCTATATCAGAGAAAAACATATTCCTGAAATGAAATAGCACCATGGATTTGTAAGCTGCTGGGTAGGCAGATTTAGTCTAAAAAGAAGTAGGCTAAATAAACCTTTTGCTTTGGCTGCTGTAAAATGAACTGAAAAGTGACAGCTGCCTTCGTCACTGTATAGCGTGACATCACTAAGCAGTTGTCACGTGACCCACATGGGAACGGGAGATAAGCACCTGCAAGGTTTTCCCTTTTTTCTGTTAGAGATTCTTCTCAAGTAATAGATCTCCACAAGATCTCATTGCCTATACTTGGACTGCATATCAAGTTGTGTGAGCACAATCATTAAGAAATAAAAAAGTTCCTTAGGAGAATAAATCAGAAAAAAAAATGTTGAGCTTGCAATATTCAAGAACACAAATTCGGGGATTTAATTGTTTCAACAACATTTATAATATCAATGTGTCTATTCAATTCAATAACAAAAAATATCAACAATACATACGTCAGTTATTAAGTTTGACTTCTTCAACAGAAATGGTACAGTATGGCCTCTTTAATTCCCGCAGCCTTGGCATCAGGCCACTACTGGACCACAGAAAATATCTGATTGACAGAAATGACCCCTAAAAAACCCTATGTAAACATAGTCATGCCAGCTCATTGCACATTGCTGTTTTATCAAATGTAGAACTAAGCTTAAAACAGGAAATAAAACAGTCATTAATGCTTCTAAACAAAGTTTTTTATTATTGTTTCATGCAATACAAAGACTAAAAAAGTATTAAACCAAAAAATAATAAATACTTACTATCCTGAATCAGTAAATATGTAGCTACATATAGGGTGTGATGGATAAATTGTCATCAAAATTACACAAAAAAAGAAAATAACACTGACATATCATTTTAACAAATATATTTAACAAAATTACACAAAAATTTCTTGAAATACTAAAGGGTAAATTTATTCAATAAAATGGCCATTGGCTTCAACCACAACCTCCAGATGACTTTGGAATCTCCTGCAACTCTTCTGGATGGTCTCCTTGTTGAAGTTGGTGAATGCTGCCATAATCTTTGCCTTCAGTTCATCTTCAGTTTTGCCTTCAGTTCATCTTTGGTGTTGGTCTCTTGCTCAAATGTGCTCTACATATAATAATCAAGGGGGTTGCAGTTTGGGGAGTTGGGAGGTGGCCAGATTTAAAGGGTGATGTGGTCACGGAAATTGTCTGACAGCCATGACTGGGTTCTCCTGCTTGTGTGGTATGGTGCAGAGTCTTGTTTCCAGCCATAGGGTCTTCCAGCAGCTAATCTCTTGACCTAGGGGAGCACTACCTCCTCAAGGCACTTGATGTATGCCCCCATGTTGCATCTGAGGCCATGTGGGAAGATGAATGTTGGCATAACATCGCTGTCACTGGTGATCACTCCAAACACCATGATGTTAACTGGATATATCATCTGTTGTATCCTTAAAGAGGTTATAAACAGACAAAGGTGGTACTTGAGTGAAGGGACAGCAACATGCGCAGAGATAAAAGAAGAGAAGTTTATTGCAAAAGAGAATACACTACTGAAAGACATGGAATTGGATGACTGGCGGCTAATTATTCAAGCAACCCCCCAGCTATATCCTGTGCTCACTATATATAGCTATTGATATAGTCGGTCCACATGGACGATAGGGAGTGTGGGACATTTCATTACAACATCATTCAACTCTTTTTTAATCCTCTGCACTGTCCTCAGATTGAAATCCAAACATTCCGAAATGTTTGCATTGGATCTTCTGGCACAAATGCCATGCAGTACAGCATGCCGTTTCAAAATTTCTGGCAGAGTGAATTATATCATGGTTATCTTTTTCACACAGATGTTGCCTAACTGACCCTATACTTCTGACTTCTATACTGTGCACGGCCTGGGTATGACATTAAACTGCATCCAACAGCAAGGCTTCTGATCAGGAGGTTTTGAGGAAGCATGGAACCACCTCTTAATTGCTGGTGTTCCCAGGTCCACCCTTGACCCATGGTGGTGACACCTGTTGGGGTCCCAGCTATGGGCAAATAGTGACCTTCCAGTTCTTTTCCAAACTTCCAGGTCTTTTCCAGCACATTTCTTTTTGAAAAAATATTATTAACAGCTATACGTTTTTGACAAAATATTACCAGCTATACGTTTAAAAAAAAATATTATTACCAGCTACACGTTTTAGAAAAAATATTACCAGCTATACATTTTTGGAAAAATAATATTGCCAGCTATACTTTTTTGAAAAACAATATTACCAACTATACTTTTTTGAAACCCCCCCCCCCCAAAAAAAACCTTTTCAGCATTAAATGGCCCAACAAAGGTCGATATGCTGGTTAAACAAACTATCTATCTATACTGTGCAGTCAACAAAATCAAAATCAATGCACATGTGTGAAATTAAAAATATAAAATAGTGACAATTTATCCATCACACACTGTATAAGAAATGCACAAGATCGTATTGCTAAAATACTCTGCTGTTGTTGGCTGCTGCAGAAAGTTGTAAATAATGGGTGGTGCTGTCTTTACAGCTGCTCAATGAACTAATGTCAGCTGATTAAAAAATGTACTTGACTATGGGTTTTGCTGGATCATGGAAAACCAGATAAAAAGGTCGAACTTTACAATCATCATGTTTATCTTGAAAACTGGGCATATTTTTGCCTAAATTTCTCAGATTAGGTCATTAGTATTATACTTGGCTACTTTGTGACAGGTTTTACCACTTCTTAGCTGTTTATATCACATTCTTAGAGTGTTACTGAATGAAAATGAAACCTGACATAGGCCAGAGAAACACTGATAAAAACAACAAATCATAGTTTCTTTCTTGGAAAGGTTTTTCATGAGTCCTATTTCTTAAAACACTTGATAGAGAATGTTTCCATTTTTGAGAGGGATTCAGGGTAGGTGCCATCAGTGCTTTCATTCCAGTTCCAGATCATAGTTTCTGTTTTGGGAAGATTAAACTTGAGTCCCATTTCTTGGAACACTTGGGTGAGGATGCTGATTTTTTGTTAAAGGTCATTCTTATCACAACTATGAACACTTATGTCATCAGCATACAGGAAAAGGGAGGAGAAAACTAATGAGGAAATTTCTTGAAGATTGTATGTGGTAGGAAAGCAAGAAATTGAAAGGCTGTTCCACCGGCGAGAAGTGCGAGAAAAGAAATTATTAGAAGAGACGGTAGCATCTAGTGAGTTCAACAGTAAAATGGTGGGACCTAGTTGCTAATCTAGTAGTACGCTAAATCATGTAGTTGAGGAACCAATGGGAAAAAACCTCGTCGGAACAGTTGGCATGGAAATATTTGTTGAAAAGACTGAGGGAATCTGTCACATCATCAAGAATATGAGTAGTTGAGATGCCTGGTCAGGATCATTTACATAACAGATCCTTCTTTGAATTATGTCAAGAATCTTGTGATATATAGCAGAAGTACCAAACCAGATATTTTTTTTTTTTTTTTTTTTTTTTTTTTAAAGCTTATCACCCCAAGCAAGGCTGGAAGCCACCAGCACGCAAGGGGTTACAGGAGGTTTGGAGGAAGACCAGATAGGAGTGATAAAGGAGAGGATGTGGAGAAAGATAGTGGATCGATCAAGGCAAGGGGGTTACAGAAGATTAGAAGCGAGAGCAGATAGGAATGAAAGGTGAAAGGATGTGGAGAAGGGAAATGGATAGATCAAGGCAACTGGAGATGTCGATTGACGTTACACTTAAATAGTTGGAGATTGTATTTGTCAGGGAAACTGGAATAAGGAAGGGAGTTCCACAGGCGAGATGTGCATGACATGAAGCTATTGGAGTAGAAGAGACGTCTATATCTAACAGTTTCAACGGTGAAGGGGCGGGAACGGGATGCCAGCCTCGTAGGACGTTTAAATTCATGAGTCCTGGAGCAATTACCGTGAAAGTATTTGTAAAAAAGACAGAACGAGGCAACGTCGCGTCTGTGAGAGAGCAACTGCAGACGGGATGACAGATCAGGGCCAATTACATTGCATATCCGTCTCTGGATCTTATCAAGAACCCTGAGGCAAACAGCAGGGGCTCCAGACCATATATGGCAGCAATACTCCATGCAAGGGCGAATGGTCGATTTATAGATTTGGAGGATTGATTCCGGGGAGAAAAATTTGGTAACAGGATTCAATTAAGAGATGAATATTAGATTTTAAAAATGTGCAAGATGGATTCTGATGAGAAAAAGATTCTGGCATGATACAGTGAACCAAATTTCCTATCAGAATATGTAGCAATTGATTCAATATAGTCACTCCACTTCATTTTCCATGGAGCCCAGGAAGGTATAAGTTGAAATTTGCAGTTATTTCATGCCATTTTTTAAATCCTTCTGCATTCAAACTAACTATATTTTCTAATGAATTCTAGCATTTTAAATAGACAAACAATTTAGATATTAAATTTTATCATCTTACCATCAGCGAAGTGGCAGGTACTAAACTGGTAAAAAGGAAATGCACTCTACAACTTTGAAATTCAAATGGACCTCCCAACACAAGTCAGAACACCAGATGTGGTAGAAGCTAAGAATATTCTACAGGTATTGGATGGCATTATCTTGGCAGGCCACAGATCCAAATGAGAGAAAAATGAAGAGCTGAAAAAAAAAGTCTCTTGAAGAATTATTAAGAAAATATTTAAATAAATTCTGCAACAGAAATCCATGATGAAGAGTAATAACAGGAGATATGGGTTGAGAATTATAAAAAGGTTTGTTTCAAAAAACATAATGGGTTACCAGGGCCAATACAATGTTAGTGCATTGTGTGCTGAAAATATGAAATTTTGGGCCAATGAAAAAAAACAACTTAAAATAAGGAAGAAAAAACATGAAAGTTATGCACATTGTAAAGAATTTAAAACTTCCCTTTCCATTACAAGTAACACAATATAAATCAAATTAACCTTGAATGGAAGAAAGACTCCCAAAGAAAAACAATATTACCCAGGTGGATATCCGTCCTGGGTATGACGATAAACTACATCCGCGTCCAGGGTAAGACAATAAACTATGTCCAACAGCAGGAGGTTTTGCAGAGCGTGGAACCACCTCTTAATTGCTGTTGTTCCCATGTCCAACCTGACCTGGGGTGGTAGCACCTGTTAGGGTCCCAACTATGGGCAAATAGCTCCGAAACTGAGGTAAAAAGCATTATGAAAGTGTAAAAATAGGTTTTGATACCAGAAATATTTTGTAAAAAAAAATTATTACCAGAAATAAATTTTTGAAGGAAAAAAAACTATTACTTTCATTTTTGAAAATAATATTATCAGCTATACAATTTGGAAGAAAAAATATTATCAGAAATAGATTTTTGACAAAAGAAAAATATTACCAAGGAAAAAAAAAAAGTTGTCGGCATTAAATGATCCATTGAGGTTGATATGCTGTAAAGCAAAACAAACCAAACTAGGTGGATGTAAAGTTTATGAAATACAGTTAATTTCATGAACGCATGTAAACAAAGCATTAGTATTCATTTACTTAAAAAGTGTAAGTATCCTAAAGTTCTAACAATAGAAAAGGAAATAGTAAGAAAAAGAATACTTCACTTCAAAAGGGGTCTTTCCATGCTGCTGTTGTATTTGGATGAAGGGTTTTTTAGCCTGGGCATTTAGTAACTGGATGTGAATTTGTTGCCTGTGGAATCACTGGTAATAATTCAAGTCTGAATCTGGAGTGTTCACTCTTCCTGCAGGATCAGGAGTGACAATGTGTCATGAAGGTAGAAATTTTCAACTCTGTCTAGTAAGTTTTTCAATTTCTTAAGTAGGCATCACAGGATCCTTATGATGTGATTGGCAGGTGGTAATTTCATACTTAACCAGGATATTCCCAGAAGGGCTGGGTATTGATTGACTGAGAGAGTCACAATGCCATTAATTCTTAGACCACCAGAATGTGTCATGTAGATATGCCACTGAAAATATCAAGGGAGTCAAGTGACTGCCAGCTGGTAGGCTGAGAAAATTATGACAACAGCAAAATTTCTTTAGTAGAAGCTATCAGTAATGTTTTCAAAATCTAAAAATTTACCAAAGTAATACAATTTGAAATCAATAAAAAAGATTTTTTATAGAATCTCCAGAATGTAATGGCATTCTACCCTCCCCATACCCTAAAATTGTCAACTTAAAATAAAATCCCAGAAACCTCAATTCTTCAAATCAACAATATCTAAAAGAATATATGATCCAAATAATTTCAGAGATTGTAACCTAGCATTAAAAATTCACTTCTAACATTGACTTTAAGGAGTATTAAAAAGGGCCACTTGAGTCATGAAACTGACAGTGACCATGCCACGTTGATTCCTATGTCCACACTATCTATATTTATCCATATATAATATATATATATATATATATATATATATATATATATATATATATGTATATATATATATATATATATATACACATGCACACATTTAAAAATTTTTTAACTTTAAATTAAAAATTTCATTATCTCCTCTCCTTCAGGCATTTGTGTAATCACATCAACATAAACATCACTTTACTCTGCTGAAGCCCTAAAGGATGAAGCATCTCACACTAAAAAGTTTTTCCACTTTGTTATAGATTTTCATAAAATTGTTTTGATACACACACACACACACACACATATATATATATATATATATATATATATATATATATATATATATATATATGTATGTATGTGTGTGTGGACATTGAAATCAATTCTTTATATTGAGCACTTTAACCCATAAATGTAACATACCTTAAAACTATATTCTTATATATATATATATATATATGAAGAAATATATTCTTAAAGTGTGCTATATTTATGGGATAAAGTGCTCAATATCAGAGAACGTTGCCTGACAATTGCACTAGCATGAAACAGACTGTCACTTCTAAGTGTTGACTTCTATGTTCACTTATATATATATATATATATATAATATCAAAAAGAGGGTGATCCTCACCCTAAAAAGGTAGTGGGCTTCTATGTGCCTACAAAACAACTCTTACCCAATTGGCTTTGGGTTCCTTTAAGGTTTTCGCCCTGGAATCTGGTGCCAGGTTAAACCACAGGTCCTGTTCTTGTTGGAAGTAGTATGGTCTTGTTTCAATCCAACTCTTAATTGTTGCTCAGTGGGATTTAAACCTAGGAAGGGGGGCCAAGGAAACCTTTCTCATACCATTTGGCCATTGTAGTAAGGTGTAGTGTCATACTGAAATGTGTGACAATCATCATTGTTGCCATGAAGTAAATTTAAATGATATTGATACTGGTGGCTCACAGTGAAATACTTTTTACATAAATGATGGGATTCGGCATCTTATCAGAATATATTACCTCCATCTGCTTGTCCATTTCTCACAGTACAGCCCACTTCCATCACCTTCTCAGTGTAATTGTGTGGATGTACCCTACTGTCCACTTTATTTAGGAGAAAACAAAACTCATAGGATGAGACAACCTTCTTCCATTGATACAAAGCACAATTTTAACACTCTTGGACCGATTGATGATACAGTGTATTGTGAGACAGCCTTTCATTACCTTCATTAATACTATTTGCAAATTGTGTCATAGTAGCTCTTCTGTTGACTTGGTGGAAAAGAATCTGGTTATTTCTTACACCAATAATTACAGTGATTGGTAATTTTTCTCTTCTTTGACTACTGCTGATTGGTAGTGTAGTGGGTCGGTATTTGGTTTTTCATCCGGTATCAGAAGATGGTAATGTTGTTGGAACACAATAAATAATACAAAAACACAGTTGGAAAATTAAGGATCAATTTTTATTGATGCACATGTGTGTACTAAACTCAGAGGTAACAGTGATTGACCTCAAGTCAACATGACATTGAGAGAGAGTGACTGAATTTCCTTTCCTTAGGACCGCTGCAAAACACGTTTGAATCCAACAATTCGAAAGTATCCAGCCAAGATGATCTCCTTTCCAGAAGTGGAGTCACAAACTTTGCACATGACCGGAAACTCTTTTTTTAAAATTTTTTTTTATTTGCATAAAACGAAAATAAAATTATTTTTATTATATTTATTAATTATTTTATTTAACTTTCATTCTCCCACAGTAACTCAATTGAATGCAATCATCCCGCAAGCCATGTTATTTTGGAAAAGATTTAACCATGCCCCCCAAGCAGTAACAGTTTTATATTAAAGTTACTAGAATCGTAGTTCTTGACCATAACTGCAGCCTTCAATAAATCAAAATTACGTCTGCAAGACTATGGCAGGAATATTTGTTCTGAGACAAAAGCTACCATTTTTGTTGCATTATAATGTTACTTCAATATATATAGTGTAAAACTATATATAATCATATATAAAAAATATATAATATATACAAAATAAATGTTATAACATATACCACTAATCAAGTTAAAAATATATATGATGATGGACTCTCCCGTCGGTCTCAACGTATGAGGTTCCGACAACTGTGCTTATTCAACCCTGTGTGTAAGTCGCAGGTGACATTTCAGTCCTGCTAGTAATTTGCAAAGAAGTCTACAGATTGTGCAAGAGTGTGGATTGTTGGAGTGTATGGCCGGTACAGCAGCAGATATTTTAGTCCTTGCCCTAGTGTGACGAAGCTTGGTGATGTTTGATGCTCCATTGTTCTTGATGCCATTGTAGCAAGTAGTCCTCCACTCATTGTGATCAATTACTATATATATATATATATATAGGTCACAATGGATAAATTGTTGCTGTTTTATATTTATAGTTTTATATCATATCTGTTTGTTTTATATTCAATATATATATATATATATATATATATATATATATATATATATATATATATATATATATATATATATATATATATTTTTTTTTTTTAAGCTTTTCACCCCAAGCAAGGCTGGAAGACACTAGCATGCAAGGGGTTACAGAAGATTTGGAGCGAGAGCAGATAGGAGTGATAGAGGAAAGGATGTGGAGAAGGATAGTGGATAGATCAAGGCAATTGGAGATGTTGATTGATATTACATTTGAATAGTTGGAGATTCTAGTTGTCAGGGAAACAAGAATGAGGAAGGGAGTTCTACAGGCGAGAGGTGCGAGATATGAAGCTATTGGAGTAGAAGAGACGGCAAACATTGAACAGTTTCAACAGTAAAAGGGTGGGAGTGGGATGCCAGCCTCGTAGGACGCTTGAATTCATGAAGCCTGGGAACCAGCGAAAGCAGCTCATTGGAGCAATTACCGTGAAAGTATTTGTAAAAAAGACAGAGAGAGGCAACAACGCATCTGTGAGAGAGTGACTGCAGACGAGATGCCAGATCAGGGCCAATTACATTGCATATCCGTCTCTGGATCTTATCAAGAACCCCTGTGGCAAACAGAAGGGGCTCCAGACCATATATTTCAGCAATACTCCATGAAAGGGCGAATGGTTGATTTGTAGATTTGTAGTTAACCAGCTAATTCCTGCCCCAGTTCACAACTGATTGGAAGTCCTTTTCAAGACGAATGGCCAGGTTAATTTTGTCAGTGACACTAGATTTGTTTTTGAGGCAGGAGTAAATTGTGGTGTCATCCGCATAGATGCCAACTTGGGAATCTATGGCATCAGGAAGATCATTTATGAAGATAAGGAACAGGGTAGGGCCTAGAAGGAGCCTTGCGGAACACCTGCATTCGTGGGATAGGAGCTGGAGGAGAATCCGTTGAGAACGACCTTCAATTCACAGTTTGACAGGAATGATTGTATTAGGTCAAACAATCAACCTGTAATACCATAACCATGAAGCTTGCGAAGAAGGCCGTCATGCCAAACCCTATCAAATGCTTTGGAGATGTCTAGGGTCACAGCATGTTATGAACTTCTCTGTTATTATGAAGAGCTTGGTAGGCAAATTCAGTGATGGCCGTAAGCACATCAGCTGTAGATCGGGCAAAGCGGAAACCATATTGCTTGTCTGAGAGCAGATCATGGGATGTAAGTTGGTTAACCACTTCGGCGTTGATTACGGCTTCGAAGACTTTGCCAAAGAGGGGTAGGAGACTGATAGGACGGTAGTTAGAAGGGTCAGAGTGGTCGGCAGAGTTCTTAAAGACAGGAACAATGGATGAGGACTTCCAGCAGTCAGGAAAACAAGACTCCTTGAGGCAGTAGTTGTATAATTTAGAGAGAACGGGTGCCAATTCAGGCGTGCATATTAGTTATATTTGTTACAAATATATATATATATATATATATATATATATATAATTTAAAGAAAAACAGACCACTTTAAGGCTCCATGTAATAATTTATTTCACCATAGCCCTTTTAAAGGATGCTGGATCATCAGACTAAGTAAGTAAAAAAAATAATCAATCCAAATAAATAAATAACTGTTCAACCTCCAAAATAACAGAATAGACTTTGGCAAGCAATCTAAACATTGGATGAATAAATAGCTTTAATTATCTTCCCAGACCAAAACAAAATATAAAATAAGCGACCTAAGGAAATCCCCCTCCAAAATTATTTTTATTTACATAAAAAACAAAAAGAATAAATAATACAAAATAAAAATGAAAAACAAGTAAAATAAACCCAAACAAATAAATAAACAAGCCACTCCTGCAAAAATAACAGACAGAATAGATTACCCACAATGCACCACTGACATATATATATATATATACAAATAGTTGAAAAATCCAACATTCGCAGCCTAACGATTGCGTCTAACATGAAACAGCCCGTTGCCTCTGAGAGTTGACTTCAATGTTCACTTATATATATATATATATATATATATATATATATATTATTACAGTTATATTGGTTACATTATATATATATATATATATATATATATATAAAATTATACCAGTTATATATATATATATGGATTACATACATACATATATATATATATATATATATATATATAATGTGGGTGTATGCATATATAATATATACATACATATGTGTGTGTGTGTGTATGTATATATATATATATATATATACACACACACACACACACACAATTCATCTTTAGAGTTTTATATCCATTTGTTTTAGATTAAGAGTGCTCTGTATCAATTAGAGCTAATCTTGTTAAATATCTGTATATATACATGCATATATATCTGTGTATATATATATATATATATATATATATATATATATATACACATGGCACAATGGATAAATTGTTGCTGTTTTATATTTTTAATTTTGCATATTCACATTGTTTTTGATTTTGTGAAATGCTCATTTGGGCATGTCTGTAAGAAAAAGACCACCATTACACAATTCACTCTGGCAGAAGTTTGGGAATGGCATGCTGTACTGCTTGGCATTTGTGTTGGAAGCTCCAGTATGAACATTTCAGTATTTGGGTGTCAATCTGAAGACAGTGAAGAGGATGCTGGGTCTCTAAAAGAAAGCAAGGAATATGGCAGCATTCACCAACTTAAACTAGGAGACCATCCAGAAGCGTTGCAGGAGATTCTGAAGTTATCTGTAGACTGTGGTTGAAGCCAATGGTGATTTTATTGAATGAATTTACTCTTTAATATTTCAAGATATTTTTGTGTAATTTTTATAAATATTTCTGTTAAAATGAGATGTCGGTGTTATTTTCATTTTTGCATAGTTTAGATGACAATTTATTTATGTTATAATAAATACCACTAATGTAGTTTTTACTAAGAGCACTCAGCGTCAGTTAGAACTAATGAAGTTAAATGTCTGTATATATGCATTTTTTTTTCTTTTCTTTTCTTTCAAAAAATGAACAATTGAGTTCAGTGGAGAAATAGATTCTTTGAAAAATTCTTCAATTCTTTAATTGGAATGAGAGATTATTATAGGTGAAGTTAAAAATATTTAAAAAAAAATTGTTACAAAATTTGTCAATTGATATAGTTTTAACCTTTTTTTATAAGCTTATCACCCCAAGCAAGGCTGGAAGCCACTAGCACGCAAGGGGTTACAGAAGGTTTGGAGGAAGAGCAGATAGGAGTGGTAGAGGAAAGGATGTGGAGAAAGATAGTAGATCGATCAAGGCAAGGGGGTTACAGAAGATTTGGAGTGAGAGCAGATAGGAATGAAAGGTGAAAGGATGTGGAGAAGGGAAGTGGATAGATCAAGGTAACTGGAGATGTCGATTAAATAGTTGGAGATAGGAGATACTAACATACATACATACATACAAATAAATTTTAACCATGTTATTTTATATTGAGTCCTGTTTCATTACCAGTACTTACAATGCACTATTGTGTATATATATATATATATATATATATATATATATATATATATATATATATATATATATATATCAATGCAAAGCAAGGTATTGGTAAATTTATAAGATCAACCAAGCAAACTAAGACTGCCAAAGGAAAAAGAAAACATAGGAATCAAAAATTAAGAAATTAAAGCACAAACGAAATACAATAAAGACAGATGCATAAACCTAAAGTGCTCAATGCCTCTAGAAATTAATCTAAAACAGAACAGTAACACTAATAATTCAAACAGCATTCAGGGTCAAGTAACTGTCAGACAACACTTCATCCTAAACACTGCATGCAACTCAAAGTAACAATATAGTCCCTGAGTGTTTTTTGTTCCTCAGATATATGAGGATGGATAACAAGTCTAAAACCTGACCCAGTTATTAGATAAGTTTTCAAACAACGAAATATTTATGTTGAAAAATAAGTAAATGTTGTTTACAATAAATTATCTTTCCCTTGTCAGACTGCAGACTTATTGATTTGTATGCGTGTGTGACTTTCTGAACAAAATCCAAAATTGATCTAAGTAAGAGTTTTTAAATACAAAACAAAATTTAGCAAAAAATATTTAACTTTAGCAAAAATCATAAAAATTCTGAAGTTGGTTTTATTTAAGAATGAAATGGATTCAGATTTAACTGACATAAGGGAAAGTCAGTTGGTTGGGTGTCTAAAAATGAACAAATAAAAGAATCTTGAAATAAACAAATAGACGTCATTGGTTTATAAAGCATTGCACATTCAGCCAGAAAGTTTTGTTTTTTATTTTTAATCAAATATCAGCATAACAATTCCTAACAGGCAATTATGATAAGACAAAATAATTCAGCAAAATAAAATGTTGCAGATACTGAATATATTACAATGATGATGTTTAAAATATATATATATATATATATATATATATATATATATATATATATATATATGTAAGCAAATGTGTGGATGTGGAAAAGACAAAGCAAAATCCGAATATGTGAGTTTACTGTTTTTTTATTTTGTTTTTGTTATTCTGTCGACGTCAGACGTTTCGGTCAAATAGACCTTCTTCAGGACATGGTTATTGGAGACATATTTATATTTAAATTTAAGTTAACATGAAGAGACGATAGATACAGGACTAGTCAGAAACAGAAAAACTGAAATTCTAAATTCTTTTTAGAATTTCAGTTTTTCTGTTTCTCACCAGTCCTGTATATATCGTCTCTTCATCAAACTTAAATCTAATATAAATATGTCTCCATTAACCATGTCCCGAAGAAGGTCTATTTGACCGAAACGTCTGACGTCGACAGAATAACAAAAACAAAATAAAAACAGTAAACTCACATATTCGGGTTTTGCTTTGTCTTTTCCACATATATATATATATATATATATATATATATATATATATAGTTGTAGAATGGATGAATGAAATGGCCAAATATAAGCAGGGTGTGATGGGGGAATTGTTGCTATTTTATATTTATAATTGTGTGTGTGCATGTTATTTGTTTTTTTATTTTGTCAACTGCATAGTATATTATGGTCAGTTTGGCACCATCTGTGAGAAAAAGAGCTTCATGACGCAATTCACTCCACCACAAATTTGGAAATGGTGTTCTACTTGGCATTTGCACTGGAAGCTCCAATACGAAGATTTCAGAGTCTTTGGGTGTCAATCTGAGGACAGTGCAGAGGATCTGGAAAGAGTTGGATGAGTCTAATGGTGATTATGAAGGTGTTTGGAGTGGTCACTAGTGATGGCGATGCTATGCCTCCATTCATCTTCCCACAGGGCCTCAGACTCAATGCGAAGGACTACATCAAGTGACTTGAGGGAATGCTGCCCTGGGTCAAGAGGGTGGCTTCTGGAAGACCCTATGTCTGACATCAGGACTCACAAGCAGGTGAACCCAGTCATGGCTGTCAGATAATTTCTGCGACCACATCATCCCTTACATCTGGCCTTCTAACTCCCCAGACTGCAATCCCCTTGATTATTATCTGTGGGGCACAGTTGAGTGAGAGACCAACAAAACCCCTTGTAATACCAAAGATGAACTGAAGGCAAGGATTATGGCAACATTCACTAACTTAAACAAGGAGACCATCCAGAAGAGATGCAGGAGATTCGGGAGTTCTTTGGAGGCCATGCTTGAAGCTAATGGCAATTTTATTGAATAAATTTACTCTTTAGTGTTTCAAGATATTTTCATGTGATTTTGGTAAATATGTTATTTTCATTTTTGAATAATTTATATGATAATTTATCCATTGCATCCTGTATATATAAAAATTTACCAGTATAAAGTCTTGTATTTACCAGTATAGAATCTAGCACTTCAATGCCTGTTTTGATAGTGGTCATTTGATCAGAATGAAAGACTGAAGGATGCACAAAGTAAAAATGAGGTATAAAGATTGCTTCAAGAGCAAACTGAAGTGGCTTTCCTCTCAATTGTCCATCTTAGAGTAAAGCCATGTAAGTGATTTTGAACAGAATTGTGTTGAGTATTAAAAACTCTTGGACTTGATTTTAATTTCCCTGAAAATATTGTAACATAATTTGATCTGTTGTGTAATGAATATGATCATGTCTAAGTAGTGTAGGCCTTCAATATCATCAAAGATGCTACACATGCACACAAGTCATTCTTTACCCATTGTGGCATTTTATTGAACAACTGCTGCAAAAGACTTAATGTAGCTACATCTGCACAGGACAATGTAACACCCTATCAAGATTAAAAATGCCACATTTGTGCTGTCCATATCCCAGGATGGATCAAGCAATGATAT
>OZ038508.1:16934194-16941694 GCA_964036315.1 Acanthosepion esculentum | reverse complement strand
ACTTTCTTTCTTTTTTACTTTCTTTCTTTTTTACTTTCTTTCTTTTTTACTTTCTTTCTTTTTTACTTTCTTTCTTTTTTACTTTCTTTCTTTTTTACTTTCTTTCTTTTTTACTTTCTTTCTTTTTTACTTTCTTTCTTTTTTACTTTCTTTCTTTTTTACTTTCTTTCTTTTTTACTTTCTTTCTTTTTTACTTTCTTTCTTTTTTACTTTCTTTCTTTTTTACTTTCTTTCTTTTTTACTTTCTTTCTTTTTTACTTTCTTTCTTTTTTACTTTCTTTCTTTTTTACTTTCTTTCTTTTTTACTTTCTTTCTTTTTTACTTTCTTTCTTTTTTACTTTCTTTCTTTTTTACTTTCTTTCTTTTTTACTTTCTTTCTTTTTTACTTTCTTTCTTTTTTACTTTCTTTCTTTTTTACTTTCTTTCTTTTTTACTTTCTTTCTTTTTTACTTTCTTTCTTTTTTACTTTCTTTCTTTTTTACTTTCTTTCTTTTTTACTTTCTTTCTTTTTTACTTTCTTTCTTTTTTACTTTCTTTCTTTTTTACTTTCTTTCTTTTTTACTTTCTTTCTTTTTTACTTTCTTTCTTTTTTACTTTCTTTCTTTTTTACTTTCTTTCTTTTTTACTTTCTTTCTTTTTTACTTTCTTTCTTTTTTACTTTCTTTCTTTTTTACTTTCTTTCTTTTTTACTTTCTTTCTTTTTTACTTTCTTTCTTTTTTACTTTCTTTCTTTTTTACTTTCTTTCTTTTTTACTTTCTTTCTTTTTTACTTTCTTTCTTTTTTACTTTCTTTCTTTTTTACTTTCTTTCTTTTTTACTTTCTTTCTTTTTTACTTTCTTTCTTTTTTACTTTCTTTCTTTTTTACTTTCTTTCTTTTTTACTTTCTTTCTTTTTTACTTTCTTTCTTTTTTACTTTCTTTCTTTTTTACTTTCTTTCTTTTTTACTTTCTTTCTTTTTTACTTTCTTTCTTTTTTACTTTCTTTCTTTTTTACTTTCTTTCTTTTTTACTTTCTTTCTTTTTTACTTTCTTTCTTTTTTACTTTCTTTCTTTTTTACTTTCTTTCTTTTTTACTTTCTTTCTTTTTTACTTTCTTTCTTTTTTACTTTCTTTCTTTATTATGAACAATATCAATGAAATGCATTTTGGTTAATGGTTTTAAGTCACAGAGTTAATTTTGGATTCAGCTGAAATCAAGAATGAAAACTATGCAAAGTTTTTGTTGCTTTGAAATAGGTATAATTGAATGGGGACTCATTTGGACTAAGCCTGACCCCAGTGTCATCATCACAAATTTATGTATACAATGGTGTACATGTCATAATTGTTTTAATTTCTGTCAATACTGAAAATAGTTACAATAGAAGCAATAGCTTTTGTATCAATCCTGGTGGTTTATGTCCTTAATGATTTTAAAGATTATTTAAACTGGTTTATTTACAAACTGTCATCTGATGAAATTATGCTTAAAAAGGATGCAGTGTTATCCACAAATTTAGACTTTCAAATTGTTTTCAAATTTTAATTTTTTTTTTTTTTTAATCAACTCACCCCAAGCAAGGCAGTAATGCCACTAAGATACAGTGGACTACTCAGAATGGAAAAATGCTGTCTGTCTATATTTCAGAGATGATGTATTGTAACTATTAGGTTGGTGCGAAAATAATGTCGTTTTCTCACATGAAGTTGAACGTCAAAAAACGACATTATTTTTGCACCAACCTAATATTTACACCTTTTTTTTTTTTTTTTTTTTTTTTTTTTTTAAGCATATCACCCCAAGCAAGGCTGGAGGCCACTATCATGCATGGGGTTACAGAAGGTTTGGAGGAAGAGCAGATAGGAGTGGTAAAGGAGAGGATGTGGAGAAAGAAAGACGGTGGGTCGATCAAGGCAAGGGGGTTACAGAAGATTTGGAGAGAGAGCAGATAGGAATGAAAGATGAAAGGATGTGGAGAAGGGAAGTGGATAGATACAAGCAACTGGAGATGTCGATTGACGCTACACTTAAACCGTTGGAGATTGTATTTGTCAGGGAAACAGTAATAGGGAAGGGAGTTCCATAGGCGAGATGTGCGAGACATGAAGCTATTGGAGTAGAAGAGACGTCTACATCTAACAGTTTCAACGGTGAAGGGGTGGGAACGGGATGCCAGCCTCGTAGGATGTTTAAATTCACGAGGCCTAGGGACAAGCGAAAGCAACTCCTCAGAGCAATTACCGTGAAAGTACTTGTAGAAAAGGCAGAGCGATGCAACATCGTGTCTGTGAGAGAGCGACTGCAGACGAGATGACAGATCAGGGCCAATCACATTGGAATATTGTCCTCATCTTTATTGTCATATTCATTGTTTTGATTGTTGTGTGCTCAATGGATAAATGTGGTGATTAAAGTAATCCAGTGTCTTGACCCAAAGATTTGTGAGTTCAATACCTGGCCACAGCAGAGGTGAACAAAAACTTGGAGAGCTGAGTTACTAAAGTGAAAACTAAAACTGAGATATCCAGAAAAGGCACCTGAAGAAAGCTGGAGCAAACAACGGCCGAAACGTCATGAATATGACAATTAAGACGAGGACAACAGTCTGGACAATGTAGAAAAATTTTAGAAGAAACTGGAAACCTACTCCTGAACAAAGAACAAAAGATAAACCTCTACCCCAGTTCAAAGAACTGGGGAGATGTGTGATCTGGGTGATAGGCAAACCTATCTACTCTGAAATTGCATTGTCTCTAAATTTGAGCAGTGTCATTATTTTATCTGACATTGTGCAGCTGCTTGAATATCCTCTTGGTAACAGTTTCTACCTGATTTCTTCTTCAGCCCTCATCAGGCATAATTCATGAAAATAATTGAAATTTCTTTTACAGGTGCCATTTTTTTTTCTTAAGTAAAAAATGTTCTCTAACATTTATTGTTTTTAATAAGTGTTCATTGACATTTACTAGGCTTAATTTATTTTGGCATCTGTCAAAATAGGTTAAATTAATTTTCTCAGGAGACCCATCAGCCTTGATAATCAGCATCTGATATCCAGGCTTGTACCTAGTTTCAGTTTCAACCTATTGTTTTCCCCACCCAGCAAATCGAAAAATACACAACTATCTTAGCCACAAATTAATTTCAACTAAATCTTTGATTCGAAAACCATTTTCATCATTTGATCTGTTGTAAGAATCTGACAGTTTATTTTGACTTGTGAAATTTTATTTTCAACATTGTTTCAACCAATAATTTTCAAGCCATCTTCAGGGAAATTTTTCAGTATAGCTACTTTAGATATTTAAAATAGTATGGTGGTGATAACAGACGTGTTTTTAAAATAAATCTGCAAACATTTCTTTTGAACTGGAATTGCTAATTTATATCCATAGTAAATAAACTATTTGTTTTTTTAAATTTTTTTTTTACTAAATGTCACTCAGTGCAAGGCACAAAAGCCACTGAAGGTAAAGGGTTACTGAATGAGGCATGTGATATAAATGTAGAGAGGAGGAAGTATCAAGTGAATATTATGATCATATGACAGATTAATAATTGGCCCTAGACGTAAAGAGATTAAGATTGTAATGATTGGGGAAGCATCCGAGTGGGAGTTTATCCCACAAAGAGGTAGTTCTTGGAGTTTTTAGAGTGGGATGCTCTTCTTACCACAGGAATATATGCAGAATGATAGTCATTCAACATTGGATATTTGGTTCATATAGGGTCCTAGAACAGGTGAGGATCACTAGCATTAAAGCAGTGCTGTTGATAATGCAGCTACTCTCTGTAGACATACCTTCAGGATAGTTGCCATGGTAGCCTTTTTTTTTTTTTTTTTTTTTTTTTTTTTGTAAAAATTAAATTTTTTTTCTGTAATCATTTTTTTTTCTTAGATTTTTCTGCTTTGAGAATGCTGGTACTAAATGAGACTTTGACAACAAAATAAAAAAAAATTATAAACAACCAACTAAATTTCGTAAATTCCATCTTATGTATATCCATCCATGAAAAATCGATACATTTGCAGAGTTTGACTAATTTTTAATTCTGTTTGCTCCTTTGAATTAAGCTGGTTTCTGTTGATTGGAAGCCTGAGCCATCATCTTGGTTTTCATCTTGAGCCATCATCTTGGCTTTCATCTTGAGCCATCATCTTGGCTTTTCATCTTGAGCCATCATCTTGGCTTTTCATCTTGAGCCATCATCTTGGCTTTTCATCTTGAGCCATCATCTTGGCTTTTCATCTTGAGCCATCATCTTGGCTTTTCATCTTGAGCCATCATCTTGGCTTTTCATCTTGAGCCATCATCTTGGCTTTTCATCTTGAGCCATCATCTTGGCTTTTCATCTTGAGCCATCATCTTGGTTTTCATCTTGAGCCATCATCTTGGCTTTTCATCTTGAGCCATCATCTTGGTTTTCATCTTGAGCCATCATCTTGGCTTTTCATCTTGAGCCATCATCTTGGCTTTTCATCTTGAGCCATCATCTTGGTTTTCATCTTGAGCCATCATCTTGGTTTTCATCTTGAGCCATCATCTTGCTTTTCATCTTGAGCCATCATCTTGCTTTTCATCTTGAGCCATCATCTTGCTTTTCATCTTGAGCCATCATCTTGCTTTTCAGTTTTTGAACTTTTTGGCTTTCATTATATATCTTCAGGCAATTTTGAATTAAATCCTTTATTTCTTTCATGAAGTACATCATTATTAACTTTTGATTTTTATTACTTTGATATCCTCCCTCAGGATTTGAACTCCTAACTCTATATTTCTGAAAATAACAGTTCTCTGCTAGTTTCTTCTATCACACTTCTCATTTGTGGAACTCTCGTCTGGCTTTTTGCTTCCCAGTCAATTTTGATCTTTAAAAATTTAAATGTAATGTTCTTAATTCTTCTCCTTTTATTGTTCTCTTTCCTTAACAGTATTTTTTCTCATGTTTTCTAACACTCAGTAACCTCTTGCATCTTAGTGGCTTTATTGCTTTGTTTGGGGTGAAATGATTACAAAAAAAACTTCTCTCTTACAATATTGCACTATTTCTATACAAAGCTACCCAACCAAGTCCAGCGATTGAACTCATAACTCTAGATTATGAGAGGCCAGAAACAACCAGTATTTTTATCCAATAGCTAATTTTCATGTGAGTTCCATTCAGAATTGCCTGCTGAAAGATTGCAATAAAAACAAAGTCCAAAAGAATCACTGAATATTTTAAAAACCTCACTTTAGAATTTCACAAAGGATCTGTGTCTGTCACAGCTTTTAAAAATGAGAATCTTTTTCTGCAAGACAACACGATAATAAAGAGAATTTAAATTCTAGTTTTGTGTAGTCAGTTCCATGGAAAAATATCATTTCTACTGATTAATTTGAGCATTGAAGAGGCTTTTGAGTTGTAAAATATTTCAGGGACTTTTGTTGAGGTTTATGAAGATAATGTTCATGCATCATTCAAGGGAACATCTTTTTGTTTATAATCACATCACTACAGGGCAGTATTTTTTTTTTTTATCTGAAAAAGTACAGTCTGGTTTATTATAAGGCAACATATACCAACTGCAAGAAGGATTGGGTGTAATGGGTAGTGGTAATATTAAGCTGTTTCTGTATACAGAAATCTTCAGCATTTCTTGACGAAGCAGCTGTCGCTATTCAAGTTACTCAAGATTTTCTTCATTCCATGGACATCAGGCCAAGATTAAAGTGTAGTATGTCTTCAGGCGGAAAAATTGCATTTTATCTCACAATTGTGTTCCTGTCTTTGGATGGAGCGCGATTCAGCCGTGTCTTTGGATGGAGTGCGATTCAGCCGTGTCTTTGTCTTTGGGCAGAGCACAACTGAAATATTATTAAAGGGGCTCAGTTCCAGGGAACAGCTGCCACTGGTGTAGTACCCCTCTTTCATTGCACTAAAGAAGGGTGATGCAACCATCACTTTTGAAACTGGCTCAGGTGCATGCTCTCGGGCTCCCCACATGAAACTGACATTGTGTCCCATCGTGCCAGTTTGGTGCATCAAATAAATACAAAGTGTAATATACATTCTCATCTCTAATGGATAATATTAGTCATTTCCTTATAATAATTGGCATTTATGACTGAACAGCCAGTGCTATTCAATTTACACTTATCTTCACTCCCTGGTCATCAGGCTAGGATCAAAGTGTAATATCTGTTCTCGTTATCTCTTAAGTTTACCTGTTAGTGCTACTTTCAGATGAAGTTTATAAAATCTTTCTCTTAAAACAGTTTTTGAGGAAATCAAGTTTTAAGTTCACTAGCCATTATCATTCTCTCCAGTATCGATTAGGATCTTCCTCCCTAAATTTTGTTTTTAGCATTTTGCTTGTCATGATTTTTTTCTTTAAGCTGCATGTGTTATCCATTTTAGTTGTTGCTGCTGTGGGAAGTCTTCAAGTGATGTAGTTTCTATTATTTTGTAAAGTTGTAACTTGAAGAGAAAATAATAGCATAATCAAGATTTTGATGTTTGTCACGACTTTGAATAAAAGGTTAGGAAGGAAACCACCACCAAGCAAAAAACAGTGGAATTGAGAAATTCTATTTTCTTGAAAAAATTTTTTTCATCGAAAGATTTTGTGAATTTCAACCGAAAGTAGTGTTGACTGCATGGTCAATGAATGTTAAATGTTTGCTCATAAGGAAATGGGTAATATTACCATTAGAGATGAGAACAGATACTGCACTTTGATCCCAGTTTGATGGCTAGGAAGTGAAGAAAAGTCAAATTTAAGTCACACTCACTCAGTGTTTCTCAACCTTTTTAAGTAATGGTACACCTAGGAGAAAATGAAAATATCACGGCACACTCAACAAAATTTTTAAAGTGTATACATTTAAATGTTATAAACTAAAAACATGTATTTAAAAAACATACACACACACACAAATATGAACA
The DNA here is from genome assembly GCA_964036315.1 of Acanthosepion esculentum. Taxonomy (NCBI): domain Eukaryota; kingdom Metazoa; phylum Mollusca; class Cephalopoda; order Sepiida; family Sepiidae; genus Acanthosepion; species Acanthosepion esculentum. Next base: position 16,934,784 of record OZ038508.1, on the reverse strand, counting down.
TACTTCATTTCAATGTTTCTGTCCAATTATTTGCAGCTTATTTAGTAAAATACTAAGGCTCTTCCATCACTACTTCACACGCACACACACACACACGTATGCCGTGACAATATTTTGCAGCACACTAGTGGACTGTGACACAGTGGTTGAGAATCACTGGACTAACTGCTCAGCCAATGAATGCCAAGTGTTTCCTTATTGGGAAAAGTCTACTATTTTCATTGATACATCTGTCCTGGGTAAGATGATAAATTACACCCAACAGGAAGGCCTCTGATCAGGAGGTTTTGAGGAGCATGGAACTGCCTCTATAATTGCTGGTGCTCCCATATCCACCTTGACCCGGGGTAGTAGCACACATTAGGGACCCATCTATGGGCAAATAGTTAACTCCCAAACTGGGATCAAAGCACTATGAAAGTGTAACAAATACGTTTTAATACCAGCAATACATTTTTGTAAAAAAATTATTACCAGCAATGAAGTTTTGAAAATAATTATTACCAGCAATAAAAATTTTGTTGGTATTAAATAACCCATTGAGGTGTTGGTATGCCATAAACCAAAACCAAAGTACAAATCCACAATTA
>OZ038508.1:16886694-16926694 GCA_964036315.1 Acanthosepion esculentum | reverse complement strand
AAAATACAGTAACAATAGTTACAATATTTTCTTTTGTATAATTGGACTTGAGTTAGAACTGTGCGTTTTTTAAAGAACGGAATAAATTAATCCCTTGAGTATAATACGACCCTGTACTACAGCCTTCTCAATGTACTTTTTTTTCTTAAATTTTACCATATTATCCATTAAAATATCAATGTTGCACATATATTTTGCCAAAATATTTAATTTTTCACAATATTGAAAAATAGAAATGATCCCGATGGTAAGCGATTGCATGTTTCTTCTAACTTCTGTTTGAAAACTGATGTCAGGGGGAGATAACTAGACATACCAAGTAAAAAACATTTTAAGGTGTTTAGCAAACTATCAAACTTTTCCATTTGATATGACTTTATTATATTTCTATGTATTAATAAACAGTGAAAATAAAATAATACTGTCTTTCATTAAAAAGGAAGAAAAGAAAATTATTTCCAATATTAAGAATGAAGAGAGAAACAAATATGGCCGACATCTCAAAAACCTTTTGTAAACAATTGTTATTTACACCTGCTTACCTTGTGTTTTATTATTTATTGTGCAACCTTGTTGTTTAAATAAGGTTTTTAAGCTGAGTAAAATTTCCGAAAGCATGTACTCGTGTATAATATGGATCCCCCATTTTGTCTTCTCATATGAGGCACAAGAATATATAGTAATAGATAAAGAACTGTTCCAAAAACTCATCTTCTGATTTCAGGTTTTGCTGATTTATCAATGTTAGATAAATTTTTATTATATTACACCTTTTGATATATAAAACTGCCGTGTGTTACAAAAGTAGAATCTCAAAAAAAAAATATTTGAAAATTATTCAGTGATAGGAACATAGTGTTATAAATTGTAAAAAAATTAACAGGCATGAAAGAATGATCAAAAAGTGTTACAGAATGCGAAGTCCAGGGCCAGAATGGTCAGCAATTGTTCTGAGTACATCATGGGTGTGATATTCTGACAGTGATGGATTGACTTTGTCTGGGTCTTCGATATAAGTTCAAAACAATGCGAATTCAACAGGGGGTTGCAAGAATTCTGAAGTGTTGATACACCTCCCACACCCAGGTTAACGTGAGTCATGTTCCTGTGATGTCATTCTTCTCATTACCTCTTAGAATTTAAATTGACACCACTCCCTCCTAATAAAATGAATAACAAAAAGAAATAGTCCTTTTCATTGATACTGCTTTATGTAGTAGTATAGGGATCCAGCAATGGCACAGAATTATCAAAGAGAAATTGGAAATAGTGATAAGGCAAAAACAAGATGAGTTGTTTGAAAACTGTCACAAAAGTGATCAGAGAAAAATTATTTGTGTAACATGCAAGATAAGTGGATTGACCAGCAAAAATTATTTGAAGAATCTCATTTTGCAAATGTTAATATTGAGAACATTGCCTAAAGACATGAAAGCAATCAACATGCTACTTTTACGTAAACATCACAAAGAGAAAAATCCAAGTTGAACTACATGAAAATTGATTTTTTCCCCAAGAGTAATTTCTAGTGAAAAATATACAGCTACTTTGGCTTGAACTGATGACGAGGCCAAAGGTTAAGTTATTGATGGGAAAAATCAACCAATGAGACTTTGAAATCAGCAGCAGACTAATGTTTGGGATGATATGAGGAATGCTAACTATGCTGACTCTTGTGGTCCTATCTAGCATTGAACTCACCATCTTTGGCTAACAAATTTCTGAAGACACTAGACTCCCTCTCCTCAGCTTAATAGATGTGTTCTAAGCAGTGGCAGTAGCAGGCTTGTCTCCCTTCCTGTCAAACTGGATTTAACCATTAGGCATTAAGTTTATTGAAATTTCTCATCAGGGAGATTTTTCTAGTTGTCTGGTAAAGACCTGTCACTCAGTTTATTGAGCAAGATTCTGTTTTAACATCTGTAGCTTTTCTCACATGACTGATAACTTTCATTTTCTTCCAAGAAGGATCATTGTCTGACATCATTTAATGCATTCTCTCTCATTCTATTCTTGGTAAAATTACAATATCTGCCTTCACAGATTTCTTTGATAGAAGTCCAGCCATTTTTTTTTTTTTTTGGCTCCTGACTGAAAGTCCTCAAGTAATGTAGTTTCTGTTATTTGGTGCAGTTCTTTGTGAATTTGTAGTTTCAGTCCATAAGGTTCAAAGAAAGATAGTCTTTGCTAAGACCTACAGTATTCTTTAGCTCAAAGCTTTTTTTAACCATTGATCTGAGAAAGTGTTTGTATACAGCTGAGAGTTTAGATATTTTCAAAGGTGTTTGATGCCATGTATGACATCCACATGAAAGCCTCATAACATATTTAAGAACATTATTTGAGCTATAACAAAGACTGGGAGGCATAGTAAAGAATAAACATTGCTAAGAGTTACAAAGGGTAGAAGGTAATGGAGAGCCATGATCATCTATGTCCAGAAGGGATACAACATATAGAGGAAGAATTACAGGTAGTAAAATGATTAGTCCCTGGAAAGTTGATGATGCTTCAGGATAAATCCAGGGATATTTTCTGAGTGGGTACAAGTTGCAAGCAAGAAAATGCTTCTTCCTTTTCTGCAAAGCTGACTTACCTATCAAAACAAAGGTTTCAAAGACCCCAAATTAATGGAATATCTCCCCCCAGCCTTTCCAGTGGAGCCTTTGTGGTCCATTATTAAAAGAAATGTATGCAAGAAGGGAAAACAATATTCAAGCAATGAAGATCTCTGGAAAGCAGTAAAAACTATAGCAAAGAGTTGAGGAAATAAATACCATAATCAAGAATTGAACGGCTGTAAGTTATAGAATGCTAAGGAGCCCTTATTAATGTAAAATAGTATATTCAGGTATATGGAATATTATTTTAAACAAATAGATATTTGTGTGTTTGGTATTTTTGGGAATTACTTATAAATAAAAATTGATATTGCACTTTGTTTAATAAAACCTTATAGTCAAAAACAAGTTATGACTATTTTAATAAGAATAAATCTATTGTGGTCAGTACCTCGAGCTCAACTAAAAGCAATGGCAACCAAAACGTTTACATGTAAATGTCCAGTTGTCACCATTTGTAAAGGTCAAAGGCGAAAATGAATAAATTTGGATATGAAGATATTTTCATGTGTTTTTATATAACACTGGTCAGCAAAAAATAAATTTTGAAATAGTGTTGAGGCACAAAACATCATCTGTAGCTAATTTGAGGGTGCTGAATCTGAAAATGATCTTTTTCTTGGTTAGCTATCGTTTTTGCTCTACAGAAACACCTCATTTTTGGAAAAAAGCATTTTTTTCATTTGTTCTCTGTATATATGATATTGACCAAAGGCAATATTTCTCAAAATAAAATTGTAGAAACCTCTCAATTCATATTTAAACCAACAAATATTGGTCTGCTTATTGAGAAATACTTTTTTGTAATAACAATCAGAGCCTAAGTCTTTAAAAATAACACGATTGAGTATACCAAGACTAATAAGTATTTTCATCAAATCATTTAATAAACTAACAGCAGAAATAAAACCTTTGTGAACATAAGAATTTCTAACAGTATCGTTTACAATGGAATAGGTGCATACAATCAGGATGCCTTTAGTTGGTGTTTCTTTCCAACTATGAAAAAAAAATGCTCTCAGTGTGCTTAGTTTCCTTCCATAGTGAAGGGATAAAAGTGATGGGATAAATTTATGAATATCAAACAGAAGATTTTAGGATTTCATTTTTTTTTTATGTCACCTTAATTATCAGGTTTACTAAAGTGCATTACTGATAATGTTTATCAATTAATTTGAATTTTGGTGATAAATTGGAAAACTTCAGTACTTCTATTTTAAAATTTTTGACTCAAAAACATTTTTTTCTTATAAAAATAGTTTATTACAGGTGGCTGACTTAAATTGCTAGGCCTACTTGGAAATTGATGGCTTTCTATGACCTTTTATTAACTAAATTTCGTGATCAGCCAAGATCGTAAATTGATCTTTTTTTCCAAAAATGAGGAAGTTCAGTACAGCAAAAATGGTAGATAACCATGGAAAACTAAGACCATTTTTGGAATCAGCACCATCAAGTTAGTTTAGAAAAAAATGTGTTTTCTTTCTTGGCACCAAAAATTGTATTGGCCAGTTCAATTAATAAATGATAACAAAAAAGATGAAAAAGGAAAAGAAAATTATTATAAACTTAGCTATTGAGGTTTTTGAGTCTCTGTGATACGCTCGTGTGTATGAATGAAAATTCAGGGGGGGGGGGGAGAATATTTCCCCAGCGGGGATGATTCTTGAGTTGGCATTTTTGCCTAGGGCAGGCTAGGTTGAAAAGAGTTAGGAGGAAGATTATCTCCAGGCTTTTATAGTCCTGAAACAGTGCTCCCTCAAAATGTTTTGGCATAAATAGGGCTAATCTCACCAGAACATTTAAGCAGATGCTCATATGATAGATTTTTCTCACATAAATATAAGTATGTGGAAATTACCAACATTGATTGGTTAATATTATTATGAAAACACTAACTTGTATAACAAAATTTGACATTTCTCCACTACAAGAATTTGTATGTTTTATATAAGTAGGTTTATGCTTAATATCACAAATGGACAAACAGGAAATGTAACCAGAGTTTGTATTTTTTTTTTTTTTCTTTTAAAGTTGCAATAATTGATGGAAACATGTTACTTGACATTTTAATAAGAATTCGAAAGTATTGCTATAAGATTTGGTAGGATTTATTCTATAATCATGCTACTAATGAGCCAGGCAAACCTACCAGGTAGGTTTGCCTGGTTCGTTAGGATTTATTTTAATTTACTGCCCTACTTAGTGTACTGAGCCCTCTACGTTTTCATTGTCTTTATACTTTCTAGGGTTTCTTTTTTTGGACTAAGGACTTAAGACACTTGACGATTTTTTTTCTTGTTCTGATGTTTTTCTATTTCTTTCTTATTTCACTTCCGATTCTTTCTTCGGGTACCAATTTGCCCTCGGGTGTCTACAAGTTGAGTCATCTGAGGTTTTTCAAGTGAGTAATACTGTTAAAATATATATATATATATATGTATATATAAATAAAAAGGAAAGAACAGTAAGATATAAAATCCGGTGTTCTTATAGATATTTTTATTTTTACACAATAGTGTTCTATGTAAATTTAAATTTACAGAGCATTAATATTATAAATAGATTTAAAATATGGTTTTAGCGCTACACAGTGATAACCATGTTTCAGAAATGGAAGCTAAAGCCCCTGAATTTAATTTCTTTGGTTTAATAACAAAATTAAATTCAGGGGCTTTAGCTTCCATTTCTGAAACATGGTTATCACTGTGTAGTGCTAAAACCATATTTTAAATCTATTAATTTATAATATATATATATATATATATATATATATATATATATATATATATAAATAATGATGTTCACCATGTACAAGGCTCGAGAGCCACTCGAGGTAGAGGATTACAGAGTAAGAGGAAGATAACCTGTTCAAGTCCACAGTTTATTGTTAAGATTATAGTGATTGGAGAAGCAACCTCTTGGGAGTCAGTTCCACAAAGCAGAGGTTCGTGAGAAGCTGCTGCTGCTTGAGTGGAACTTATGATTCACTAATGGAATACGAAGGTAACAAGGAATGTTTTGCTAAAATGTGCATGGCATTGGAGGTGTTAGTGGTGAAGCTTAGAACTGGTGGAACTAAGGAATGTAGTTTGTCTGAGCACTTCCCATGGAACCAATGATAGAGTAACGAGAGGATTGCAACATTTTGTTTGTAGGGAGAAGATTGTAGAGTCAAAATTAATTCATCAGCCACAAAGATAGAGTTCAAAAGTGTCTCCAAGACATGTGGATGATGACTTATTCTCCACCCTTCAACCCCTCTCCCATGGGCATCATATGGCAAGCCTCTCTATATTTATGTATTGCTATAAGATATGATAGCAGCATGATATATATATAATTTTCCATCTTATTATTAAGATGGATGGGCAACATTGGTCTTCACCAGTCTCCTAAATCTCCACGCACCAAATCCTGTAAACCACTTCAACAGGTGGGCTAAATCACGTGAAATTACCATCGAAAGCTGCTGCACTCTTCTGTTCACTGGTAGTACCGGAGAGGTATAACTCTGTGATATTAAAACCTGAGGGGTGTTGTTCATTGTGTTCGTGGCAAATATTTGCACCAATTCCTTGTTATCAGCACTTCCAATAAGTGTGGCTGGTTCTACACAAGCCTTCACCACTCTAAACAAATCTTCTGTGTGGATAGCCTGCAGTTCAGTTCTGTGTTCCTTCTTTGCTATTCGACCTGAGCAACAAGTCCGGGCGAGAGAGTTAAGGCGATGGGGACTGGTCCAGGATTAAAAACTGAACTGAAAGACACTCATACATCGAAAATGACAGGAGAATCCATCATATATATATATATATATATATATATATATATATATATATATATATATATATATATGTTCACCATGTACAAGGCCCGAGAGCCACACAAAGTAGAGAGTTACAGAGTAAGAGGAAGCTGACAATTAATCATAGACTTGAACAGGTTAAGGTTGCTTTCACTTTTACAGAACAGCCTTTAGGAAAGGCATAAATCTATCTTTCCTCCCACTCCAAATATAGATCAAATAGTACAGTAGAATGTGCTCTCTAGCCTTGGCTAACAGTCTGTGAGGAGGAAAACATTAAATTCTAAATCATGGAGAAAGCAATGGGAAACCACTCCACTATCTTTCTCAAGGATGCCTGGTGATTCACAGATGATAAAGAAAAAGAATCTGTAAGGAGCCATGATTGTGCAAATCCTGAGAGAACAAGGCATAAAAGAGAATCATTTGATAAAGAAGTAACAATGCAGTAGATACTTTTGACCTCTACCCCTTAGTATGCATTTCTTTCTTTTTTTTTATGTGCTGTGTCCCTTCAGGACGTAGGTGATCATGGCTCTCCACTTCTTCCTCCTATCCCTTGTAGTTCTCAATATGTTTTGTCCCTTTGCTACTTCTCCCAGTCCATGTTCTTTCATCCACTTGCTTAAGCCCGCTAGTTATGTCATGCATTACTTTCCCTTGTCTCGCTTTCCTTCTATTTGGTCCATGAGTATCAGATTCTCCACGCTCTCCTTTCTCATTACATGTCCCAGGAATTTCATCTGCCTCCTCTTGATGTTAAGTATAACCTTCGTCCTTGTTTGCAACCTCTCCAAAATCTCATCGTTGCTCACACACTTGGTCCATGGTATCCTTAGCATCCTTCTGTAGAACCATTGTTTTGAGTCTCCTCTTCATCTTTGAGGAGACCATCCAACATTCGCTGCCATAAAGGAGGACAGATGTCACATAACAGTTCCATTTACTAAAATGGTTTGACTGAATCATATACAGATGTGGTGCCAAGTTAAAATATATCATGAAGTTTAGGAATGAAGCCAGAAGCTTTGATGTAAAGTTTTAATAACATATGGTCCCATTAAGTGTTTAGAAGTGTAATTCAATATTACTGAGAATTTCAAAGATTCTCAAATGACTTTTTTTCTTTTTTTTTTTTTATTGCTAGCATTTCACCCCAAGTAAGTCAGGAGTGCCACTAAAAGAGGTTACTGAGAGTAAGAGTTGTTTGGGGAAAGGATAAAGAGAAACATGGAGATCAAGCTCAAGGCATCAGAAGATGGCAATTGACATTACATTTGAATATTTGAAGATTATAGCTATCAGGGAAACAAGTAAGAGGAAGGGAATTGCAATGTTGGGAAGTGCGAGAAAAGAAGCTCTTCGAGTAGAAGAGACGGCTACATTTAACCGTTTCGACAGTGAAAGGGTGGGACCAAGATGCCGACCTAGTAGTACCCATAAATTCATGCAGTTTGGGAATCGGATAAAGTAGCAGAGCAGTTGCCATGAAAATACTTGTAGAAAAGACAGGGGGAAGTCACAGCATGTCTGTGAGAAAGTGACTGTAGACGAGATGCTAGATCAGGACCTATGACATTGCATATCTGTCTCTGGATTTTGTTGAGGACCTCAAAATGAACAGTGGTTGCACCAGACCATATATGGCAACAGTATTCAATGCAAGGACGAATTGTTGATTTGTAGATTTGAAGGTTTTGATTGGTTAAAGAAGTTTGAGATGCTGGATGTCAAAATACGAGATTTGTTCCTGTGTTAATTCGAGTCGGTATCTGGGAGATCAGCTGGTTCTAAACAAAAAATCTGGCAGCTCAATAAAGAGAAAGAAAAATTATCATTTTAACATTCTTAATACATGTCCATCTGAAGAATCTGATATTCACAGGTCAAACAGAAGGAAAGAGAGACAAGGGAAAGCAGTACGTGACATACCTGGCAGGCTTAAGCAAGTAGATGACAACATGATCTGGGGGAGGTAGCAGAGGGATGAAACTTATTGAGCCACAAGAGATAGTGGGGAGTGGAGAACCATGATCACCTTCTACCTGAAGTGACATGACACATGAAAAGAAGTAGCATTCTTTAGACAGGAAACGCATTACATATGATGAAAGAGGCAGCTGAAGTTTTTGGGACACATAATGAGAAAGGAGGGCCTGGAGAATCTGATACTCACAGGTCGAATACAGGGAAAGAGAGTCAAGGGAAAGCAATGCATGATATATCTGGCAGGCTTAAGCAAGTGGATGACAGAAAGTTGTCTTGGGGAGGTGGCAGATGGCTGAAACTTATTGATAGCTACAAGGGATAAGAGGAAGTGGAGAGCCATGATCACCTATGCTCTGAAGGGACACGGTTTGTAGAACGAGAAATATCGTGTTGTCACAGTTTTTGAAACAGTCTGAAGTTTCTGGGACACGTAATGAGAAAGGAGTGCCTGGAGAATATAATACTCACATGTCAAATAGAAAGAGAGGGAGGCAAAGCAATGCATAACATACCATGTGGGCTTAAGCAAGTGGGTGACAGAATGTTGTCTTGGGGAGGTGACAGAGTGACAAAACTTATTGATAGCTACAAGGGATGGGGGAGAATCTGATACTCACAAGTCGAATAAAGGGAAAGAGAGAGACAGACAAGGGAAAGCAACGCATGACATACCTGGCGGGCTTAAACAAATGGATTACAGATCATGGTCTTGGGGAGGTGGCAGAGTGACAAAACTTATTGACAGCTACAAGGGATGGGAGGAAGTGGAGAGCCATGATAGACTACGCCCTGAAGGGACACGGTTTGTAGAAAGAGAAATATCGTGTTGTCACAGTTTTTGGAACAATCTGAAGTTTCTGGAACATGTAATGAGAAAGGCGGGACTGGAGAATCTGATACTCACAAGTCGAATAGAGGGAAAGAGAGAGACAAGGGAAAGCAACGCATGACATACCTGGTGGGCTTAAACAAATGGATGACAGATCATGGTCTGGGAGAAGTGGCAGAGGGACAAAACTTATTGAGCTACAAGGGATGGGAGGAAGTGGAGAGCCATGATCACCTACGCCCTGAAGGGACACAGCACATAAAAAGCAAAGAAATTAGGCACTAATCAGCCAGTGATGAGGAAAAAAGCAATATTAAGAGAATGAAGAAGATAAGAGGGGAATTTTCTTTTTTCCATTTGATAATAGACATTTTTTATCTGTCTATATTTCTGAGATGAGGTATGTACATTATTTACATAATTCGGACTATTGTCCTCATCTTTGTTGCCATATTTATTACAACGTTTCGGCCGTTGTATGCTCCGGCCTTCTTCAGGTGGTTCAGTTCGACATTCCAACCACCTGAAGAAGGCTGGAGCGTACAATGTCCGAAAAGTTGTAATAAACATGGCGACAATGATGAGGACAATAGTTCGAATAATGTAAATAATGACATTTTTTATTTTAGAAAAGAATATTAAGTCATTAATTTTCAAAAAAAAAATCATATGAAATTACGAGCAGTTGAATGACAAAAAGGTAAAATTCTGTGTAACACATTTCAATCTTTAGGACTTCATCAGTAATTTTTTGTTGATGGAATTATGTGTGTGTAGGAAGGGTAGGGAGAATACAAAAATGTGAGTAGTTTTTTTTCTCTACATGCCTGGACATTCACTTTCTACTTTTGCTTTAATTTTATCACTTTTATTATTATTAAGAGAAGATCTGCCAAGATAGGTGAAATGTAAGAATCGAGACACAAATTTACCATGGATGATCTAGCAATCAAAGCACTTCCTATACACTTGATCTGATATATAGAAATGTATATATTATATTCTACTGCATATGTATGTGTATGTATACAGGTCTTCTCAGTTCCACTTGGAGTCGTCTTGATGTCAACGACCAATATGACATCCTCAATGATCACATGTAAAACCTGCTATAAAATGTCAGGAATTTGGGAAGATCTGCAAGATTATGATAGGTCTTAAAAGCCATTTGAGATGCCATCATCAACATAATGATATTTAGAATGTATGAAAAATTAAGAAAGTCTGAGTGCAAGAGATTGTCTTACTTGGTCATGAGTTGATTTCCACCATGAGTGTGTGTGTATATATATATATATATATATATATATATATATATAATGTGTGTGTGTGTGTGTGTGCAGGTATGCAGAAAAATAGGAAAGAACATGCTAGGTAAATAAGCCGGAGTTCTTTAGTATTTTTGCTTTTATTTGTAAAAAGACAGTGCTCCATACAGAAGTAGAGCTTATATTATAATACTTTTAAAAAATATGATTCCTTCGCTACATAAGAGTTCTCATGTTTCAAAAGCGAGAGTCGAGACCCCTAATATAATTTTTGAAATTAAGTTGAATTAAGGTGTCTGGTCACGCTTCCTCGTCAAGTGAGAATTTGGTTTGAAACCCGGTCAGTTATGTTATCAGGCAGACGTCATACCAACTGTTCCAATGGGCCTTGGTGACGAAGAGATAGCGAATCACTCGATATAGCGCTGCTCAATCACATATTCCGTCGTGGAACTCATCCGAATTTCTCTTTTACCTATAGAACTGTGCCCCCACGAGGCATGACTACTATCACCAAGCCGCTCCATCCAGAGCATTAGAAGAGAAACTCAGATGAGTTCCACCAGTTTGACAGAAAACATGACTGTCCGGGTTTCAATTCTCGGTAGTGGATGCGCACTGCTGATGAGTCCCAAATATAGGACGAAACGGGTGTCCTGTGAATTCTGCATTGTGTTCAGGTTTCTTCTAGACTCAATGAATTAATTATAATTATCTCAAATTCTCCTAATTTCTGTCACTTATCTATCTATCTATCTATCTATATATATATATATATATATATATATATATAAAGAGAAAGGTTTTGTGAATTGTGCCAAGAAAAAAGTTGGCAATTTTGATGTTCCAAAACCCAGTTACTGAATAAACGATTGGAGATGTTGTCAGCAGGATGTATACATGCCAAAAAATATTTGCTGGCAAATATGACAATGCTATTTTATAATTGTAAAATTATAACCTAGCCTGAAGCTGTAAATCCCCGAACAAGAATATGAAAGTTAAGAAACTGAGGTATTGTGCTTTTTACATCACACACACACACATACACACACAATATAGTTTTAAGTTGTGCTATATTTATGGGTAAAAGTGCTCAATATCAGGGATAGAGCGTATGTAAATATAAAAGTGGACATTAAAGTCAACACTGAGAGGTGACAATCTGTCTCATGCTAAATGCAATCAACTATTTATATATACAGGTCAGTAGTCTAATGTTTTATTCTAATTGTTATCTTGATGGATGGTAACGGCTGTGTTTCAAATTATTATAGTGGCTATTGTGTGGGAATAATTGTGGAGCCAAATGCAGGTTTTTCACTGTTTATAGTATTAACTTTTTTTATTTTTTTTTATTATTGATTATTTTATTGTTGTTTGTTATTACAATGTTTTCTTGTGTTTATCTGTGCAATCACGGTTTGTTCATTTGTTTATTATTTACTTAGATTATTTGCTGATTTATTTTTTTGTATTTTATTTTACTTACATATATTTTCAAATTTTCTATTTTATGGGGAAGGGGCTCAAAATCAGAGATAGCATTTACAGATATGAACTTTTGATGACTTGTGCATACTATGCCGAGTTGTTACACTCGGAGTTGAGTATGATACTAGGCATCCCATGACTTTCGGCAATTTAGTATAGAAATAATTAATCAGATACTAACCGTATAATTAGTTTTTAAATTATTTACATTGTTCAGACTATCATCCTCATCTTTGTTGCCATATTTATCACAACGTTTTAGCCGTTGTATGCTCTGGCCTTCTCCACTGCCTTAACCAGGTATTGAACTCACAACTCTTTCAGACACAAGGCTCAGTGAATAAATTTGGTAGTTGGATCCAGTGATAGGACCCAAAGAGTTGTGTGTTCAATACCTGGTTAAGGCAGTGGAGAACTTGGAGAGGGGAATTAACAGAAGATAACTGATGACTGACATCCATTAGACATGGCACGTAGAACTAGAACATTCTACCCCAGCAAGCAAAATAAAGGGTTCAGTTCGAGATTCCAGCCACCTGAAGAAGGCCGGAGTGTACAACAGCTGAAATGTTGTGATAAATATGAAAAGATGAAGAAGATAGTCCGAAAAATGTAAACAGTGTACATAATACCTCATCTCTGAAATATAGACAGATAGTTTTTAATTATTGATAGAACAGCTAATTAGTATTAATCTCGTGATATTGATAATGGCTGTAAGAAGATATGTATATTTAGATTGTTGCTTTTTGTTTCTGTCTGATTACAGCGTGTTATATATTTAGTGTTCAGTTACAGTATGGACATGGAACACTGGGTAAACAAGCAAGGGGATCAAAGTGAAAGGCTCAGGTTCATTTGTGTGACAGATTGGATTGCTTGAGCAGGGGTAGTGCCTTTGTGCTCTCACAGCTGATGAACAAATTTTCTGTTTAGTTATAGTTAGGGGTATGACAATAAACTACCTCCGGCAGCAAGACCTCTGATCGGGAGATTGGAGCTTTTGAGGAGCATGGAACCACCTCTTAGCTGCTGTTGTTCCCAGGTCCTGAGATGGGGTGGTAGCATCTGTTAGGATCCCAGCTATGGGCTAATAGTAACCCTCCCCCGACAACAGAGCCATATAAAAAGATAAAAATACATATTTATAGTAAAATTACCAACAATATGCAGATACTAACAAGTTATAGCAACTTTGCCAAAATCCTTTCAAAATACTAACAAACAACCAACACAAATAGCAAGGCCTCTGATCAGGAGGTTTTGAGGAAGCGTGGAACCACCTCTTAATTGCTGGTGTTCCCAGGTCCACCCTGACCCGGGGTGGTAGCACCTGTTGGGGTCCCAGCTATGGGAAAATAGTGAACTTCCAGGTCTTTTCCAGCACATTGAAACAATGATGTTGCCAGCTATACGTTTTTGAAACGATGATGTTGCCAGCTATACGTTTTTGAAACGATGATGTTGCCAGCTATACGTTTTTGAAACGATGATGTTGCCAGCTATACGTTTTTGAAACGATGATGTTGCCAGCTATACGTTTTTGAAACGATGATGTTGCCAGCTATACGTTTTTGAAACGATGATGTTGCCAGCTATACGTTTTTGATATATCTAGTAAATACTGGATCTGGCATTAAATAACCCATAGTGGTTGATATGCCATAAAACCCCAAACAAACAAACAAACCAACACAAACTCTTTCATGACATTAACTTATATAATATCCGACAGATACAGTTATTGAGTTAAATGTTTACAGGTTGGTTTCTAAAATGACTACAATTAAGGGGTTCTTTGTGTAGTTGTTCATGGTTCAGTAAGGGCTTTCTTTACAACTTTGAGAAATCATCCTGGAGGTATCAACAGTAGATTTAGCAATCGGTCAGAGTGTGAACATTGGACTCTGTGTTCGGTCATCATTCTGTTTAAACATTTGGTGAACAGACATGGGAAACTAAATTTTGCCATCATCATAAAATGTGTTTCTGTTTTCTTTTTCATTAATTCAATAATTTTTTTCCTTCGATTTGATTTCCCAATATGTTTGGTGTCATTGGGTTTTTTTTTTCTGAGCTACATACTAAATAATGAATGGATATTTTTTTGTTTCTTTTTGCTACATCAAGGTTATCAAGTAGAAATATTGGCTTTATGCCTAATGCTTATCCAGTTAATACTGAGCTGCGTGGGTGTCATAGCCACTTCACGCCTGGTGTATTTGATTGATCTCCAGTTAATGTCAACAACTTCAATAACTTCTCTTTTACTGATGATAAAGCAGCAAAAAATCATCATGGAAACCAGTGTCCTCATTTTCCCATCTTTTTCCCGATCACTTTATTCCATGCTGTATTGTTGACTGCAACAATAGGAACGCTTATTTTGAAACTGAACAAGTTTTACTTCTTTAATCTGTCCATGTGTAATAGAACATGAAGGATTGTAGCTAGGAATGAGAAATAGAAGAATAAAGTTCAAATTCCAGTTGGGTTTGTTACATTCACTTATGTGCAAATAACCATGGTTCTATCACCTCCCCCCCGCTATAGGTTAAATAGTAGTATCTGAAAAGTCATTGTTATTCTCAAAATTTTTTAATGCAATATTCACTTGCAAAAATGTCTTACTTGCTAAAATATATTTAAGCTTTAACTAACCCATGAAAGGTTGTTGCCGTCCTGGGTATGACAATAAACTGCATCCAACAGCAAGTGCTCTGATCAGGAGGTTTTGAGGAGCATGGAACCACCTCTTAATTGCTGGTGTTCCCAGGTCCACCCTGACCTGGGGTGGTAGCACCTGTTATTGTCCCAGCTATGGGCAAATAGTTAACTCTCAGACTACATCCGCATCCATGGGTATGACGATAAACTACATCTGCGTCCATGGGTATAAACACAAGCTACATCCACGCCCTGGGTATGACGGTAAAGTACGTCCAACAAAAAGGCCGTTTTCAGAAAAAATATTGCTGGCTATACGTTTTTGGAAAATAGTATTACCAGCTATACATTTTCGAAAGAATAACGTTGCTAGCTGTGCGTTTTTGAAAAAAATGGTATTACCAGATGTATGTTTTTTTTTAAAGAATAGTGTTGCTGGATATAGGTTTTTTGCAAAAAATATTACCAGCTATACGTTTTTTGAAAAAAAAAGGAGAAAAAAAAAAATATTACTAGCTGTATGTTTTTTTAAGAAATAATATTACCAGCTATAAGTTTTTGAAAAATAAGCAAAATATTTTTGCAAAAAAATGAAAAATGTATATTACCAGTCAAACATATTTTGAAAAAAAGAAAAATATTACCAGTGATATGAAAGAAAACTATAACTAGAAATAGATTTTTAAAAAAATATTATCAACAATAAAAATTTTGTTGGCATTAAATGACCCATTGAGGTTTTGATATGTCATAAAACCAAAACAAACCAAACATGAAAGGTTGATAAATCATAAAAAAGCAATCGATCAATACATATGTAATATGCACATGTTGGGTCCTGACAACTACCAAACAATGCTGCTATCATAATCTTCCTAAAACCAGATCTTTACACAATTTATTTACACAAATTTCCACCACTGGCCAGATGTGAACACTCTGAAACGCAAGACTGAACTATAAATTCCATCAACTGCGCATTGGCTCTGTACATACCTTCCATTTTACTTACATACTCAAAGAAAAATACAATTCAGAATTTTCACTCATTAGCACCCACTCCTGCCTAAAGAAACAAAATAAAAATTGGAGCTGATCTGAGCCTAAGAAAAGGATATAAAGCCCATCAAAAGGACATCTGGCAGTCAGACGACACAAGAGCCAGAATTCACAATGCATGTCAGAACGTGACCTCCCATCTCCAAAGACAACTCATCAAAGGCTGCTGCCACAGTAAGTCACAACAAACCCTCCCTCGTTTACCATACGCCTCTGTGGACGACTTTTATGATACTACTTATCTCTCTCTTTCAACAAGAGACATTAGCACTAATTTACCATTTGTTGTATTTTTACGTTAATATAATTGTTTATTTCTTCCTTGTTCTGTCACTATACACTTAATAAATGGAAACTGAACTCAAAGTATATGCTTTTTAATTGGTTGTATTAAAAGTAATTTATAAGATTGAGAAGAAAATTAATAATTGTCTCATTTTATCTTAAACATAGAAATTTGCTAAATTTAGAATACACTTAGTTTCAAAGCATGGTTGGTTTTTACATATTCAATTTAAGGAGAGAGTTTATCAATAAATAAAAGTAACTGTATTTTTACTTGCATTATTTACGTTATTCGGACTGTTATCCTTATTTCAATTGCCATATTCAAAACGTTTCAGCCGTTGTACGCTCCGACCTTCTTCAGATGATTGGAATTTCGAACTAAACCCTTTATTTCGTCCACCGGGGGTAAATTGTTCTAGTTCCACGTGCCATGCCTCTTCCAGATGTCTCGGTTATTTCCCTTTAACTCAACACTCCAAGTTTTGGTTCACTGCTGCTGTGGTCTGGTATTGAACTCACAACTCTTTGGGTCTAGTCATTGGATCTGATCAATGTATTTTTAGAGGTGTGAGTTGAATACCAGGCCACAGCAGCGGTGAGCCAAAACTTGGAGAGTTGAGTTAAAGAGAAATATCTGAGACATCCAGAAGAGGCATGGCATGTGGAACTAGAACAATCTACTCCAGTAGGTGAGAAAAAGGGTTCAATTTGAAATTTCAGTAACCTGAAGAAGACCGGAGTGTACACAGGACAAAATGTTGTGAATATAGCAATGAGGATAATGGTCTGAATAATGTAAATAATGCAAGTAATCATAGCTCCTCATCTTAGGCATATAGAGAGATACTGTATTTTTATTTATCATCTTGTTCCAATTTGACAATAGAGTATTTTTTCAGTATTTACATTAGTCGGACTATTGTCCTCATCTTTGTCGCCATATTTGTCACAATGTTTCGGCCGTTGTATGCTCCGGCCTTCTTCAGGTGGTTGGAATTTCGAACTGAACCCTTTATTTTACTTTACTGGGGTAGACTGTTCTAGTTCCACGTGCCATGTTTGATGGATGTCAGTTATCAGTTATCTCCTGCTAATTTTCCCTCTGAAAGTTCTCCACTGCCTTAACTGGGTATTGAACTCACACTCTTTGGATCTAACCAATGCCTTTATCCACTGTGCCATGTGTCCTTGAGGACATCTGGGTATGAATTTCTGGGTATTATAAACCTAATGTTTTCAGCAACATTTTTTACCAGTGCTCATACTGCAATTTTTGCTGTTATCATAACATGTTTTTACCAGAGTTCATATTGCAACTTTGTTATCATTGCTTTTCTCTGGCACTCCTTATTACTGGTTCCCATATTGTATTTATTTCTATGCTTGGTCGACTCAGGAGATTTTTGTGGCCTAGCATATGTGCTGATTCCTTAAGTTTATGAATTTTCCAATGGTGTTCCCTGTCTATGATCTCAACATGATCCCACAGGGGACGGTGATCTCCCTTCTCTCTCCATATGTGGTCAGCCATGCCTGATTTTTCTACTTCCCCTCACATTAGACCAGAAAGCTGTAACGCGAGGGGAAGTAGAAAAGGCCACAAAAATCTCCTGAGTCGACCAAGCATAGAAATAAATACAATATGGGAACCAGTAATAAGGAGTGCCAGAGAAAAGCAATAACAAAGTTGCAATATGAGCTCTGGTAAAAACATGAATGATAACAGCAAAAATTGCAATATGAGCACTGGTAAAAATGGTTGCTGAAAACATTAGGTTTATAATACACAGAAATTCATACCTTTATCCACTGTGCCATGTGTCCTCAAGGACACATGGCACAGTGGATAAAGGCGTTGGTTAGATCCAGTGACAGACCCAAAGAGTGTGAGTTCAATACCCGGTTAAGGCAGTGGAGAACTTTCAGAGGGAAAATTAGCAGGAGATAACTGATAACTGACATCCATCAAACATAGCACCTGGAACTAGAACAGTCTACCCCAGTTATCGAAATAAAGGGTTCGGTTCGAAATTCCAACCACCTGAAGAAGGCGGGAGCGTACAACGGCCGAAACGTTGTGACAAATATGGCGACAAAGATGAGGACAATAGTCCGACTAATGTAAATAGTGTACATAATACCTCATCTCAGAAATATAGACAGACCAGAGTATTTTTTATTATTCTTTTTATTAGTTTTGATTTTTACTGTTGCTTTTCCACAACTACTTCTACTACCACCCTGTCAGCTGGGGTTTCAGAATGCACCAACTGCACCTCCCCAATGAGGCCACCTGTTTCCCATGGGTGGCGACCTGTAATGTCTGAGGATGGGATCCTGGTGGTTGAGGGCTTCAGTCGTTGGGTTTAGATATTTCTGATTCCCAACACACTACGTTGGCCTTTATTTGTACCAGAAAGGCGGGTGGAGAGGCCTGATCCTATCAATTGGCTTTTGTTGAATCGAGCCTTAATTTACAATTGCTGCAATCAAACTGTATTCCGAAATATAACTCCAACAAAACTACAACATAAAACACAAATATCACCACCTCTAGTAATCATGTCCACACGAGCATGTATATACAGAAAAGCTGAGTATCATCTACCATGTATTCAATTGTGAAAGCAGAATAACATTTTTATTCCTTCAATGCTCTGAATAAAATTAAATTTCAGCATAAAATGACCCATCAAGGAGTTAATATGCTGTTAAACAATTCAAAGACTGTGAATGAAACGAGCCGTATGATGTGAAGTTTACTATTTCTATAAGCCAAAGGTTTGCGTCCATCTTTTCTTTTTATGTGTCTTGTCCTTTCAGGATGTAGACAATCATGGCTCTCCACCTCCCTCTATCCCATGCAGCTCCCAAAAAGTTCCTTCCCTCTGCTTCCTCCCCCAGACCGTGTTCTATCATCCACTTGCTTAAGTTCACCAGGTATGTCACGCATTGTTTTCCCTTGTCTCTCTTTTCCTCTCTTCGACCCGTGAGTATCAGATTCTCCAGGTGCTGCTGCCTCTTCCTGATGTTAAGTATAAACCTCCTCCTTGTTTGTATCCTCACACACTCGGTCCATGATATCCTCAGCATCATTCTGTAGAATCACATCTCTGTTGCCTCAAGTCTCTTCTTCATCTTTGAGCAAATGTAAAGAAGGATAGCTGTCACTTTAATAATTAGTAAGTTTTATGCCTGCTTTGGTTTAATTAACTCCTACTAAGCTAGGAACCTAAAACTATTTAATCAATTAATGTGTGTTGTCCAACGTTCTTTTTAGAGAGGGGCTTACCTAAAATTTAAAATCTGTCAGCCCTTAGATTACCATTAGCCAACAAGACAGATTAAGCAAAAAAAGCTAAAAGTTTAAGAAATCTCTGTGCAGTATTGGGAGTGGGTTAATTTCATTATTATTATCAAATATGGGATAAAACCCTGATTCCATTTGAACTCATGCACATTTGATATGCATTTTTGGCAATGAAATTCAGTTAGCACACGAAAATGAGTGGTAGCTATTTCATTCCAATTTCAGCAAAAATTTAAAATTGATTGGCTATTAGATTTTTTTAATGAACATTTTATGACACACCAGATAAAAAAAAGTCTACTTCAAGCAATGAGTCTCAGTGAACTCTGGAGATATGTGCTGAATTAAACTTTTAGAGTTTGTTTCTAATTACCTGTCATCAATGCATATTATTAGGTCATCCCATAAGTTCTGTCCGAATTTTAACTTTTTGTTAAAATGAACGAAATTTAAAGAGTATTTTATAATGTCTAATGGAGCTGAACATTATTTTTATGTTTAGATGCATTTAAACTGATCAAATATTATTTCAGAGAACAATAAAATTAAATTTTGTTCGATTAAAACCCTGCTAACATGGAAGTACCCAAGAATCATTTGAGGCACATAATGCTTTATGAGTTCAAGAAAGGAAACTCAGCAGCCGAAGCGGCTAGAAACATTCACTCAGTTTATGGAGAGGAATGCGTGAATGAAAGAACTTACAGAAGATGGTTTGCAAAATTCAGAGGTGGAGATTTCACCCTTGACGATCGAACCGGACGTCCAATTGAGTTTGATGAAAAGCTTCTTGAAGCAGCCCTTGAAGAAAATCCTGCTTTATCAGTTGAGGAATTGGCAGTGGTTCTCAGTTCAAACTATACAACTGTTCGTCGTCATCTTCAACAACTTGGAAATGTTCCTAAACTTGGAAAATGGGTGCCTCATGAATTGTCTGAAAACAACCTCAAATCCCAAGTTGACATCTGCTCTTCTCTCCATTCTTGCCAAATTGTTTCACCTTTTTTGGATAGACTTGTGACTGGCGATGAAAAATGGATCTTTTATCAAAATGTTAAGTGTCGTAGAAAGGTAAAGGTAATGGGGAAGGACCCCAGCCACAGCCGAGAAGGGAACTTCATGGGCAAAAGGTTCTTCTTTCCATCTGGTAGGATTGCCAAGGAATAATCCACTTTGAATTCTTACCACCTAATGCAACAATTAATGCTCAAATATACTGTCAACAATTAGAGCATTTGAATCAAGCTTTGAGGAAAAAAAGACCGGCTCTAGTGAATCAAAAATGGGTGATATTTCATCAGGACAATACGTGACCACATACAGCAAGAATCACATCACAAGAGATCGAAGAACTTGGTTGGGAGAAAATTCCTCATCCACCTTATTCTCCCAACCTTGCTCCTTCAGACTACCATTTGTTTCGTAGCTTACAGAATCATTTGGAAGAAACAGCTTTTGTAACAGAAGAGGTTAAAACTGACATTTGTGAGTTCTTCGAATCAAAGCCAAAAGAATTTTACAGTAATGGAATTAGTAAGCTTGTTAATAGATGGAAGGAAGTCATAGATAATCAGGGAAAATACATTGTTGATTGAATCTGTAATTAAATGTAACATTTGGTTACTTGTTTTCTTTATTCAAAATTCGGACAGAATTTATGGGATGACCTGATATATAGTTGATGTATTTGCAATGTGGATCTACTTGTATAAACCCAGTCTTGTTATTTAATAGCCATTGATTATAGTTGAGATCATAGTCAATGCAAAGATCCTTTCCTTAGTTCCATAATATGTGCTTCACCAGGGCTGTATAGTTTTGAATTCATAGTTTTTCTTCTTCTAGGCTGGTTGCCACCCAAGGTTATAGAAACCAGTCTGTTCTACTATTTACCTATATACAGGACAAGAAAAGTTGGATTCATACTTTTCCAAAGGGTATTCGCATGTAAGTGAATATAATGAACTCAACTGGAATTTTGACTCCGTTTAATTCCTCAATCCAGAGCACAATGCATTACTTCACTGTACCATACTTCAGATATATTAGTAGATATAATCTACTCATCTACACATACATATTTCCATTTTATATCTTATCTGTTTTTAATACATATTTATTTGCTATGGAGTTTGATCAATAAATTCATTACCTGACAGACATATCATAATTAGCTGAAGTTGTGACTAATATATTCAGCATATAATATTTTATGATGTTTTGAAGGCTAGAATATTTTCTGATATTTTCAGCATAGAGTATTTTCTGACATTTTCAATATACAATATTTTATGATATTTTCCGTGTATAACGTTATTTTCTGGCATTATCCGTGTATAACGTTATTTTCTGGCATTATCCGTGTATAACGTTATTTTCTGGCATTATCCGTGTATAACGTTATTTTCTGGCATTATCCGTGTATAATGTTCTTTGTGATTAATATTGGTTTCTGAATAAGAGTTTTAATGAACGATTATAATGCTAAATATATATTTGTTTTTTTTTCTGAATTTTTAAAATGAATAATTGTAATTATGTCAGTGATTTATTCAGAATAGTTTCCTCATGTTTGTCCTTCAAGCAGAATCCTTTATTCAATTCATATAGGTAGATAATTCTTATTCTGCTCTCCATGCTGAGGGGATATTTTCATTTGTCATGTGCCTCTTCCACTGATCTCAGAAGTGTGCTACCAGCTAACTTAATTCCCTTAACCAATACTTTTACCTAATTGGCCATGTGTCCCAGAAGATAATTGGGCTTATGGCCACATTACATTAAAACAATGGTTCACCAAAGTTAAGCAATGTTGAGCCTAGTCAATACCTAGATGTGTGACAGCTTGGAATTATCAAATGCAGTGACCTTGGATTTGTAGGTGGTGTAATGGATAACGACTCGGAATTTTTTAATTGGAGAGCAGAGTTCCAATTCCTGTTGGGTTCATTATATTGATTTATGTGCAAATACCCTTGGAAAAGTTATAAATTCACTTTTTCTCCCTCCAGCTATGGGTTAATAAGTAAAACTTGTATCACTAAACCATTATTATCTGTGGTAAATTCTTACAATATAAAAAATATTTTTTAAATGACCTGCAAAGGGATAAGCTGTAGAAAATAAATTAATCAGAGGACAATTCATATGCAACAAGGCCATAAACTTGTGAAAACATTTGTCAGTATCATCAAATTTACCAGTTAAGCATCTCTGAGGAAACAATCCTAAACATTATAAATGAAGAAAAATGGATATCATTTATTTATCCTATTGTTCACCCAATGTGAAATTATAAAACCTAACTGTCAGTCTATTACTATATTTAAATTGGTGAAGTCGAGATACCAATGAGGAAAGCTCATCAGAACAATTACCATGAAAATATTTATAATAGAGGCAAAGGGTGAAAGTCATTGAAACTGAGATGCTAGATTAGGATTGTTAACATTGCAGATTCATCTCTGGATTTTGTTAAGAATCTCTAGATATAAAACAAAAGCATCAATGTGACAGCAATATTTGATGTTACAAAATGCAAAAACCAGAGCCAGAATGGTCAGTACTTGGCCAGAGTGCCTCATGGACCAGATATTCTGACAGTGATGGATTGCCTTTGACTGGGTTTTGGAAAATAAGTCTGAAATGGTGCCAATTCAACAGAGGGACACAAGAATTCTGAAGCGTTGATATGTCTCCCACACCCAGATTTGTAACTGGCTAAGTGGAGGGACACTGAGCCAATGTAAGACATGCATTGCTATAATGTCATTCCTCTCACTGCCACTTAGAATCCAAGCTGCCACAACTCTTTCCTAATAAAATGGATAAGAAAAATAAATAGTCCTTTCTGCTGATACCATTTCATGTGGTTGCCTGGGAACCAGAGATGACACCGAATGCAATATTGATGCATAATAGGCTTATCAATGTGCTAGATAGATTCTGGTAAGAAAAATTGCTTAGCATGATACAATGAACTAGTAACAGACTTAGCAATTGATTCAATATAATCATTCCACTTTGTCATATTGAATAAATAAAGACAATTGAGTTAGTGTTAGAATGAGCTCCCACATGTGTGTGGGTTTCTCACAATTAACAAAGATGTTATTCCTCTAAGGCTTTTAGTTATTTGTCAGGGCTCAGCATGTCATCTCCTGTGCAAACTCCTCATGTAGTCAACCAGCAAACAGGTACATCTCTGTCCTATGTAAAGAACTCTGCCCATTTTGTAAAGTGTGTTAAAGATGTTTCCAACCATTCCAGAGATAAACCCAAAATGAGATCTCTGTCTATCTTGCGGGGAGAATTATTCCAGTCTGTAACCTGATGGTGATATTCTGTGTGGAAAGAAAATATTCTGAATTCTGTTCTGACATATATCAGCAGGAATAAACCTTGACTATGGATTTGCTGTTATCTCGAATGTTGTGTACCATAGACAACTGCTGTCTGAAATAGTGATACTAGGTGAGAATTTTTCAACTTATAAAATAAGTGTGGATTCTTTGAGGTGCTACTTGAGTAGACTTGTCCATTTAATAAAAAATAAGGAAAACTATTTTGTAGATGTGCATTCATTCAAGCTTATTCAAGGCACAACATTTGCCAGAATTGAGAAATATTAAATTTTATCATTTTAGAAGGTGTGGGATATAAAATAGTTGAAAAATGTATGAAAGAAAGGTGTGTGTTTGTGGTGGTGGGGGTCATTTACCTTCCAACTTAAGTAAAATAATAATATAAAACAACACTGGGAAGTAAGGTGATCCACACACATGCTAGACTTGAACACATAATTCACATAATGGATTTCAGGCATCTTCAACCTATCTTCACTTTACCATCACAGAGCTAACTTTTCTGTTGGTACCATTCAGAATTAAATCTATGAATATACCTCTTCTTATTGTTGCTTATTTCTGACTGAGATATTTGAATATCAGGTGTTGAACAGCTTCTTTTCTTAACTGTAACTTTCTCAAGGGAAGACAACTGGGAAAATTTAAATTGTTGAAATTCACTTACTGTCGTAGAAATTATTTCTTCTGGATTCAAGGCGATCACGGTTAAATTAGTAATGGACACTATACAATAAAACAACAACCCCCCCCAAAAAACAATGAATTAAATAGAATAACTGGAATCGTGATAGTCATCTATAGTTTATCAAATTCAATTTAAGTACAGCACACGCCGAGTTAAAAATAAACACTATTTTACACTCAGATAACGAGGTTGGAACTGTGTGTGTGACAGTACTCTCTCTAACCAGCATTCAACTTCTTTCTTCAGGCATGTTTGACTGTAGTGCACATGTAAACTTCTTTCCTCAGACATGTTTGCATGCACACTACAGTCAAACATTGCATTACTGGAACTGTGAAGCAAGCAGTTCCAGACAAGGATTTTATAATATCCAAGTATAAAGAAAGAATTAAAGGAAAAAAAAACTCATTATATTGAATTTTATCAATAATATCAAGTTAAAAAAAACAGGTCTGCTGCAGTTCTGTAGTACCTATGCATGAGCCACAACATAAAACCTTATTAAGATGTAAAAGGATAAACATCTCCTGTCCATTCTTGGTTTGCATGGAGAATGAACAATGGATAGTAATCAGTTTTTTATGGGTTGAAGATGCCTGAAATCCATCAAAAACTTTCAGGTTTTTCCATAGATGAAAAATGTTTTTACTCTAGCAAAACATGTATGAATCGAGTGTAAAGTTAAAAAATATATAAACAGGCATTCATTAACCTTCGGACAGGAACAGAGTACCTAACAAGATTCAGTCTTGAGATAACTTTGAGCAAGTCCGCACTATGATTCACCAACAAGTGACTAATCAATGATGTGGCAAAACATATGCAAATTATTCACTGTTTTGCATCCCAAACTCTCACAAAAGCAACTGTTTGAGAATGTGTCATCTTTAACTGAACTGCTATCATAAGAAAGGAGGCCTCCTTCTATATGCTGTGTCCCTTCATGTGGTAACCCAAAAGTAATTCACTGATTAATAGCAAATATTCACAATTCCACAAACCCACCTACAAAACTCAAGGTCAGTCTAAATAAAAAATATAATAAACATGTTGAAATTTATTTTTTTTGCTCTCACAAATACATTGATGGCTGTCCTTCAGATCTGAAGAAAATTTTTTGTTTTGCAATTCATCAGAAGATGTGGCGATACTTCCTGGGTATGACGATAAACTACATCCAACAGCATGGCCTCTGATCAGGAGGTTTTGAAGAGTGTGGAACCACCTCTTAATTGCTGGTGTTCCCAGGTCCACCCTGACCACGAGTGGTAGCACCTGTTATGGTCCCAGCTATGGGCAAATAGTTACTCCCCCCTCTGCCAAACTGGGGTCAAAACACTACAAAAGTGTGAAGATAGGTTTTAATACCAGAAATACATTTTAGAAGGAAAAAATATTAACAGCAATAAATTTTTAAAGGAAAATATATTACCAGCAATAAAAATCTTGTCAGCATTAAATAAGCCATTGAGGTTGATATGCCATAAAGCAAAACAAACCAAACCAAATCTGAAGGTGGCTCCTCAAGCCAAGTATGGCCACAGACAGTCTGGACTAGTGGGGACACTGAAAATCAGTGTTTTTGACCAATACCAAAATAGTACAATGGTACTGTGAGTTTGCAAACAGAGGCTTGGTGAACAATGTCATACTAATATGATTGGTTGGCAGTACATGCCTCAAGATCCTTTGGTCCAATCTTGCACCAATGGAGGTTAGTGTTCATTGCATCTTTGGACTACTTATTTGGTTAACCTATCTGTACAACAGATGTCTAGGAATGCATGTTTACTCTATGCAATTGATGTCAGTCCATTGCATTTGTGCTTTGATGAGAATTGATTTAATGCAGGAAGACACACTAATTCTTGAATATTGTCCAGTATTTTGTATAAAGTTATTCAGAAAATATTAGTGACACTGATTAATAATAAAATTACTATGATACATTGATTTGCCTAATAAAATCTGACATATATACATACATGCGTACACAATCTCTACTTAAATTAAATCAATTACAGGACAAATGTACCCTGAAATTGAGCAGTTCTTGCAAATCTCCAGAGAAATATTAAGAACATTTATCTTAAAATGGTATAATTACCTCATGACACTACAGCAGTATCACCTCTTGGAACTTCAGTCTGGTTTGGTTACCACTGGGGTAATTATATATCTTTTTAGATAAATGTTCTCACACACACACACACACACACACACATATATATGATGATTTGATGCCACAGAATGCATGAATAGGCTTAAAGAGACAATTTTGTGCTCATTTCACCCCCCCCTTCCCTATGGACCTTTTAGCCAACACTTTGTCAGGGACCAACGTTGGCTAAAATGATATAACTGAATTTGTCAGTGTGTGGAAAGTCGATGAAAATTTGGAGGACATCTAAAAAAAATAAATTCACAATTAAAGTATACATATGTAAATTTAAGAAAGGAATAAATACTTTGACGTGATTATAAGACAAAAAAATATATAATTACTCGCAAACACCTAAATAACTGGAGAGACTGAAGAAAATTCTTCTTTTGCTTTACAAAGGGACGGCTGCTGTAATTTAAGACAGACAGTTTCCCACACTTGCGAATGGTGTTTCGACCGAGTCATATGCAAAATAGAGAATGAGTCAGTAGGAAAACATGAGGAAGTGTTGGCCAAAAGGTACCTAGGTCCATGGTTGGGGTGGGGGGGATGAGCACAAAATTGTGTCTCTTTAAGTATATATATATATATATTCTCTTTTTTTAATCAATTCATCTAAAGTCGAACTGTGAACCCATTAAGATGCAAGGAGTAACTGGGAGTGAAAGAAAACAAGAAGACTTTAATGAGGAGAAAGGACAAAAGTACAGGCTTCAGAAAAACAGATGATGGTGATTGACATTACATTTAAATTTTTAAAGACTGCAGGTGGCAGCGCAGCAAGAACCTGGAAGAGAGTTAATCAGGGAGAAGTTCAAGAAAAACTATTAGTATAGAAGTTATGGTTGCATCTATCTCTTTCAATGGCAAAATAATGAGACCCCGTGTCCAGTCGAGCAGTATGCTTAAATTCATGCAGTTGAGGAACTAAGGAGGAGAGCTCATTTGTTCATTGCCATGAAGATATTTATAGAAAAGACAGAAGGAAGCCTCATTAAGGCACAGTGGAAAGTGACTGAAGGACCAATAACATTGAAGAACCTCCTTTTGTATTTTGTTGAGAATCTTGTGATAGAGATATATATATATATATATATATATATATATATATATATATATATATATATATATATATATATATATATATATATAGAGAGAGAGAGAGAGAACACCAGATCAGATATGGCAGCAGTATTCAATGCATAGAAAAATGGTAGATTTAGAAATGTGCAAAATGGATTCTGATGAGAAAAATTGTCTGGCACAACATTAAACCAATCAGACTTAGCAAATGATTCAATATAATAACTCCACTTCATATCAGTATAATATGTGAAACCTAGAAGACACAAGGAGTTGTCCTCCTGAAGGTTAGCATCAACTATGCTGATGGAGAACCAAAATGGTTCTCTGATGAATTTAAATTAAATTAACAAGCCATTTCTTGCCCCAGTTAACAACTGATTAGAGGTCATTTTTTAAAGCAGCTGCCAGTTTCACTTTGCCAGAACAATTGAACTTACTGTAAAACAGGAGTAAATCGATGTGTCATCAGTGTAAATATCTAGTTTGGAACTGATGACACCAGGAAGGTTGTTGATGAAGATAACAAACAATGTGGGTTTAAGGATAGTGCCCTGTTTGCATTAATGTAAGATATAATATTATTAATAAAGGCAAATCTCATCAACACCATTTTCCTAACAATATTGACATACCTGTACCAGACATGACTCCTAATAAAAACCCTTGAGAGTAAACCGTTCACTTGTGAAATGAAATGCCTGAGGAAAGCAGTGAACAAGACCAAGTGATACGAGATCAGGAATGATGCAATAAGAGATATAGTAGGAGCAATACCAATCGGACAACACATCGGACGACAGAGTGGTTCAGACACCTCACTTGTATGCCTATCAACCAACCAGCCCTATCAGCATACACCCTCAGGTACTTTGGCTGGAGAGCAAGAGGCAGACTAAGATGATGCTGGTGCAACTCAGTGGCAAACAGTCTCAGACGCATCAATTTACTCCTGTTTGTCAGACCAACTGAACTTACTGTTAAAGTGAAATTGGCAGCTACTCTCAGAGCCCATGAGATATCTCTCCTCCTTGCCACTTGCCTTCCATTGACTGACAACTGTGTCTGCCAACAATGCCTCACAGCACAAGTGGAAGGAAAAATTAACTAACATTAATAATAATAATAGTTTTATTTGTATACTGTTATGGTAATTTACCCACACATGCATGGACTCTCCCAGCTATAAATAGGAGTAGGTACTGCCTTTTGGAGAGGGAAGTTTCCAGCAGTCAGCTCTGACAGACCAAACATTCTTTCTGTAATACTCTCATTTGTATATGTTTGTATTACTGTTTCTGTTAATATAGTTGTTTAATTCAGTTCCTCTCTTTGCATTTTTACTTCTGGCCCTAACAAGGCCACAACATGTACATACATTGAAATGTGTGTCTTTATCTGATTTTTTCATTTTCTACGTCTTATCAACCCTTTGCAAGTAATTTTAAATCAGAAAATATTTCCTGATTTTTTTTTTTTTTTTTTTTTTTTTAGATAATAATGGTTTAGTGATACAAATCTTACTAATTAACCCATGGCAGAGGGGAGAAGAGGGGGATTCATACCAATGTGTCAACATGACATAACCATAAGCCTCTTTAATATATATCAATATCTATATCTATCTATCTATCTTGAAAAATGTATATTGTGGCAAGTATTCTTCATTTGAATGCATTTTATTCAATAGAATGTTCATTAAGTGTTTTGGTGATTTTATTCCGTTGTCAAATTAATTCCTTTCCGAAGAACTTGTTGACATTAAATATTGATCTCCGCTACTTTCCATTGTTATTGAAGGTCCAGAAATAAACAGGATGTGATGTCTTTTGCCTTTTGCTATCAGTTCTAGGTTTGGAATCGAAGTGAGTCCACAGTGTTTTAACAGTGAAATAGAATTCAGCTCATTTGGAAAAAAAATTTATATTCAGCAACAGAATATTAAACAAATTTTAATCTTCTGCTCATTTATTAAAATTACAGGTGTGCCTTGGGTTACGTCGTTTCAAGGTGTTCTTGATTATTTTTTTTTTTTTTTTTTTTTTTTTTTTTTTTTAAGCTTAACACCCCAAGCAAGGCTGGAGGCCACTAGCATGCAAGGGGTTACAGAAGGTTTGGAGGAAGAGCAGATAGGAGTGGTAAAGGAGAGGATGTGGAGAAAGATAGTGGATCAATCAAGGCAAGGGGGTTACAGAAGATTTGGAGCGAGAGCAGATAGGAATGAAAGGTGAAAGGACGTGGAGAAGGGAAGTGGATAGATCAAGGCAACTGGAGTTGTCGATTGACGTTACTTAAATAGTTGGAGATTGTATTTGTCAGGGAAACAGGAATAAGGAAGGGAGTTCCACAGGCGAGATGTGCGAGACATGAAGCTATTGGAGTAGAAGAGACGTCTACATCTAACAGTTTCAACGGTGAAGGGGTGGGAACGGGATGCCAGCCTCGTAGGACATTTAAATTCATGAGGCCTAGGGACCAGCAAAAGCAGTTCCTCGGAGCAATTACCGTGAAAGTATTTGTAAAAAAGACAGAGCGAGGCAACGTCGCGTCTGTGAGAGAGCGACTGCAGACGAGATGACAGATCAGGGCCAATTACATTGCATATCCGTCTCTGGATCTTATCAACGTCATTTGTCAAAAAATGTATGGAAAAATAATTTCATTTGACTTTCTTTGCCACAAATATTGAAGTCGTAATATCAATAGAAATCAATTTATAGTAAATGGTAATATAATCATCATAAATCCTAGATAACGAAATATGAACACGTCTGTGACTCTGAGTTGTCATCTTATTTAGCAGTCTTTAAGAGACCAATATTGGCGTTTTCCATGTCAGTTCCAATATCTACCATTTGGTGTCATTGTCAGCACCACTCGAAAACCTGCAAAATTGAAATTCGCTTTAGTTTAGGCATATGTCTGGTATACGTCTGCTCTCTCATTCTTAGAAGAAAAAATTAATATTAGAGCAACAGAAAAATAAGTAAGTTTTAATATTCTGCTCATTTATTAAAATTACAGGTGTACCTTGGGTTACGTCATTTCAAGTTGTTCTCAATTATGCCTTGTTTGTCAAAAAATGTATGGAAAAATAAAAGTTTAAGCCATTTTATTTGACTTTACATCTGTCTGCTAGAAATATTGAAGTCGTAATATCAATAGAAGTCAATTTACAGTAAATGGTAATCTAATCATCATAAATCCTAGAGAATGAAATATGAAAACATCTGCGACTCTGTGTTGTCTTATTTTCATGTTAGTTCCAATATCTACCATTTGGAGCCATTGTCAGCATTGCCCAAAAACCTGCAAAATTGAAATTCACTTTAGTTTAGACATATGTACGGTATACGTTTGCTTATCATCTACTCTCATTCTCATTCATTTGTGACTTTATATTTTATTCAGAATACTGTACTTACATATCATAAATACTGTAATATGCAATGGGGAGTGCTTATTTTCGGTTTATTGTGTGGTTATTTTGACTTAAGTCGCGACTTATGGAACCAATTAACAGCATAGGGTCAGGTATACCTGTACTTTAAAATGTAAAGTGATATTCAACACTAAATTCTGTTCCTCATCCTAAGACTGAACTCGGATTCATTTCAAGATGTAATGAATTAAACATACATGTACATACACTTTAACATACACTTTAACATACACACTCACATGCTGTGCAGAATATATATTGAAGTTGGATTTAGGGCTCTGCTGAATCATGCATTTGTCTGAGTTCAGAATTGATCACATGACTGTCCAATTGCTGCACGTCTCTCTGCTGACTTAGAGATGTAGGGCTCTTGGTTTCTTTTTGCCTCCAACAAGTGAACAGGCAACACGTGCCCATTTGCTCGTTCCTTCCGATACCTTATGCCAGACTTATGATAACAGAACTTTTATTGTTCTGCACTTAAGAACACATTCACAAAATGGTAAAAGCTTTGTATGTTGTGTATTGTTTCTTCAATACAATAAATGTTATGTTTGATATATGTTTGGACTGTTCTTATTCTTTTTCCA
This sequence comes from Acanthosepion esculentum, assembly GCA_964036315.1. Classification (NCBI taxonomy): domain Eukaryota; kingdom Metazoa; phylum Mollusca; class Cephalopoda; order Sepiida; family Sepiidae; genus Acanthosepion; species Acanthosepion esculentum. The sequence continues at coordinate 16,895,030 of OZ038508.1, read as the reverse complement.
TGTCTGCTAGCCAAATATCATACTTGGAACTGAGCAATACAAATAATGTTCTTAAAAACAACTGTCAACATTTAGTGAATGCCGACTGCAAGGATGTTCGAGATATCACCATTTAATTTCAGCAAATTCTTGACATGTGTCCACCTGAGATGGACAAGTGAAACTCATCAAAATCTTAATAAATATTCATTGCCTGATGATCCATTTCAACATGTAAAATAACCTTGTTGCTCATAACAATCTTGATGTGTACAGCAGCCTAAAGGTGCATAACAACTCAGGTGTACAACAACTTTAGAAAGCAAACCATATACCCCCCCCCCCCCCAAGAAAAAAAACCTTTTTCAGCATTAAATGGCCCAACGAAGGTCGATATGCTGGTTAAACAAACTATCTGATCCATTTAATAAAAAAGGGGTAACGATATAGAGAATTTTTAATTTTGTGTGCAATTAGCACATGTAACCCTCTTCAAATCTAGGTCTTAATTGATCATTAGGCTTTTTCCTTTCTTTGATAAAATGGTCGTGTTGTGTCCCCTTTGCATGATTAAATTAGCTCTCTCAGAGCTTGCTACTTTGTCATTTGTCTGCCATATCTTTTTATTTGTCAAGTAAGATTTCTAGAAAATACCACTTATTACTTGTTTTATTGTTGTCATTTTTCTATCTTCAGCTTGGACAATTTCAGGCCATCCAGAGAAGGAGTCTACTAAAATTAAAAATAGTCCCATGCTATTAATGTATACATGGTCCATATAAATACAAGACCATGGTTTCATTTCTTTACGCCATGAGTATATTCTCCTATGTTCAAAATTCTTCATTTCTGCACATTTTGGACACGTGTACATATCCTTCGATACCGTGATAATACCCCAACCACCATGTCTTCAATTTTAATCTCCTCTGTGTAGCCATTATCCTACAATGCACATCATCATGTGCAATTCTTAAAATATCTTTTATTACTGTTTCTGGTGGTACTAACACATCACCATTGCATATAACACCATTTTCCATCGTTAATTTATGCCTTATTACCTTATAAGGTCTTCCTTCTTGAAACAATTACTCTACCTGTTTCTTCTTCTCTCAGCAATCTTATTTAATATTGGATCCTCTAGAGTTTCCAATACTAATCTTTGTAGAGATATATCAGTTTCAACCCAGTCTAATATTTCTTGATCCGGGATTTCCATTTTTTCTTTTTGATCTTTATTAAATTCTAACCATGACAACACATCAACATGTGGTATTGTATTTCCTTTCATGTACTCGGTGACAAAATCATAAGCCATTAATTTTATTGCCCACCTTAGAATCCTAGAAGAAGTAACTTTTGGTAGCTCCTTTCTAGGGTTAAAAGTAAACTCTAGATGTTTATGGTCCAACTTTAATAGGAAAATAGTCATAAGACAAGGATGCATCTTCTTACCAGATTGAATTCTACCCAGGATTTATTACTCATGAGCACAATCATGAAAACATAAGATATGCTTTGATGTTAGACATAAAAAGGAAACTGCAGGATACCCTAGACAAGTCACCATCATATGTCCGAAACTCTGCGCTTTGTGGAAATAATTAAATATGCTTCCATCCAATCCAACTAAATGGTGGACCTGGATGTGGTGATTTTGTTCACCAAAGTACCTATGGAGGATGTACTATCAGTAATTAGAGACAAACTGGCCATGAACTCATCTCTATAAGAAACTACCAGTACACCAATAGATGGAGATGCTGACTTTCTGTACACAAACAACATACTTCAGAATGGGCTCACCATTATCACCAGCAATGGCTAACATGGAATACTTCAAGGAAATGGCATTAGAATTCACGTCACTAAATCCAAATCTATGGCTGAGATTTGTAGAAGACACTTTCATAGTCTGGGTTCAACAGGAAGAGGTCCAGCTATTACTGGACAATGTGAATTTGATATGACCATCGATAGAGCCCACAATAGGGAGAAAACAACAAACTAGCATTACTGGATGTACTAATATTTCAAACAGAACATGGGTTCAAGACATCAATATACTGCAAGCCAACTTTCACCAAACAATAAATCAACTTCAACTCCCACCACCCATATAGTATAAAGAAAGATCATTTGCTGCCTACAACACAGAGTAAAAGTCATAAGTAGTGACCTAGAGACATATAAACAAGAAATGGCAGTACCCGATAATGTAACAGCAGCCTCCACAAACTAGCATGGAAGAGTACAAGATGATAACACTCAGAGAATATCCTTGGTCTGCCTATCCTATGTGTTGAGCTTCTCTTAAAAGATGCAAAAGATTTGTGGCCCATATAAGTTCAGGACAACCTTCAGGAGTCTTTCAGCACTATGCAAATATCTTTTTCAAGTAAGACAACCCATAGAGGAGAACATAATTAAGAACTGTGTGTATACAATCTCATGCAGTTGTGGTAAGAATAGGGTGATAAAAAATGATGATGCAATACTTTTATATGCCATGTCTCTTCAGGATGGGGGTGGTCATGGCTCTCTATAACTTCCTATCCTTTGTGACTCTTCACAATGCTTATCTTTTTATTACCCTTCTCTCTCAATTTCCTGTGAATGTCAAATTCTCCAAGGAGACTTTTTCAAAAATTTAATCTTTCTTTATGATTGTAAGTCCTTTTCATTCCCATTTTTCTTAAAACTTCCTCATTGTTCATATGCTTCATTCATAGTATTCTCAGCATTGTTCTATCAATACTTTCACCTTAGTTCCATCCTGGGTATGACGATAAACTACATCTGGCAGCAAGACCTCTCACTGGTTTTGAGGTACATGGAATTACCTCTTAATTACTGTTGTTTCCAGATCCACTCTGACCTGTGATGGGGTGGATTTTGTTTAGTGACATATCCACCTCTATAGCTTATTTAATGCCAAAATAACACAATGTTATCCCTCCAACTACAGATGAAATGTATTGGTGGTAATTTTACTATAAAAATATATTGTTGGCAATTTCTTTCTTATATAAATGTATTGCTGGTCTTATTACTGTAAAAATGTATTTTTATAGTTTCATTGTGGTTTGTTTCGCGGTGTCACTATTTTGCCCAGAGCCTGGACCCTAACAGGTGCTACCATCTCAGGTCAGGGTGGACTCGGTAACAACAGCAATTAAGAGGTGGTTCCATGCTTCTCAAAACATCCAATCTCCCAATTAGATGCCTTACTGCCGGATGTAGTTCATCATCATACTCAGGACTCTTAGGGTGGTAGCATCTGTTAGGGTTCTAGCTATGGTCAAATAGTGAACCCCCAAACTGGGGTTAGAACATTATGAAAATATAAAAATACATTTTCATAGATAAAAATATTAGCAGCAAAACATTAAAAATAAACACTAAAGCTACTAAGAAAATTAAATTTTGGCATTAAATGACCCATAATGAGTTGATATGCCATTAACGAGACCAAACCAAACTTACATCACTTCTTCTTCATATGATCTATGAGGAAATTGTCTGCATTCACTCTCATGTAAAGATATATAGCAGTTCAGCACTTTTTTCTTTGGAACTAATAAAATTTTCCTGTTTCTTAATACTTTGCTCTCAGAAAGCATCTTTTGCTCTTCCAATTCACCTTCAGGATTCTATTTTAGATTTTCTGTCATCTTTGAAATTACTTCACAGATATTTAAATTCCTGGAATTGCTTGGTTTTGGCACCTTCATTTTTATAGCGCTCAAATTTTGGACTCTTTTGCCTGCTAACAGCCAGTTGATAGTTCATTTTTCTCTACTAAGTCTGCATAATTTACCCCACATTTTTCAGTGTCATTTTTATGTTATGGTTCTATGTTTATTCATTTTTTTTTTTTTTTTTTTTTTTTGAATCTTGCAACTGAGAATTGGATTGGATCGTTGTGGTTGGAATATCCTCAGCACCAGGAAATGCAATTTATCTACTGAAGAAATTTCTAAAATATATTCCAGGAAAAAACATTACATTTTGATCAAAAGATTTTATTTTTTTATGCTTTTGTTTCCTAAAATTCTTTCTTGCTTGCCTCTTTCTTCAACATGTCAGAATTTGGTCTTCTGCCAGGAACAATTTAATGGAAATCCTTATAATCACTAGCGACTCATTTAGCAACATTATTTATGTGTTTTGCCAAATCCCATGACACAGACTGAATTAGTAGCTTAGACCAATATGTTACTGCATTGATAGCCTTTTTGACTTATTTGCTTCTCTCTCTTCCTTTCTACATTTGTAGGTCATTACTTATGTAAAAATATCATTACTTCTATAAAATACCAATGCCAAACCCTTACCATATGACTGTACAGTCAATTTCATTAGACACTGATCAAATTAACCCTCTGATTCTTGCATCCTCCATCTTGTACCAACAATATGAACACTAACTTGTTAATAAGAGGTATTTTTATTATTTTTATCTTATATGAATGGAGATAGAGGTTCAAATTTATGAGCCAGATGCTTTTTTTTAATCATTTTTTCCCTGAGCAAGGTGATAATTCCACTAAGATGCAAGGAAACTGAGAAAATGTTACTGATGAGAGAGAACATTAAAAGAAGAAGAATTAAGAAGACAGATGACGATTGACATTGCATTTAAATTTTTGAAGATCAAAGCTGACTGGAAAGCAGGTAAAGCGAGTTCTACAAACGAGAAGTGTGTGAGAAGAAACTATTACTATCAAAATTATGGTTACAATTAGCAATTTCAATAATGAACTTATGAAACCTAACTGCCAATCTAGTACTATATTTAAATTTGTGAAGTCAAGATACCAATAAGAAATAAGGCATTGGTATTTTATAGATGTAATGATACTTTTACATGAGTAATGACCTACAAATGTAGAAAGGAAGAGAAAGAAGCTAATAAGTCAAAAAGGCTATCAATGCAGCAAAGCTCACCAGAACAATTACCATGAAAATATTTATAGAAAAGGCAAAGGGAAGCTACATTACAGTAGTGAGAAAGTGATTTAAGCAAAGATCAGGATTGATAAAATTGCAGATTCTTCTTTGGATTTTGTCTATAATCTGTAGACATGAAACAAAAGCACGAGATGTTGCATTTAAATTTTTGAAGATAAATCACATAAAAGCATCAACAAGGGACTCGAGAGATGAATGAATAAAATACTAACACTCTAATCTTGTATGTAGATATGTTTTTTCCCTGAGATACAATTTAATTGTAAATGCATAATACACCAAGCAATTTAAGAGCATATTGTACTTCTGAACCCCTTCCAAGTGCATTACCAAATTTCATTAAAATTAGACAAGGTGTTCTTGAGCTAGGACCGTTTTTGTGTTTCTACTGCATTTTTTAATAGGAAATTCAGTATTTAGGTTTTGATAGATTCTTATATCAATCCATATATATATAAACAGACACATGCATATTATATTCCAACTATTACATGTGTGAAAAATAATTCACATGCATAGTACATTATAACAACGTTAAAAAATAAATTTAAATATACAGAACACAACATATGTTCATAAAGTTCACTACACTATATTAGAACTTTTTTTTTTTTAAACAAATATCCTGGATGTTTGGCAAGTACTTCATATATGAAGACACTATATGGGTGTATCATTGTAAAACATAATCTGTATGGCTGAAAAATTGTGTCATGTGACTTGATGGTAAATAAATAAATTCATGCTGGTTTGCCACTATTAGATATTTTAAAATTAATGTGAGGAAGAAACAAAAATTACCTAGAAAAAAAAATTATACTAAGTGCACAAAAAGGAGGCATAAATATTTTGTTATTTCAATGAATATGAATGTCTCTAAGTAGACAATTGCTGTTTCTTTTTTTTTTTTTTTTTTTTGCAGGGGGTTTGGGTGGAATGACCTTCACCATTAAAAATTATATGCTAAATACTAAAATTGGTATAAATTGTCACCCTGGGGCTACTACTAATTGAATGGAAAGTCCTTTAGTTTGATGTCAGTTTGCAATTCCATTGTAAAAAAGGAAACTTTTTTCCTGCAGGGCAATGTTTGCCTTAGAGGGATATTTCAAATTAAAACTAGTTTATCGTCCTGGAACAATGATAGGCCTCCTCCTATGTCATTATGGTATTGTCAATTAATTGTTTGTTCTAAAAGTTTGTTTGATAATTTAACATTTATCATTGAATTTCCAGGTGAATTCCATTAAGAAAACTGTTGCAACCTAGGGAAGGTTACTGAATAGAATAATCACATGAAGATAATGAACGATAATACTTAGAACAAGAACAACACATATAAGATTTGCCAGTGGTGCGTAGAAGTAGTCAACTGCTAGAAGTGAGTCAGGTTAATTCCACAATGAATCTCCAACTGTAGACCAACATACAGTATTTACTAGTGTATTTGTGAACGGGGACATACCCATTATTGTCCATAGGTATGTTACAACAAAAACAATGTAAAACCAGCAAAATTTTTCTAAAATTCTGTAAATCTCTCCATTTTTAATTTATTATTGCGTTTGCTCAAAGTAAATATTGTATAATGGGAATAATTATAACAATAACTTCTATTGCAAATACAAATGTGTAATTAATAATAAAATTGATAATTAATATTATTACACATCATTTATTATGATGAAATGATTTTAAAAGGAACCAAATGGGCTTATTGTTGGTTGAGTAAATGAACTCTGTTTGGTAACTGTCTTCAGATCATCACATGATCACTTATAGGGTGTTGATTTCTATTTCCACACTGATTATATCTACAAGTGCTCTTACCAATTTTGAGACTTCTTCACCTGTAAATATAGCAATATATATATATATATATATATATATGTGTGTGTGTAATTTGGCAGCAACTTTTCTTTAAAATTAGAAAATATGAGAAAATTCAAAAGAAAATATGCAGGACGATGTCTTAAACATTCAACACATGTTTAAAATATATATATATATCATATCTTCATTCAAGCATTTTTCATTGAATAATATAGACATATTGTGTCTACTTACTTTCATATTTTGAGTCTTTCCAGTTGTCCCCATCAGTTTCTTAATGTTAAGATGAAATTTGTCAAGGAAGGCACTATAGTTTTTTGTTTTTTTTAACCCAAGTATTTTTGACCTTTTCTGAAATCATCTTCAGGGGTAAATTATAAAGACTACATATTGTAACAGCAATAAAATCTGCATTCTATTGTGTAGTGATTTTTTAAAAGCCTATATATATATATCTCAAACAGCTAGATATAAGCAAGGGTATACACACTTACTGGTGAGCATGCAAATAAATAATCATTAAATTTATAGATGAGGTGTAATCATAATAGTGCTCAATGTGGTTATACAGAGCAAAGATATATATTAATTAGTACATATACATGTACCAATTCACACACACACATGTATATATATATATATATATATATATATATTCCAAATTATCACATATGCATGTTATAACATCACTAAAAAAATTGCAATTTTGTTTCATCTCTACTGGTGTTTTATCAACTGATGGTGTTGTTGGAGAAATGTGTGTGTGTAACAATTTTCACAGAATGAACACATACTACACTTTGATCTTTGGCTTAAATGCTGGGGAGTCAGACTTTGACATTAGGCAGTGCACCAATATTACAGCCAGTAGATGAGGAGGAACACTTTGATTGTAGGCACAGTTTACAGATACTCTGAACCTATGTAGTTCTATGTTATAATCCTATCATTTTTGATGGGTGCTATGTTAGTTAATATCCTAATAAAAAAAGATTTAAATAGCTTATTTGATTTTCATGTTGATCTTATCAGATTGTGGCCACATATGGATTGACTCAAACCTAGCATAATGTCAACATTGTCTATAAAATTTTATCTTTTACTACCTCTGGGACAAATAACTGTAGATTATAAATTTTGCTTAACATAAGTCTTTTGAAGGGGGATAAGATCTTTCATATCCAGTGTAGGATATGAGTAATCATGCCTCTCCACAACTTCCTATACTTTGTGGTTCTTAGCAATATTTGTCTGGAATTATCCCTCGCCTGCCATCCATTTACGCAAGCTCGTTAAGTATCTTACTGACTTTTTCCATCTACCCCTCTTGCCTTCAATATGTCCTGTGAGTGTTAATTTCTCCAAGTTTTCTTTCCTCTTTACATTTCAACTGTTTCTTTTTTTTAATTCCCATTTTCCTGAAAACTTCCTCACTGATCACATGCTCTGTCCATGATATTCTTAGTATTCTTCTGCAAAACTACTTCTCTGTTGCTTCAAGTCTCTTCATCTGTGAGGCAATTGTTCAGCATTCACTACCATATAGG
>OZ038508.1:16879194-16881694 GCA_964036315.1 Acanthosepion esculentum | reverse complement strand
TCATTTTACATATTTTTTTGCTACACAATACAGGTCACATGACCTTCATCAGGCAAATAATGGTTAATATATATGTATAGTCAAATATGTTTTATGCAGATGTTTGTGTGTGTTAGCATGCTGTCTAAAAAAAATTAAAGCATTTACACCGTCAAGTTGATATGTCAGAAAAGTGTGGAAAAATTGGCTAATTTATTGAGAACCCAAACAGTGAGGGTTGATGGATGGATAAAACTTCATATGCCCCCAGCAGGGTCCCTAGAAAATTTTTCTTGGAATGTTTTCTAAGATAAGGAGCAGGGTAGGGGATTGTGTGTTGAACCTCTGGCATTATCAACTGCTGCTTATTTTATAAGTGCGATCAGAAATGTTATCAAAGTGTGCTTCAGTGGGCACACCAGGAACAAATTTATCTCCACCATATTCCAAATACTAAATGCATTTATGCACAAGAATATGGCAAATTCCAAAGATGTCAGGAATTAGAAATGCCTTAATGCCAGTGACTAGAACAAACCAAAGACAAATTATTATTATTATTATCATGCTGTCAGGAAAGGCATGAAAACAATCTCTTTATACGGGGATAAGCAAACATTTATAACACTGTTGATGGCTGTGATGGTTCATTTTGGGAAAAATAGGAAACTGGTATTTGTTGGAAACCAACTTAAAAGCAGAAATTCCTGTAGAAGGCTAACTGGGCCACTGGCCCAAAACCAAATGGATCTCTGGTCCAGATTAGAAACAGCAATAATTTTGAAGAAATAATTCTGAATTCCTCTATTCACTCCATGGGATTTCAAAACCTCACTTTGACTCTAATTCGGGCTATAAATCCAATTCCAGCCAAAAGATCGATTTGGGCCAAAATTCCAATTCAGGCTGAAAATTGAGTTCTTCAAATCAAACTCTGCAGAACTTCAAAACCTGATGTCATGAAGCCTCTCATTTTAACTCTGATTCCCTGGAATTTTGAAGAAATAAAATTGATTTCCTCAATTCACAGTTTTGGAGATATTTTAAATCAAATTTAAAACAAAAACTTTTAAATTCACAAAGTTTTCATGTTACTTTAACCTCTATATAAATGAAAAACTTTCATAATTAATTTTTTTCAGTTATTCTAAAATTTGAATTTTTAACTGTTCCCTCCTCATCTGGACACGAATTCTAATTCTGGACATTCAAGCACCAGATGAAGGACAGATTTTCAATCCCGGAATCATTTTGATACCAAAAAGGTATATGTCGATGTAGAGTAAGTGTGGCCTGAGTTAGAGGGGGGTTTCAGACACATGGACAGACAGACACAGACACAGAATTTGCCATTTCTTTATTTAGATGAAGGACCATAAAGATACTGACAGCGATTTCTCATAGGCATTGCAATTTTGGTTTCAGTCAGATACTCACCAGTACAGACTGAACCAAATGATACTCATATTATGTAATATAATAGAAATACGTCACCGAAAAAAAGGTCATTATACGCTACTAGTTGTCTATGCTGGTTTGGAAATAGCAGTAAGTGCTCGTTACTTTCAATCTTGTGTCCAATATGGAGCTCGGTCATTTACCAGTTTGACCTACCATCTGCAGACTGAAGACGACCTTGCAGCAGACAATGCAGATGCTGAAATGGCACCATCCACCCAGACATCCAGCAGATGAGTCTGATACTGGAGGATGTTCCGATGCTCTGCCAAGTCTGTGAGAACTGGAGTGACAACATAGCTCTCATGGGATACATGCCAACAAGGCAAAAGATTTAAGAGCAGATTTATAACGCAAATGTTAGAGACTGACATTTCCAATTGTCTTGATAATGTATATAGATGTCAACAGCAGGAAGTGTAAGTTTGGGAAAGATGTTGGTCTTGAAAATGTGTGTGTGTGTGTGTGTGTGTGTGTGTGTGTGTGTATATATATATATATATATATATATATATATATATATATATATACATACACATACATACATACATACATACAGACACGAACAGCAGTCAATGTAGATTTTTTAAAGACATGAGTATATATAAATATAATGTGTATGTGTGTGTATATATATATATATATATACACACACACACACACACACACACACATATATATATAGCAATTCATCAAGTCTAGAAGAATCCTCAACAGAATGCAGAAAGCACTGGATGGCTGTCTCATCCTATTTTTGGGACTCATCAGCAGTGCGCATCCACTACTGAGATTTGAACCCAAACCATTTTGATACAACACAAGTGTCATGCCAACTGTACCAAGAGGCCTCGATAAGGAAGAAGAAACTGAATAGACTCTATATAGTGCCACTACTCCCAAATTCTGTGGTGATACTCATCCAAGAATTCATAACCCAATGGATTGTACCCCAAGAGCCACAACGTTCCATTTCCCCAAAATTGCTCTATAGCAGAGCATTAGTTGGGTCAAGCAAGAGAGCATTAGTTGGGTCAAGCAAGAATATACAAGTAATAGAATTTTG
>OZ038508.1:16866694-16874194 GCA_964036315.1 Acanthosepion esculentum | reverse complement strand
ACCCTCAATACCCCCCCCCTTTATTCAACCAATTTGAGGTCCTGACCTCCTCAGTAGATAAGGCTGAATGCTTTGCTCATAAGTTCTCATCCAATTTAATGCTAGACTCATCTGGTGTACCCACACCAGACTTCTCCCTTTAGAACTGAAGCTCTACTGTGTGAGAAGCTCTTAACCCCAATGACGGTATTGGACATCATCTCCCATAAGGCTAGTGGTGGGGACGGGATATTGGCCATTGTACTGAAGAAATGTGCTCCTGAATTGGTTCCTGTCCTCTCTAAACTTTACAACTACTGCCTCACTGACTCTTGCTTTCCAGCCTGTTGGAAGTCCTCATTTAAAAACTCTGGTGACCCTTCTGACTCATTTAACTACCATCCTATCAGTCTCCTACCACTCTTTGGTAAAGTCTTTGAGGCTTTAATCAATGCTGAAGTGGTTAAGCACCTTACTTCACATAATCTGCTCTTCAACAAGCAATATGGTTTCCACTTTGCCCGATCTACTGCCAATGTGCTCAAGGCCATAACTTGAAGCCATGGCTCTAGACATCTCTAAAACATTTGATAGGGTTTGGTATGCTGGCCTTCTTCATAAGCTTCTGGGATATGGTACTACAGGATGATTATTTGACTTAATACAATCATTCCTGTTAAACCGTCGTCCTAAATGAGTTTTCCCCGGCACCTTTACCACGAATGCTGGTATCCACCAAGGCTCTATCTTGGGCCCTGCACTGTTCCTGATCTTCATCAATGACCTTCCTGATGTAATCAGTTTCCAAGTTGGCATCTACGCGGACAACACCACTATTTACTCCTGCCTCAATCTGGTATAGTTGACAAAACTAACCTGGCTGCTGATCTCGAAAAGGACCTCCAATCTGTGGTTGACTGGGGCAGGAAATGGCTTGTTAACTTTAATGCCTCCAAAAAAAAAAAAATGCTCTCCTTTACCCACCACAGAGAAACCCTTCCTGCCTCCCATCAGAATGACTGATTCCCAACTCCTTGAGAACATCTTGTTATGTCCATACTTTCCACTGATATGAGGTGGAATAAATATATTGAATCAACAGCTTCATCTACCACAAGGAAAGTTGTCTCTCTGTGTCATGCCAGAAAGTTTTTCTTGTCTGAGTCCATCCTTCAAATCTATAAATCAACCAGCCGTCTTTGCATGGAATATTGCTGTAATATATGGTCTGGTCCTCCTGCTGTATGTCTCAAGGTACTTGACAAAATCCAGAGACGAATATGCAAGATGATAGGTTCTGATCTGGCATCTAGTCTACAATCACTATCCCACAGACATGCTATGGCCTCCCTCTGTCTCTTGTACAAATATTTTCATGGCAACTATTCCAGTGAGCTACGTTCACTGGTTCTCGGACTACATCATTTTAAATGAGCTACCAGGCTGGCATCTCTATCCCACCTTTTCACTGTCTCTTCTTCTCAAACAGCTTCTTCTCTTGCACTTCCTGTCTGTAGAACTCCCTTCCACTTAGTTGCTTCCCCAACTATAATCTTCAAATATTCAAGTGTAATGTCAGGGTTAGAAATTTATTAGAAATTGCTATAACAATACTGCAGGGAAATAATCTGAGAAATGACATTTACATGGTGTACAATGGCTTAGACATTGTAACTGTAGCAACCAGCATAAAGATATAAATTCAAATCAGCCAGCATTTTATAATTACCTTCTGAGAAATTAAATTCTACCTATGATGCATGAACAGCTAATCTAGAAATATATATCAAGAAAGGGTATATTTTCTAACCGAGATATTTGCTGTCAACCGACAAAAGAAGAGAGATGGTATCCAAGAAAATATTGGTGGTTCGTCATCAGGGATTTTTATTAGTCACCTCTAGAAGATTCAGATGACATGTCCATTGTTGACAATAGTAGAACTTTTCTATCTGTGATCACATATTCATATCAACTCTCAGGCTTTCAATGTTGTCATACCTTTGGGTAGTACCAGAGAATTTGTCCAATTATACTAAACTTGTATTACTTAAAGTATTAGCTGCTAATAAAAAAACAAACAAATGCCAGCAAGTCTTCAAAGGCAGCAGCAGCCATAACAAAGGCAAAACTGCTTCAGCGGGCAGTTTAGGTTTAGGACTCCAAGTTCTTCACAGATAATAGCCTAGTGGATGAAACTGTTGGTTCATGAATTTGGTAACATAGGAAGTTCAATCCCTGGGTAAACAGAGCAAGCAATAACCGAGTAGTATTAAAATAAGAATTAGACGAGATAACCTTAGACATGGAAAGTGGAACAAGAACAGTCTATCCCCGTAGATAAAATAAAGTGTTCAGTTCAGAATTCCCTGTAGGTTACTCAGATCGATATACATCTGATGAAGGCCACCGTGCACAACGGTCAAAAACGCTGAGGTAACACTAATGAAGACAATAATCACAATGTAAATAATTGTATTTTTTTGGATACTAAGAATCAAAAGTGATATTTTGAGAAATATTTACATGGGGTAAAATCGCTTAGAGGTTGTAACTGTAGCATTGAACATAAAGATACCAATTCAGATCAACCAGCGTTTTATGATTACCTTAGTGAGTTCTGAGAAATTAAAGACATTTGCAAGCAGAATGTTTCTGTCTGAATTTCGGGAACTAGTTGAACATCTGTCATACAGATAGAAAAAGTAAGTTGTAATGAAAGTTCTCTTTAAATCTAGAAAAATACAATGTAAACAATTTTTTTCCATTTTTTTTAAAGTTTCTTTTTGTTATTTTCTCCTCTTAGACATCATTACAGAGAACTGACCATGAGAGAAACATTTCAATTATTTTGTAATGTTTCTATTATTAAAAAAAATTTATTAAAATTACTCTTTTTTTTTTTTTTCACTTTGAAGAAACACTAACAAAACGAAAATCTAATTAAATGGACTATTTTGACTTATTTAGATAATTCTGTAATTTATTTTTGGTTCTGCTCAACTGGAATGTCAGATGATAAGAATGGTTATTACGAACACTGCAGGGAATAAGATTATAGCAGCCAGAGTTAAAATTATGGAATTCTATGAAAATTTTAATTTTTTTTTAAAAATTTATTTTTAGAAGACAAGATTTCATTTATGAAATTTTTTTTTATTAATGTGCAACTGAAAATTTTACAAGGCAGATATGTATTTCTTTTTCCAAATACAATGAATTTAAAAATTAATTATCAGTAGAAACATTTCATATATATAGCAAATATGCTTTTAAAAGTTATACAAATTAAATGCTGGATTAATTTCAAAATTAATATCAGCTTGAGCCTGAGTGGGTCATTCCTGCAACTAGTACCTCTCCTTCACGAGTGGACTTGGGTCATTTCCTGGCACTTTAAGTGTCTCCAAAAGACGGAATGGTAAGGGGGTTGATTAATTTTTCTGAAAATCTACATAAAAATGGATATATGAATAAAGCCCTCATGATGTTTTAATGATGCAAGCTGTATTGTTTGTTTGTTTTTTTATACTAATGTTGACCTAATAGAAGGCCTCAGAGCCACTCAAGATAGGTTTACTGGGTAGTGTTGTATGAGCATAATAAAAGGCAAGAAGTGAAGTTTATGGTGCTATGCCAGAAAGATAGAGGTTAACCTTAGAGTTGAAGTAATTGGGGAAACATCCTGCTGGGAATTTGTTCCACAAAGCAGAAGTTCCATGGGAAGAAGCTGTCCAAATGGAACTTACTACTTAATACAGATACTTATAAATGGAATTAGGATGATTCACTTTTGTGTACATAGCATGGCAGGTCTTGGATGCAAAGGTCAGAGGTGGTAAGATGTAGCTCATCAGAACACATGCTATAGAAATAGCAGTGCAGCTGATGTAAGGTCAGAACATGCAAACAAAATTTTGCTGATGTAAGCAATTTTACAATAGATTCAGGATTATCATTTTTTCGATTCAGACAAATGATGAATTGTCTGAGTTTAAATGAGAATATTTTTAACAAATCCAGAATGAAACTATCATTTAATCAGTCTATATTTCTGAGATGAGATATTATGATTACTTGCATTATTTACATTATTCGGACTGTTATCCTCATCTTCATTGCCATATTCACAACGTTTCAACCTCTATATCTCTGAGATGAGGTATTATGATTATTTGCATTATTTACATTATTCAAACTGTTATCCTCATCTTCATTGCTGTATTCACAACATTTTGACAGTTGTATTCTCTGGCCTTCTTCAGGTGATTGGATAAAGATATTCCTTAGATCCAGTGACTAGACCTAAAGATTTGTGTGTTCAATACCAGGTCACAGCTGTGGCGAACCAAACTTGGAGAGTTGAGTTAAAGGGAAATAACTGAGACATGGCACGTGGAACTAGAACAGTCTAACCTGGTGGACAAAATAAAGGATTCTATTCAAAATTCCATTCTACTGAAGAAGGCCAGAAACTCCAATCACTTGAAGATGGCTGAAACGTTGTGAATATAGCAATGAAGATGAGGATAACAGTCTGAATAATGTAAATAACACAAGTATTTTTTAATCATCATATACAATCATATTTGCCTTCCAACAGCATAGCTGATTGTGCTACCCTCCAGGAGAGTAACTCATTGCACTATCTTTAGCTCATGTTTTCCACTGAAATTGACTATATTGAATCAATTAGTAAGTCTGCTGCTATGAATGTTAGCTCACTGTATTATGCCAGACAATTTTTCTCGCTCAAATCTATCTTGCAAATTTATAATTTCCCATTCAACTCTTCATTGAATACTGCTACCATATCTGATTTGGTGCTCCAGCGATATATCTCAAGAATCTTGACAAAATCCCACAAAGCATCTGTAATGTTATTGGTTCTGGTGTCTTGGTTTAAAATATTTTCCTATCACCATGAGGTGACTTCCTTCTGTCTTTTCTATAAATGTTTTCATGTCGATTGTTATAATGAGTTTTCCACTTTGGTACTTCAACAGCATGAAATTTAAGCATAGTACTAGAATGGCAACTAGGTCTCATCATTTTACTGTTAAAATAGCTAAATGTAACTATGAACTATGCTTTTTTACATTACAGGTAACTAATACAAATCCTCTCAAGGATGGACCTCTTCATCCTTGACTAACAAATATTTTTGAATTACCCTCTCTCACTTGCTAATTAAAAATAAGACCTCACTTTTTCATAAAACTTCTAACAAGTTGTTCAAAGTGGAAAATATTCCTTTGCCTCTGGAACCTATGCAAGCTAATTTCAGAGGTTAAACAATAATCATCAGTTCCAATCTATCAGGTCATCCCATAAGTTCTGTCCGAATTTTGAATAAAGAAAACAAGTGACCAAATGTTAAATTTAATTACAGATTCAATCAACAATGTATTTTCACTGATTATCTATGACTTCCTTCCATCTATTAACAAGCTTACTAATTCCATTACTGTAAAATTCTTTTGGCTTTGATTCAAAGAACTCACAAATGTCAGTTTTAACCTCTTCCTGTGTTACAAAAGCTGTTTCTTCTAAATGATTCTGTAAGCTATGAAACAAATGGTAGTCTGAAGGAGAAAGGTCGGGAGAATAAGGTGGATGAGGAATTTTCTCCCAACCAAGTTCTTCGATCTTTTGTGATGTGATTCTTGCTGTGTGTGGTCATGCATTGTCCTGATGAAATATCACCCGTTTTCGATTCACTAGAGCAGGTCTTTTTTTCTTCAAAGCTTTGTTCAAACGCTCTAATTTCTGACAGTATATTTGAGCATTAATTGTTGCATTAGGTGGTAAGAATTCAAAGTGGATTATTCCTTGGCAATCCCACCAGATTGAAAGAAGAACCTTTTGCCCATGAAGTTCCCTTCTCGGCTGTGGCTGGGGTCCTTCCCCTTTACCAAGCCACTGTCTATGACGCTTAACATTTCGATAAAAGATCCATTTTTCTTCACAAGTCTATCCAAAAAAGGTGAAACAATTTGGCAAGAATGGAGAGAAGTGTAGATGTCAACTTGGGATTCATGATGCACCCATTTTCCAAGTTTAGGAACATTTCCAAGCTGTTGAAGATGACGATGAACAGTTGTATGGTTTGAACTGAGAACCACTGCCAATTCCTCAACTGATAAAGCAGGATTTTCTTCAAGGGCTGCTTCAAGAAGCTTTTCATCAAACTCAACTGGACGTCCAGTTCGATCTTCCTCTTCAAGGGTGAAATCTCCACCTCTGAATTTTGCAAACCATCTTCTGCAAGTTCTTTCATTCACACATTCCTCTCCATAAACTGAGTGAATGTTTCTAGCCTCTTCGGCTGCTGAGTTTCCTTTCTTGAACTCATAAAGCATTATGTGCCTCAAATGATTCTTGGGTACTTCCATGTTAGCAAGGTTTTAATCAAACAAAATTTAATTTTATTGTTCTCTGAAAATTTAATTTGATCAGTTTAAATGCATCTAAACATAAAAATAATGTTCAGATCCATTAGACATTATAAAATAGTCTTTAAATTTTGTTCATTTTAACAAAAAGTTAAAATTCGGACAGAACTTATGGGATGACCTAATAATAATTTCTTTTCTTGCACTACTTGATCTTTTGTTTTCCTGCTTTCCCGATACCTATTCTCTTCAAAAATTTAAATGTAACATCCATCATCATTTATCATCTTGATCTCATTGTTTTATTCTCTTTTCTAATCTCTAATATTCTCTTTTGCTCTCATTCGTAACATTGTCGCCTTGCTTGGAGGGAAATGATATTAAAAAGAGATTTGATGTTATCTTGAGAAATTCGAAAACATCTAAATGATCAATAACAATTTATAAGGTTGTCCTGATCGTGACATTTGGATGTTGACAGTTCTTTTGTTTCTTGCATGTTCAGCTGGTTCCTCACAGCGAAACTCAATGAAGTAATCCATATCGTAGCCAGGTGTCCAATCTCTTTCTAATGGCTTCATTTGGTCCGGTTAGTTTATGATTATTTTTTACCTTTTATTCCAGGGTTAGGTTGCATTGTCACATTGTCTTAGTAACGTCTAATAAGACCACAAGACTAAACCTTTCCTACATAAAATTATTGCTTATTCACTTCTGGATGCAAACAAATTTTTTAATCTTCTTACAAAGTGTATAATCTTCTCTTTTGTGGGTCAGGCCATATAAATTCCTGCCATACAATTTTCTTGTGTATATATCCTAAATTCACTTTAGTTGACTTCCTGTTTTTCATTGTTCACTTGGTGCCCCATAGCTCACCTTCTAGGTCAATGGTGAAGCTAGATCTTTTCATGTTCTCAAGTACAAAACTTATTTTGATATCTTTAGTGGGAAAATAGTATATATTGGGGGTCACCATAGATCAACTCTTCTTAGAGTAAAATTTCCTTAATGATATTAAATTCAATCTGGTGTGAATCACATGTTAGAGTATGCATGGTGGGCAGGGGAAATACATATTGGAGTCACCACAATCTTTGTGCAAAAACAAGTGACAAAAAATAAG
>OZ038508.1:16809194-16859194 GCA_964036315.1 Acanthosepion esculentum | reverse complement strand
TCTTATGGCTTGGTGATAAATTTTGATGGGCATCCCCTTTGAGGTAGAATTATGATCATGTTGAATTTTTGCCATTTGTAAATTCTTATAGCGGATGGATGGAGGTGCCTTCCTTTTTATATGGTCTTATGGCTTGGTGATAAATTTTGATGGGCATCCCCTTTGAGGTAGAATTATGATCATGTTGAATTTTTGCCATTTGTAAATTCTTATAGCGGATGGATGGAGGTGACTTCCTTTTTATATGGTCTTATGGCTTGGTGATAAATTTTGATGGGCATCCCCTTTGAGGTAGAATTATGATCATGTTGAATTTTTGCCATTTGTAAATTCTTATAGTGGATGGATGGAGGTGACTTCCTTTTTATATGGTCTTATGGCTTGGTGATAAATTTTGATGGGCATCCCCTTTGAGGTAGAATTATGATCATGTTGAATTTTTGCCATTTGTAAATTCTTATAGTGGATGGATGGAGGTGACTTCCTTTTTATATGGTCTTATGGCTTGGTGATAAATTTTGATGGGCATCCCCTTTGAGGTAGAATTATGATCATGTTGAATTTTTGCCATTTGTAAATTCTTATAGTGGATGGATGGAGGTGACTTCCTTTTTATATGGTCTTATGGCTTGGTGATAAATTTTGATGGGCATCCCCTTTGAGGTAGAATTATGATCATGTTGAATTTTTGCCATTTGTAAATTCTTATAGTGGATGGATGGAGGTGACTTCCTTTTTATATGGTCTTATGGCTTGGTGATAAATTTTGATGGGCATCCCCTTTGAGGTAGAATTATGATCATGTTGAATTTTTGCCATTTGTAAATTCTTATAGTGGATGGATGGAGGTGACTTCCTTTTTATATGGTCTTATGGCTTGGTGATAAATTTTGATGGGCATCCCCTTTGAGGTAGAATTATGATCATGTTGAATTTTTGCCATTTGTAAATTCTTATAGTGGATGGATGGAGGTGACTTCCTTTTTATATGGTCTTATGGCTTGGTGATAAATTTTGATGGGCATCCCCTTTGAGGTAGAATTATGATCATGATGAATTTTTGCCATTTGTAAATTCTTATAGTGGATGGATGGAGGTGACTTCCTTTTTATATGGTCTTATGGCTTGGTGATAAATTTTGATGGGCATCCCCTTTGAGGTAGAATTATGATCATGTTGAATTTTTGCCATTTGTAAATTCTTATAGTGGATGGATGGAGGTGACTTCCTTTTTATATGGTCTTATGGCTTGGTGATAAATTTTGATGGGCATCCCCTTTGAGGTAGAATTATGATCATGTTGAATTTTTGCCATTTGTAAATTCTTATAGTGGATGGATGGAGGTGACTTCCTTTTTATATGGTCTTATGGCTTGGTGATAAATTTTGATGGGCATCCCCTTTGAGGTAGAATTATGATCATGATGAATTTTTGCCATTTGTAAATTCTTATAGTGGATGGATGGAGGTGACTTCCTTTTTATATGGTCTTATGGCTTGGTGATAAATTTTGATGGGCATCCCCTTTGAGGTAGAATTATGATCATGTTGAATTTTTGCCATTTGTAAATTCTTATAGTGGATGGATGGAGGTGACTTCCTTTTTATATGGTCTTATGGCTTGGTGATAAATTTTGATGGGCATCCCCTTTGAGGTAGAATTATGATCATGTTGAATTTTTGCCATTTGTAAATTCTTATAGCGGATGGATGGAGGTGACTTCCTTTTTATATGGTCTTATGGCTTGGTGATAAATTTTGATGGGCATCCCCTTTGAGGTAGAATTATGATCATGTTGAATTTTTGCCATTTGTAAATTCTTATAGTGGATGGATGGAGGTGACTTCCTTTTTATATGGTCTTATGGCTTGGTGATAAATTTTGATGGGCATCCCCTTTGAGGTAGAATTATGATCATGTTGAATTTTTGCCATTTGTAAATTCTTATAGTGGATGGATGGAGGTGACTTCCTTTTTATATGGTCTTATGGCTTGGTGATAAATTTTGATGGGCATCCCCTTTGAGGTAGAATTATGATCATGTTGAATTTTTGCCATTTGTAAATTCTTATAGTGGATGGATGGAGGTGACTTCCTTTTTATATGGTCTTATGGCTTGGTGATAAATTTTGATGGGCATCCCCTTTGAGGTAGAATTATGATCATGTTGAATTTTTGCCATTTGTAAATTCTTATAGTGGATGGATGGAGGTGACTTCCTTTTTATATGGTCTTATGGCTTGGTGATAAATTTTGATGGGCATCCCCTTTGAGGTAGAATTATGATCATGTTGAATTTTTGCCATTTGTAAATTCTTATAGTGGATGGATGGAGGTGACTTCCTTTTTATATGGTCTTATGGCTTGGTGATAAATTTTGATGGGCATCCCCTTTGAGGTAGAATTATGATCATGTTGAATTTTTGCCATTTGTAAATTCTTATAGCGGATGGATGGAGGTGCCTTCCTTTTTATATGGTCTTATGGCTTGGTGATAAATTTTGATGGGCATCCCCTTTGAGGTAGAATTATGATCATGTTGAATTTTTGCCATTTGTAAATTCTTATAGTGGATGGATGGAGGTGCCTTCCTTTTTATATGGTCTTATGGCTTGGTGATAAATTTTGATGGGCATCCCCTTTGAGGTAGAATTATGATCATGTTGAATTTTTGCCATTTGTAAATTCTTATAGCGGATGGATGGAGGTGCCTTCCTTTTTATATGGTCTTATGGCTTGGTGATAAATTTTGATGGGCATCCCCTTTGAGGTAGAATTATGATCATGTTGAATTTTTGCCATTTGTAAATTCTTATAGTGGATGGATGGAGGTGCCTTCCTTTTTATATGGTCTTATGGCTTGGTGATAAATTTTGATGGGCATCCCCTTTGAGGTAGAATTATGATCATGTTGAATTTTTGCCATTTGTAAATTCTTATAGTGGATGGATGGAGGTGCCTTCCTTTTTATATGGTCTTATGGCTTGGTGATAAATTTTGATGGGCATCCCCTTTGAGGTAGAATTATGATCATGTTGAATTTTTGCCATTTGTAAATTCTTATAGTGGATGGATGGAGGTGCCTTCCTTTTTATATGGTCTTATGGCTTGGTGATAAATTTTGATGGGCATCCCCTTTGAGGTAGAATTATGATCATGTTGAATTTTTGCCATTTGTAAATTCTTATAGTGGATGGATGGAGGTGCCTTCCTTTTTATATGGTCTTATGGCTTGGTGATAAATTTTGATGGGCATCCCCTTTGAGGTAGAATTATGATCATGTTGAATTTTTGCCATTTGTAAATTCTTATAGCGGATGGATGGAGGTGCCTTCCTTTTTATATGGTCTTATGGCTTGGTGATAAATTTTGATGGGCATCCCCTTTGAGGTAGAATTATGATCATGTTGAATTTTTGCCATTTGTAAATTCTTATAGTGGATGGATGGAGGTGCCTTCCTTTTTATATGGTCTTATGGCTTGGTGATAAATTTTGATGGGCATCCCCTTTGAGGTAGAATTATGATCATGTTGAATTTTTGCCATTTGTAAATTCTTATAGCGGATGGATGGAGGTGACTTCCTTTTTATATGGTCTTATGGCTTGGTGATAAATTTTGATGGGCATCCCCTTTGAGGTAGAATTATGATCATGTTGAATTTTTGCCATTTGTAAATTCTTATAGCGGATGGATGGAGGTGCCTTCCTTTTTATATGGTCTTATGGCTTGGTGATAAATTTTGATGGGCATCCCCTTTGAGGTAGAATTATGATCATGTTGAATTTTTGCCATTTGTAAATTCTTATAGTGGATGGATGGAGGTGCCTTCCTTTTTATATGGTCTTATGGCTTTACCCAGACCAGTGAACTGTTGGTACCTTCTTCCTGATGGCCCCAGGAATTGCCTTTCTGTGAAACTATATACCTTGGCATTACCGTAGCTCAGCTGGTTTCCCCTCTCATTTAATCTGTGTTGTCCTACCAATTTACTAAGTATGTCTCATTTGATTGGTCAGCTTAAATGGAATAATTAAGCACCCAAATGTGTTTCAGCTGAATTTATTACCTACTTTGTTACCAATACAAAGGGAGTGGAGGTGTTTTATATATATATATATATATATATATATATATATATATATGTACTTTTGCATGTGTCAGATTTTAATAGGCTTATTTAAATACCAAAATGTCATGAATATGGCAATGAAGATGAGGACAACAGTCTGATTGATGTAAATGGTGCAAACCATATCTCAGAAATATAGACAGGTCCCGAAGCAAGCTGGAGTGTACAATGGCCAAAACATTGTGACTATCACAATAAAGACGAGAACAGTCTAACTAGTGTTAATAGTGTAAATAATTACAATACTTCATCTCAGAAATTTAGACAGGTCCTGAAGGATGCTGGAGAGTACAATAGCCGAAAGGTTATGAATATAGCAATTAAAAATGAGAACAACAGTCTGAACAATGTAAATAGTTACAATTCCTCACCCATGAAACATAGATACAGAAAACAATATTTGATGATTTGTAGAAAGATCAGATGAAGATGGAGAAAGAAATTGGGTTTTACCTTTTATTCTGTGAAGCGAGGAGATATTCCAGACCCCATATGTCCTTTGTAGATGAAGAATGTCCATGTAAACTTTGCATCTTTGTGTCTCAACTAGGTTTTAGTAAACCTTGCTATATTTCCAATATGTTTCGACTTTTACAAAAATACTTCATTATATACTATGTCTACTCATGTCTCTCTACAAATTCAGTTAATTTTATTTCTGTATGGTACAAGTGTAAGTTGAGGAATAAGCTGATTGCTAAATCCTTTGTGAGGATGATTGATCATTGTCAAGGACTCTTGAAATATGGCCTTGTAACAGAGTTGGATTATTGTTGGCCTTGGGTGAATGAGACCATGAGATCTTAGCAAGGACCGTCATTCTTTGAAGCTTGTGGACTGGCATAACAGAAAACTCTGTCAGTTGAGGACCTAAAACAGCAACAACAACTAAACTGGATAGCTCATGGAACTTGAACAGCAAATAATGACATAATCAAGATGTTGACATTGCACACTACTTCAAACAAAAGGTTAGGAAGGAAACTCCCATTAGTACTGAAAAGTTTAATAATAAGTGAACTTGAAAAAGCTATTTTCCTGAAAAAAATTTTCTTAAAATTTCAACTGGAAGTTGTACTACTGTTCGATGGCTGTATGCCAAATGTTTACTTGTAAGGAAATAGCTAATTAGAGATTAGGAGAACTGATACTACACTTTAATCCTAGCTCAATGACCAAGAAGTAAAGAAATGTTTGACATGAGTAGCACTGACTATTGGTCAATAAATGCCAAAAATTTCCTTTGTAGGGATACAAAAGATGATCATCTCCCTTTGGTAATGATGAACTCACATGATAGCTACTTAATGATGTGATTGCATAATGACAAAAATGGCAGTCAGTCAGTTTCCAGAAGTCAAACGAAGCAATTGTTTTTTAGCACAGGCAAGGCAAATACCTCACCCAGATAGAGGCTAAATCTGCCTCCCCCAGCCAGTTAACATGTGATTCAGTTTACAAGCTCATGGTGCTGCTTCATTTTGAGAATATATCTTCCCCAGATATATAAAGAAACTATATCCAGCTCACAGTCCTCATGTTGGGAAAATCCGAGACTCACTGTTTACCTGTTTATGGCTAGAGACATAGCGAGTAGTCTGGTCTGCTCGAATCTGGAACGTTAAATATGGCTTCTCCAGAAACACAGAAGAATCTCCATTTTTGTATGTAAGACTTTTTGTCACTTTTCACACTGCTTGTTGTGTAAACATGTGTTATAGTTTCTCCAAGTGGGACAAATGCATATATAATTTTGTGCATGAATTAGTGGTATAAAACTATCTCAGAGAACAAAGCATGTTTGTCATTGTTTTTTCCTTCAGCTATTCTGTTCTGTCTGTGAAATATGGTGTTATTATACCATGGATATAATAATGCTCACAATGGGGGAAATGAAAATGGGGGAATAAACCTTTCTTCCATAGCTCATCCATTATCTTGTTCAACCCAATGTGATATGATATTATTAATTCTCCATCATTTTTTTTTTTATCCGTTCATTCTAAGCAAGGGGATAAGGACACAAAGATGCAGTGGGGTGGCTAATGTGAGTAGAGGAGAACGAAGATACTTTAGAAGGAACCGGACAACCAATCATAAACAGAAAACAAGGGATGAATCTCTATTCCTAAAGAATCTGCTAATATTACCCTTAGCATTAGAAATGAGGAGAACAGACACTTTGCTTTTCTCCCAGTTTGATGGCCAGGGAGTGAAGAAAAATTATAACTTTAGAAGCGCTGGCTGTTTTGTCAATAGATGCCAAATGTTTCCTCATAAGGAAACCACTAATATTACAATTAGCATTAGTGATTGAAAGAGTTTACATATTTAATCAATCCTACTTGTTATATCACAGATAGCATAAACAACGTTTCTGTAAATCATATGAGAATTCATAATATGTGAAGTGCTAAAAATGTCTTTTGATTTTTCTTAATTTCTTTGCATTGTTTTAAAGTCAATGCTTTTTAGTGTCAGCCATGTTTATTATTTGTTGTTTTTGTCTGTGATGTCATGCTTAACATTAACAAATAGCCAATGACATTTGGTTGAAAGAACCTCAAGCCATGATGTGTTCCAGTTCTGCTGTTTCCCCACATGACTTTTACAATTCTAACAAGAAATTCAATGCTATTACTTTATAAACTCAATCAAGTTCCAACTTTTCATCAGTATATTGTAAATAATTCATTTTTAAAGTGCAAATTATTTTTCTTTGTTACAAAGGGGAAGTAACAGTGAAGATTTGTTTTTTTTAATAGTTCTATTGTTTTCTTTAACACTTGTTGATAATATTTCAGCTTTTACACTCATCATGTTTCCTGGATTACCAGGTGTAAGAAACATTTTTATTCTACCATTTTTCAGAAAGTTGACATACCTTTGTTGTTTCTGACAAGTTTTACCTGTTCTTTTTCTTTGGCCTCTTTACAAAATTCTGAAATCAACCATTTTTGTCTTTTCATGTATTTTTCAGAACATTCAGACAATATTTGTTGCCTTTCAAAGAATATTTTGAATAATA
Source organism: Acanthosepion esculentum (assembly GCA_964036315.1). Lineage (NCBI taxonomy): Eukaryota > Metazoa > Mollusca > Cephalopoda > Sepiida > Sepiidae > Acanthosepion > Acanthosepion esculentum. The sequence goes on along the minus strand of OZ038508.1, from coordinate 16,852,034 downwards.
TATTGTCTGGATTTCTGAGATAAGTTTGTTTCATTAATCTGTATATTTTTTTTTTTTTAAATATTTAGAAAACTTCACGTAATAAGGCCAATAAATATCTCAGCTAAGTGCAGGGGTGACTTGCTATGACTCATGTCTCTCACAAATATCTTAAAAGGTCAAGGAGAGTAAGAGTGGTTGACTTGGAGAGGCTTTGTCTTGTATGTTCTTGACCTGTGGTGACACAGCCATCATTGTCCATAATATAATAATGATTACAATGGTTATCATGGGGTCCCAAAAAAATTGACATGCTTTTCTTGAGAACAAAGATTTCAAAAGAAGCGTCCTATACAAATAGAAGATAATAATGAATTGTAATATTCTAAATGTTTTCTTACAATATCCCCAAATCATTTCTGATTTAGGCATTCCAAAATGCCTTTAGCATTTTCTTATACTAGGTGTATCAGCAAAATTGTCCAACTGTTAGATTAATCTCCGAACTGCTGCATCTTAGAAATGATTAAAGATATCTTACTGGAATTCTGCAAGGTCCTTATAACACTATTTTACTCTGAGCAATAAGAATTTATAATGACTCTCAAAGCTTAACAGAAGTATTGTGATGAAATTGATCATAAACAAAAATGACATGTTCATTATTAATTAATCATAGCTAAGGATTGGAAGCTCATGATAGATTTAAATACAGTTTTTATATATATATATATATTATTCCAGGATCATTTTCCGACTTATTCTCTAACCTTCTAACTTCTAAGGTACCTCAAATGTTTCAAATACAATTTCATTTTCAAGTCTTTTTCCACTGTTATTTGGACTGTCATATTTGAAACTCCACTTTCATGTGCCAAATGTCATATGGATTGAGTTGGATCTTTTCTAATTGATCTCTTTTAGCTCCAAGTTGAAATGATGACCCCTCTTCTTGTTGTGACCTCCTGATCCAGTTTTCCTCTCTGCTGTTCCCTTTTTGTTAGATTTATTCAAAATTCTCTTGATGCTTCTTGAATGGACTTTAAGGATGGAAGCCAGAGTATGAATGTGGGTACCACTACTGAAGGCCTGAATGATCTTTTTCCTCTCACCATTGCTCAATTGGGAAGACATAGTGGGGCTGACACAAAATGATTTTAACCTGTTCTCTTTCTAGCTGAATAACTCTAAGGGCTTCACAATGATTTTTATGACAAATGGTGTCAAAATGGTTAAACACCAAATCTGAAAACCAGGGAAAAAAACTGAATTAGTTTAGTGTTTTTTTTTGTTTTCTTTTTCGATATTAAACATTCTGTGGGATGGATGATTATGCTGTTACACCATTTGGAGAATTTTCCTGTTATACACAGTAGAACTATAGAATTTGTCCACGTCAGTAAAAAAAAATATTTGCTTAGAGAAAATGCTTGCCCCTTTATCATTTTTGAGATGATGGTGGGACAAGAGGGATATTATTAGTTAACTATTCTTTTCCTCAATTTTATTCTTTCTTTCTCTTCGCTATATGGTCATGGCGGCAAATCTGTTCAGAAATGTTTAAACTGTCAGTTGTATACAAGTGCTAAGTTTAGTGACTAAAAAGGTGTTCAAGCCAAGGAAGCATGTAGGTCATAGGAGAAGCATCCTTCTTTGAAACTGTATAATAAAATTCCACAAAGTGCAAATCTCCATGTACACATAGGTAGGCTCCTCACAAAAATCCTTTGGTAAGAAACGTCAGTTGCTTTTATAGCAGTTTGGTGGACCTTATCGAGTTATTGATTTGTGGAGTATAGAAATGGATTAACGTATTTTTCTATGCAATTTATTTATTGTAAAATCAAAAAAGTGAAATCATAAATCAATTGTCAGTATATCCTTTGTTCAATTTTTTTCACATTCCATTTTAAAAATGAGCCCTAATTCTAAATATTGGGTTGATATCGATCATGAAATCGTAATATTTTTAACATCAGTCACAAGATTATTTGACAACTTTTTTTATTTCCACACGTTTTTTAAAATTTTCTTAAGAAAAACAACAACAACAATAATAATATACTCCTTGCTATAAATGATATTTAAGTTTCCATGTTATCTGCATATGTCTTTCAAAATTTCCCATCTATTATGCATCTCTCTCTGATCAAAAGATTTCTTCTTTCCTTTCTTGGAAATTGCATTTTATTCTTTTTTTCCAAACATTCTGAATGCATTATCTATCTCAGTCTTTTCTTATCTGTCTATCTCAGTCTTTTCTTATCTATCTATCTCAGTCTGTTCTTATCTGTCTGTCTATCTCAGTCTGTTCTTATCTATCTATCTATCTCAGTCTGTTCTTATCTATCTATCTATCTCAGTCTGTTCTTATCTATCTATCTATCTCAGTCTGTTCTTATCTATCTATCTATCTCAGTCTGTTCTTATCTATCTATCTATCTCAGTCTGTTCTTATCTATCTATCTATCTCAGTCTGTTCTTATCTATCTATCTATCTCAGTCTGTTCTTATCTATCTATCTATCTCAGTCTGTTCTTATCTATCTATCTATCTCAGTCTGTTCTTATCTATCTATCTATCTCAGTCTGTTCTTATCTATCTATCTATCTCAGTCTGTTCTTATCTATCTATCTATCTCAGTCTGTTCTTATCTATCTATCGATCTCAGTCTGTTCTTATCTATCTATCTATCTCAGTCTGTTCTTATCTATCTATCGATCTCAGTCTGTTCTTATCTATCTATCTATCTCAGTCTGTTCTTATCTATCTATCTATCTCAGTCTGTTCTTATCTATCTATCTATCTCAGTCTGTTCTTATCTATCTATCTATCTCAGTCTGTTCTTATCTATCTATCTATCTCAGTCTGTTCTTATCTATCTATCTATCTCAGTCTGTTCTTATCTATCTATCTATCTCAGTCTGTTCTTATCTATCTATCTATCTCAGTCTGTTCTTATCTATCTATCTATCTCAGTCTGTTCTTATCTATCTATCTATCTCAGTCTGTTCTTATCTATCTATCTATCTCAGTCTGTTCTTATCTATCTATCTATCTCAGTCTGTTCTTATCTATCTATCTATCTCAGTCTGTTCTTATCTATCTATCTATCTCAGTCTGTTCTTATCTATCTATCTATCTCAGTCTGTTCTTATCTATCTATCTATCTCAGTCTGTTCTTATCTATCTATCGATCTCAGTCTGTTCTTATCTATCTATCGATCTCAGTCTGTTCTTATCTATCTATCGATCTCAGTCTTTTCTTATCTATCTATCGATCTCAGTCTGTTCTTATCTATCTATCTATCTCAGTCTGTTCTTATCTATCTATCTATCTCAGTCTGTTCTTATCTGTCTGTCTATCTCAGTCTGTTCTTATCTGTCTGTCTATCTCAGTCTGTTCTTATCTATCTATCTATCTCAGTCTGTTCTTATCTATCTATCTATCTCAGTCTGTTCTTATCTATCTATCTATCTCAGTCTGTTCTTATCTATCTATCTATCTCAGTCTGTTCTTATCTATCTATCGATCTCAGTCTGTTATCTATCTATCGATCTCAGTCTTTTCTTATCTATCTATCGATCTCAGTCTTTTCTTATCTGTCTATCTATCTATATATATATATATATATATATATATATATATGGAGAGATAGATAACAGACTGGGATAGATTATTCTTCTTATTATTATTCTACTTATTATTAAAAAGTAGTAGTAGAATAATAATAATAATAATAATCATCATCCCGAAGCTGATATTGATCGCCTGTATGTGCCTAGATCAGGAGGCAGAGGACTAGTTCAACTAGAACTATCCTACAAAAGTACAACAATTGGCCTCCAAAGATACTTGGAAAATACAGAAGACTGGATGATCGTATGTTTCAAGGAACATGAAAGTAGTAAGTGTCTTTACTCTGTAGTAAAGGAAGCCGACAAATTCAAAATGAAGTTTCAAATGGGTGCAGAAATGCAAATACATCACTGTACACCGGCTGAAGCTGCAAAATACTTAAAAAAGAATGCAAAGACAAATGCGACCGACCAGATAAAGAAACAATGGCAAGATAAACTGCTCCACGGCCAATACTCTTACTGTACCAAACAAGCTGATGTAGACAAAAACTGTACCCATCAGTGGCTACGTAGTGCAGGGTTGAAAGCTGAAACTGAAGGTTTTATCCTTGCTGCACGGGACCAATGCTTGTTAACTAGGAATTATGAAACACATATACTAAAATACTGTGTTAGCCCAAGATGCATATTCTGTGATAAATATCCAGAAACCATTGATCATCTTATATCAGGTTGCACGATATTGGCACCCACTGAATATAAAACCTGGCATGACAGAGTGGGTCAAGATCTGCACTGGAAAATTTGCAACTCGTATGGGAAGGAAACTGAAAGAAACTGGTACGAACACTACCCTGACCCGGTTATGGAGATAGAACCTGTTACAATTCTATGGGACTACACAATACACACTGACAGAACAATCAAAGCCAACTGCCCAGACATTGTTATTAAAGAACACAAATAAAATAAGTGCCTCCTTATTGATATGGCAGTCCCTGCAGACTGCAATGTATCTTTGAAGATATTCGAAAAGCTGTCAAAATAAAAGGACCTTGAAATAGAAATCTCAAAAATGTGGCACATGGGAACATCAACAATTCCTGTTGTAGTTGGAGCCCTTGGACTGGTTGGAAAAGATTCCAGTAGGCTGATTGAAGGGATCCCTGGAAGTCCATGTCTCAAAGAGATACAAAAAATTGTTCTAACAAGTAAAGCCCACACTTTACAAAGGGCTTTATCTATGTAATTACTTTTTTTATTTTATTTTTATTTATTTATTTTTTTTGCAGTGGAAAGTGTCATGATGCCATTTCTAACCTTAGGTCCCTGGGCGGGACCCGGAAAGAAATGTGTAAATGCCACATATCAAAGGAAATAAAAACATTATTAATAATAATAATAATAATAATAATAAGTAGAATAATAACAATAATATTTGTGTCAAATTACAAAATGTTTTTCAAGTTTTTATTTCCATTGAAGGAAGAGAACTGATGCTTTTTCTTTTTTTTAAATGAAATTCTTCACATAATTTTTGGGGTAGAATTTTCTAGTAAGCCAATGTTATTACCTTTAGACTGAATACATTAGCCGTTATCATCTATAACCAATATTCATCTATTATTAGGTATTTGTGGGGGGGGCTTCCTTATGGATCAGACAAGGTAAAAATATAATTTTTTGATAATATCAAAATTAGTTTTGACTGAAGGAATTGTTTCTTTTGATTACTTTTACATTTATTTGGCAAAAATAGATAATAAAATTGTGCAAATAAAAACAGCTTGAAGCATTTCTTTGCCCATGGCACCTATTGTTGACACTCGCATCAGATACTTTTTGCCTGAAAGAAAAATACTAGTGTAGATATCCAGTGAGATTAGACATGACTGACACAAGGTCATGATTGTTGAGTTCTCTTGAGAGTATAATAATAGAGCAACCTCGAGGCTCACAAGCAATGCCTTTTTAGACTGACTTGTTAACCATCACTACATAATGGGTTTTAAATGGATTTCCACCAAGCCTGGCACAAGGCTATGGTAATAGAAGAGCCTTGAAGCTCACTCAAAATGGTTTATGAGACTAACTTGTTAACCATTAATTTATTGCAGGGGTTATAAATCTCATGAAGAACAAAAGGAGACGACCGTAGTTGGGATCATTGAGTCAATATGAAAGATCTTTCCCTTAGCTGCATAATATATGCTTCACCATGGCTACATGACTGACGAGGCAGATTTTTTTCCCCGCATTAGGTTGCCATTTCTTTTTGTGGTAGATCATTTGCCACCCAAGACTATAGAACCCAGTCTGTCCTGCTATTTTACCCACAGCTGGGGGGAGAGGAAGAAGATTCATACCTTTTCCAAGGGTATTAGCATGTAAGTGAATGTAACAGATTCAACTGGCATTCGAACTCAGCTCTCCAATTCCTCAATCCGAGCCACTATCCATTACTCCACCGTGTCTCCTCTACATACAGCCACATACAGTTTTGAATTAGGTGTTTTTCCTTCTCCTAGACTGGTTGCCACCCAAGTTTATAGGACCCAGTTTTTCCTGTTGTTTACCCATAGCTAGGGTGGGGGAGAAGTGTTCTTTCCTAAGGGTATGAGCATGTAAGTGAATATAATGAGCTTGACTGGAATTCGAACTTGGTTCACTGATTCCACCACCAGAGCCACAATCTATTACTCTCTGGCAGTTCATGAGGAATGGCTTTTTAAACTGACTTGTTAACCATCACTATAAAACTGGGGTTCTAAATCATGGCACAAGGCTATGATAATAGAACAACTTTGAAGCTCACTCAAAATGGCTTATGAAATTGACTTGTTAACCATTACTCTATGGCAAGGGTTTTAAATCTTATGAAGAACAAAGTGGTCAAAAAGTTTTCTTTTTAACTTTACTGTTTGGTTCTTCTGTTTTCTGCCATATTTTTATAATTCCCTTATTTCAAAATATTTTATCTTTCTAAATAAAGAACTGTTTTCAGTGCCTTTTACAGTTCTCCAGGGAAGTGAAATTCTTTTCATTAAGAACCAATATCTGACACGTATGGCAGTTGAGCTAAAAGTTCTTATTTTAGCAATAATTATTTTGTCTGGTCATCAAAGAAATATGTCATTAAGCAATGTCTAGCCTGGTCAGTATTAAGATGGGTGACTGCTTGGGAATACCAGTTGCTGGATGTATAAGTGGTTTAATGCTTAATGGCTTGGAATTATTAGTCAGAGAGTTGTTTCAATTCCAGTTGGGTTTGTTATATTCATTTATACACAAATATCCTTCGGGAAGGTAATGAATCCACCTTTTCTCTCCCAGCTATGGATTAATTAGTAAGACTTGTATCTCTAAATCATTATTATCAACAAAAATTCTTACAACTCAAAATATTTTCTGGCATTAAATAACCTACAAAGGGTTGGTGTGCCATAAAAAAAAAAAAATAAATCCAAAAATATGTAATTAAATATGATACTGATGGAATAATATGTGCTTGTCTTAACTAATTTTGGACAGATGTATTCTGTCAGTTGATGCTTTCCATTAACTTATTGCAGTACTTCCAACAGTAGCAACAACTAAAATGGTTAGCAAATGTAACCAAAATAGAAACACTACCAAAAATAAAAGGTTAGGAAGGAAACTCCCATGAGGAGTAGAAAGAACCATAGAAGTGTCTGAAAAGTCTAATTTTCTTCAAAAAATAAGAGAAAGATTTTATAAATTTCAACTAATAGTAACACTAATAATTTGAGAATAAATGCCAAATGATTCTTGTCTAGAGACTGCTAATTTCACCACTACCATTCATAATGCCATTTGACGTCAAAATGATTTTTATAATTTCGATCTTATTAAGCTTTGACCTAGTCTTGAACACAGATCACTGGCACCAATGGAAAATATCCAACTCTTTCAGTCTGTTTGCAGTCTTCTTTGATATTTGGATACTGTTTGGTAACCTAGAACTACTGCAGGAAAAAACAGTAATCATGCCGCCAATGAAGCTTTCATCTGATGATGACCCTAGGGTCAGGAATGGTGTCAGACATTACTGATAACTCTGACCCCCACCAACAGAATATATCACTAGACTTAGTAAGTTCCTCTTGAACATTTGGGAATGTCAAATTCATTAAGTTACAGCCTGATCTTGGAGCCTCTTTAAATTATTCTTCCTTCTTTCTGATGTGGCTTCAGTAGTAAAAGACCACAGACAAATTATTATTTGGGTTTTGTTGTGATATCAATGAACACTTTACCACTTTTGTGATGCCACTGAATACTTGTTGTCACTTACGTACTGCTCATTATAGTAGAGACTTTGTAATCGCAGCCGTAGAACAATACTGGTGTCAGATGCCTTCAAATATCACTTGCACTAATAGTACTTGATAATACTTGCTTGACAAGTAACCTGTATCAGTCAGTTATGTGCCATGTGTGATACACACTTAGGCGATCATGTATCTTTTGACATGGCAAATTTTTTTCCTACAGTAGGTTGCCATTTCTTTCTGCGGTAGACCACTTACCATCCAAGGCTATAGAGCCTGGTTTGTCCTGCTATTTACCCATAGCTGGAGTGGGGAGAAAAAGAGGATTCATACTTTTCCCAAGGTTATTAGCACGTAAGTGAATGTAATGGCTTCGAATGGAATTTGAACTCGGCTCTTCCATTCCTCAATCTGAGCTGTTATCCATTACTCCACCATGCCTTCACCAGACCTGAATAGAGAAGTAATATAAAGAATAACAGTCCGAATAGAAATAGTGATCCGAATATTAATAGAGGATAGAATGGAGGTCAATTAGACATCATGCAGCCTCCTACTTATGTGTTTCCTCTATGGTCATATAGTCTGTTTAATTCAATAATGGGATCACTCGTCTTTGTTCACTGGTGGTCTATGTTCAAACTCAAGTGTCAGTAGTAACACTTTATTCCAATATAATGTTAAATATTGTTATTCTTCATTATTTACATTATTCAGACTATTGTCCTCATCTTTGTTGCCATATTTATTACAACGTTTCAGCCTTTCAGTATCTATCCATATTTCTGAGATGAGGTATTATGTACATTATTGACATTATTCAGACTATTGTCCTCATCTTTGTCGCCAGATTTATTACGTTTTGGCGCTTCAGTATCTGTCTATATTTCTGAGATGAGGTATTATGTACACTATTTACATTATTTGGACTATTGTCCTCATCTTTGTAACCATATTTATTACAACGTTTCAGCCCTTTCAGTATGGTAACAAAGATGAGGACAATTGTCCGAATAATGTAAATAGTGTACATAATACCTCATCTCAGAAATATAGACAGATACTGAAAGGCCGAAACGTAATAAATATGGCGACAAAGATGAGGACAATAGTATGAATAATGTAAATAGTATACATAATACCGCGTTTCAGAAATATAGACAGATACTGGACGGCTGGAATGTTGTAATAAATATGGCGACAAAGATGAGAACAATAGTCTGAATAATGTAAATAGTGTACATAATACCTCATCTTAGAAATATAGACAGATACTGAAAGGCCGAAACGTTATGATAAATATGGCGACAAAGATGAGGACAATAGTCTGAATAATGTAAATAGTGTACATAATACCTCATCTCAGAAATATAGACAGATACTGAAAGGCCGAAACGTTGTAATAAATATAGCGACAAAGATGAGGACAATAGTCCGAATAATGTAAATAGTGTACATAATACCTCATCTCAGAGATATAGACAGATATTGTCATTCTTTTTTAAAATTTCTACTTATGGCTTCTTCTGTGTGCCTCATCCCTTTCTATAGCTTTCTGTCATTTTTATCTCTTAGACATGTTTATATTGGTCTATGTTTCTGAGATGTGGTATTGTAATTATTTAGTATCTGCCTATATTTCTGAGATGAGGTATTATGTACACTATTTACATTATTCGGACTATTGTCCTCATCTTTGTTGCCATATTTATTACGTTTCGGCCTTTCAGTATCTGTGATCAAAGCACAAATTAGAAAGTGTCCTGATAATAAAAAAAAAAAAAATTCCTTAGGATTTTTAAATTCAGATGGATTATCCCAGGAGACCGGATCTTATTATTGTCAATGAGCAGATCAGTGAGCAGATGTTGGTGTGAGAGAAGCTTACAGAATCACAGAGTAAAAAATTGCAAAATACTTGACCTTAAAAGGACATGAACATAATTGTAATCATCATTACTGGAGAGCTTGGAATAGTCCTGAAAAGTCATTTACAGAAATTGGAATAAGTTTTGAAGACAAGAAATTCAATTACAACAATATTGAAAACAGATGAAAGATTTGTCATTTGATCAATAATGAGAGTCACTAGATAACTTTTCTTCATCTATGTGCCAGGGTCCTTGCCGTATGTGATCATGGGTCTCCATAACCTCCTATCACTTGGAATGCTCAGTAGAATTTCTCCCTTTGCCAAGACTCCTGCACTTCGTTTTTCCGCCCATTCATACAAGCTCATCAGCTAGGTGGTTCACTACCTTCCCCTATCTCTATTGCTCTCAATATGCCCTGTGAAGGTTAAGTTCTCCAAGCCCACCTTCCTCATTATGTGTCCTAGAAATCTCTGCTATCTCTGCGTGTTTCTGAGTATAAGAGTTCTTTTTGTTTCCATTTTCCTTTAAATGCCTTCATTGCTTCTTCCATAGAATTCTCAGTATCCTTCTGTAGAATAACATTTCCGAGTTCTGTGGGGAGATTATCCAGCATTCATTCCCATATAAAACAATTGAATTTCTTATTTTCTAGAGAAATTTTCCTGTTTCTTAATACTTTGCTTAGCTTTTGGAAGGCATCTTTCATCATTCCAATGTGCCATTGCATCTGGTGTCACATTCTTCATCCCTATTTAAAACACTTCCTAGATATTTAAACTTCTGTACTTGTCTGATACTGACATTTCCAAATTCATAGTTGACATCTTGATCATTTTCTCTTGTTAACAACTATACTTTCTGTTTTCTTGTAAGTTGAGGGCGTGTCCTTTCTTCTTACTTTACTACCCTGTCTAGGAAGCACTCATAAAATAATATTATCTGTATAATAATTTTTACCAAAAAAAAATTATTTCGTCTTGCAATTACAATGGAAAAAGTAATAAAGTTGTGAATGGCTTAATACTGGCCATAGCAAATATATTCCAAGGCTTTTGGGTATGTTTAAAGATTTTATCTGTAGAGTTAATGTTTTATGGGAATTGCAGTAAGTGTTACATTTACCATAAATAGGTAGGTATGAACAAGTTTATTAATAATGATAAAAGTAAAAAGACAAAAATGGCAGATCTAAGGACAGTGAATTTGACCAAACAGATTCAAGAAATATTTATAAGCAATCAAGGACACATCTTTAACTCCAATTTGTTAATATTATTGGTATTACCACCACCACTACTACTACTACTACTACTACTACTACTCGTAATAATGATAATAATTCTAATAATAAAACAAATGAACAAGTTAATATAATGTCTATTTTCAGATATACGTAGATGGTGGTGAGGGTTTTTTTCTTTTCCTTAAGATGAAAAAAAATTGGAATGCTCAGTAGGATTTCTCCCTTTGCCAAGACTCCTGCACTCCCTGTTTTGCCACCCATTTATATAAGCTCATCAGCTAGGTGGTTCACTACCTTCCCCTATCTCTATTGCTCTCAATATGCCCTGTGAAGGTTAAGTTCTCCAAGCCCACCTTCCTCATTATGTGTCCTAGAAATCTCTATCTCTTCTTGAATCTGAGTGTAAGAGTTCTTTTTGTTTCCATTTTCCTTTAAATGTCCTCATTGCTCACACCACACAAATGATTATAAGGCTGAGTTTGAAAGGTTAATAGTTGAATTAAAATTTTAAAAAAAGAACAAAAATTTTATGTTTTATTTTCCTTGATCTTGATACTATATTGAAATATGTTTAAAAGTGCTAGAATTTTTTTAATACTATAATTCACCCAATAAAAGACTCAAACGTTACTCAAAATAGTTATTGTTAAAAATAGTAAAATAATGTTTGATGGCAATGAAACATGAGGTGGTCAGAAATGAAGATTCCGAGGATAAGGAGGATAGATATCATATGCTCCAGAATAATCATTTAAAAATGTTATTGTTGAAGTGTTATGTTTCTTTTTTCATAATAAATATAGTTTAAAAAATGCCTGATAATTATGCACCAACCCAATATAAAGACATTTCATCCATTTTCAATATCTATTGTTTAGTCAGTCAATGTGCTATGCATGATACACACTTAGGCAATCATGTATCTTTTGATACATGACTGGAGAGGCAGATTTTTTCCTGCAGTAGGTTGCCATTTCTTTCTGCAATGTACGAGTTGCCATCCAAGGCTACAGAACCTGGTCTGTCCTGCTATTTACCCATAGCTGGTGGGAGAAGAGGATTTATACCTTTCCAAAGACATGTAAGTGAATGTAATGGATTCAACTGGAATTTGAACTCTGCTCTCCGAATCCTCAATCCAAGCTGCTATCCATTACTCCACCGTGCCTCTTCCCATTGATTAGAAGAAGCTGAAAAATAGTCGTCACGTGATAATTTGGAAGATGTTTTTTAGGTTAATGCTAAAATACGCTACATAATATTTTTGAAAATTTTGGTTATAGGCAAATAATTTTTCTGTTAATGAAAAGTAAAAATTAGATTTATTCTCAGTAAGATTTAATTAAAATAAGAATTCCACTATTCTTTTCATTTTGAAATTAGCGAAACAACATCGATATTTTTAGCCGATATCTCCCTTTGATGGAGTTGTGTACTGAGCACTACAACTGAAAATAAACATTTTTTTTTTTCATATAACGATAGATTAATCACTTGAGATCATTTCTTCTTCCATGTACCTTGTCGCTTCAGGACGTGGAAGATCACAGCTATGCTCAACTTCTTCCTCCTTTGTGAACCATAGCAGTTTCTCTCCCTTTGCTAACCCTCCTTCTCCCTGTTCCACTAGACTTTTGCATGCATGACATCATCAGGTAGGTGGCCTGCTGTCTTCCCCTGTCCTTCTGGCTCATGATATACTCCCCCCACCCGCCACTCTTGTCCCTTGTGGCTCTTAGCTGTTTCTCTCCCTTTGCTAAGGATCGCCCAACCTTCTGACATCTACTTAAACAAGCTGGTTAGGTAGGTCGCCTACTGCCTTCTCTTCTCTCTCTTGCCATCAATAAGCTCTGTGAAGGTTAATTTTTTCAGGTCCTCTTTCTTCATTATGAACCCCCCATAATTGAGGTATCTCTTCCTGATTCTGAGCATAAATGTTCTTTTTATTACTATTTCCTTTAAAATTTCCCTGTTGCTTACTTCATGGAATTCTCATCATCCTTCTGTAGAACCACATTTTTGCTGGCTCCAGTTTTCACTCCATCTGTGCGGAGATTGCCCAGCATTCACTTCAATGCAAGAGGATTGATATAACATGGTAATCCAGCATTCTTTTCTTTGTTTCTAATGAATTTTTCCTGTTTCTTATTACTTTGCTTATCTTTTGGAAGTAATCTTTTGCTAATCAAAGATTGTGCTCATCGATAATAAATCCTGGTCAGGTTTCCTGCAACCTAAAAATAGCCTCACTATAGAAGTTGCTCAAGCCTGGGGAGAAAACACATCCCTGTCTTATGCCCCAGTATCATACTACCTTAATATTGAAAGATTTTTTTTTTTTTTTTAAATTAAATTTTATAAAATTTTCACTTTAAACATCGAGAGGATCTTATCTAATCACTACAATCTTAACTTTTTCAAGCCTAGGGTCAACCGTTATCCTCCCCATATATCCCCATAAATTGTGACACTTACTCTGTAACTCTCTAACTTGAGAGGTTCTTGGGTCTTTTACAAGATAAACATGTTTTTGTCTATATTTCTGAGATGTGGTGTTATGTACACTATTTATATTATTCGGACTATTGTCCTCATCTTTGTCGCCATATTTATTACATTTCGGCTGTTGTACGCTCTAGTTTTCTTCAGGTGGTTGGAATGTCGAACTGAACCCTTTATTTTGTTCACTGGGGTAGACTGTTCTAGTTCCACGTGCCATGTTTAATCAGCTATCTCCTGTTAATTCCCCTCTCCAAGTTCTCCACTGCCTTAACCGGGTATTTAACTCACACTCTGTGTCCTGTCGCTGGATCTAACTAACACCTTTATCAACTGTGCCATGTGTCCTCAAGGACACATGGCACAGTGGATAAATAATGGGTTCAGTTCGACATTCCAACCACCTGAATAAGGCCGGAGTGTACAATGGCCGAAACAATAAATATGGTGACAAAGATAAGGACAATAGTCCAAATAATGTAAATAGTGTGTATAAACATATTTATAAAAAAAACGGAAAACATTATAACCAGTGTTACTGAGTTTTGTGAAGTGAATATTTTACAAGTATATGATATAGATTTCATCCACCCAAATATTTGTTTTACTGATTTGAAGGTTGGGTTTCAAGACGACAAAAATCTTTTTTTTTTTCTCTTTTTCAAGAAATTCACACATGCCTCATCTTTTTTTTTTCTTTTTTTAAAGTTCCTTGTCATTTTGATGTTGATTTCACTGGATCCCTATCTACAAATCATGATTCATAGTAGGGGTCAGGGTTCAAAGTATTTTTTAAATTTCATTATTGCTTTTTTTGCTTGGGCTACATTTAAAAAAGAAAACAAAAAAAAACAATTGCTGTTTGATGAAAGTAACTTTGAAGATTTTTATCTTTAAAGCCTGGGAAAATTGCGAAACTCTGTGATGGATCTCTAGTTATGACGTACAGTTGGAAGATAAGAAAAGAAAAAGTCTCTCTCAACAAATAGAAGATAAAATTCTTTCCAGATTAATGGCTTCTATTTCTTCTTCTCCTAAGAGAAATACATTGTGAAAATCCCTATAGCTGTATGGACAAGAACACAATTTTATACTTTTCCTACATTTTACACTCGGACTCTTGTCCTTATCTTTACTGTTATTATCACAATATTTTGACCATTTATCCCTTCTGATGATCTTCAAGCGCTTGTTGATCTGTGCAACTTTCAGGGAACTTAAAACTGAAACCTTCACCTCATCAACGGGAGCAGACTTTTCAGGTTCCATTGACCAAGTTTACGGATATTTTGGTTGTTTTTCATTTTATTGTACTGCTCAGTTTTTGCTAGTCTAGTTTCCGCTGAGTCTGATTTTGTACGACCCAACCTTGGGATGGAAATCACAATTACTCTTTTTGTACTGCTCAGTTTTTGCTAGTCTAGTTTCCGCTGAGTCTGATTTTGTACGACCCAACCTTGGGATTGAAATCACAATTACTCTTTTTGTACTGCTCAGTTTTTGCTAGTCTAGTTTCCGCTGAGTCTGATTTTGTACGACCCAACCTTGGGATGGAAATCACAATTACTCTTTTTGTACTGCTCAGTTTTTGCTAGTCTAGTTTCCGCTGAGTCTGATTTTGTATGACCCAACCTTGGGATGGAAATCACAATTACTCTTTTTGTACTGCTCAGTTTTTGCTAGTCTAGTTTCCGCTGAGTCTGATTTTGTACGACCCAACCTTGGGATTGATATCACAATTACTCTTTTTGTACTGCTCAGTTTTTGCTAGTCTAGTTTCCGCTGAGTCTGATTTTGTACGACCCAACCTTGGGATGGAAATCACAATTACTCTTTTTGTACTGCTCAGTTTTTGCTAGTCTAGTTTCCGCTGAGTCTGATTTTGTACGACCCAACCTTGGGATGGAAATCACAATTACTCTTTTTGTACTGCTCAGTTTTTGCTAGTCTAGTTTCCGCTGAGTCTGATTTTGTACGACCCAACCTTGGGATGGAAATCACAATTACTCTTTTTGTACTGCTCAGTTTTTGCTAGTCTAGTTTCCGCTGAGTCTGATTTTGTACGACCCAACCTTGGGATGGAAATCACAATTACTCTTTTTGTACTGCTCAGTTTTTGCTAGTCTAGTTTCCGCTGAGTCTGATTTTGTACGACCCAACCTTGGGATGGAAATCACAATTACTCTTTTTGTACTGCTCAGTTTTTGCTAGTCTAGTTTCCGCTGAGTCTGATTTTGTACGACCCAACCTTGGGATGGAAATCACAATTACTCTTTTTGTACTGCTCAGTTTTTGCTAGTCTAGTTTCCGCTGAGTCTGATTTTGTACGACCCAACCTTGGGATGGAAATCACAATTACTCTTTTTGTACTGCTCAGTTTTTGCTAGTCTAGTTTCCGCTGAGTCTGATTTTGTACGACCCAACCTTGGGATGGAAATCACAATTACTCTTTTTGTACTGCTCAGTTTTTGCTAGTCTAGTTTCCGCTGAGTCTGATTTTGTACGACCCAACCTTGGGATTGAAATCACAATTACTCTTTTTGTACTGCTCAGTTTTTGCTAGTCTAGTTTCCGCTGAGTCTGATTTTGTACGACCCAACCTTGGGATTGAAATCACAATTACTCTTTTTGTACTGCTCAGTTTTTGCTAGTCTAGTTTCCGCTGAGTCTGATTTTGTACGACCCAACCTTGGGATTGAAATCACAATTACTCTTTTTGTACTGCTCAGTTTTTGCTAGTCTAGTTTCCGCTGAGTCTGATTTTGTACGACCCAACCTTGGGATTGAAATCACAATTACTCTTTTTGTACTGCTCAGTTTTTGCTAGTCTAGTTTCCGCTGAGTCTGATTTTGTACGACCCAACCTTGGGATGGAAATCACAATTACTCTTTTTGTACTGCTCAGTTTTTGCTAGTCTAGTTTCCGCTGAGTCTGATTTTGTACGACCCAACCTTGGGATGGAAATCACAATTACTCTTTTTGTACTGCTCAGTTTTTGCTAGTCTAGTTTCCGCTGAGTCTGATTTTGTACGACCCAACCTTGGGATGGAAATCACAATTACTCTTTTTGTACTGCTCAGTTTTTGCTAGTCTAGTTTCCGCTGAGTCTGATTTTGTACGACCCAACCTTGGGATGGAAATCACAATTACTCTTTTTGTACTGCTCAGTTTTTGCTAGTCTAGTTTCCGCTGAGTCTGATTTTGTACGACCCAACCTTGGGATGGAAATCACAATTACTCTTTTTGTACTGCTCAGTTTTTGCTAGTCTAGTTTCCGCTGAGTCTGATTTTGTACGACCCAACCTTGGGATGGAAATCACAATTACTCTTTTTGTACTGCTCAGTTTTTGCTAGTCTAGTTTCTTGTTCCATTCTTGAATAAAGAACTTGAAGACTTAAACCTAATCTGACTGCTGCGGCAACCCAACAACCCATGACTGTTTTTACTGCTGCTGCTGGCTTGCTTTCATCTAGCAACATCTCCCGTATCATATTTATTTCTATGCTAGGTCTACTAAGCAGGTTGTTGAGCAGGTTGTCATAGCGTAGCATAGGGGTTGGCCACCTTTTGCTAACTATATGCTGAATTACGGTTTTAAAATCATTCAGTGTGCCAACAGCATGCATATTTTTATACAAGTTGAGATCAATATACCTGTTCTACAATATATAGCTTAAATGTGCCAGAAGGTTGAAAGTATGGGACACCCAGTGAGGATTGAACTCACTACTAAGTCGTAATTGTTCTAGCAAGACAAGCTCTCTAACTATTACACCACCTTGAGATGCCCTACAATATATTTTATATAGTAATATGTAGTATATATACTTTAGTATAGTGTGACCCAAAAAAACGGGAACTTTTTAACAATCCAATAAAACGAAGAGTGATGGAAGAAAAATATTTAATTCATAGTAATTGAAACCTTAAAACATGCCATTTAAGAAACAATGATGGGATTTTCATTTTTTTTAAATTACGTCCTGTAGATGGCGTCCTCTTGTACGAATGCATTCTTGAAATCTGCTGTTGAGATTCCTCATTGACTGCTGGGATACTGTGAATTTCATTCTCGTTACTAAAATGGCGAAATGTTTACTTGCTCAAGGTCACTGTCTCGCAGTGTTGCCACTTGCTCATGTCTGGCAATACGCACTTCAAAAATTTCCGTTTTTTGGGGTCACTCTGTATATATTAAAATTGCAACAGCTGAATATCTTCTCTGCGTTGTAGCAGTTATTGGTTCAAACTTCATGATGTCATTTACAGCTGCATGCCATTGGAAATTGGTTATGTGCCACTTGTGGTTGCTGACTCCTGGCCTAGCATATGTACTCGTTCAGATATGAATGAAGATGAAAGTCTAGAACCAGTATGCAATAATGGATATATTTTATTGCAGAACCTCAGAAAACAGATGTACAGAGCACAGGGAAAGATTTCCAGTAGCAAGACAGTCATAAACTCATTCTTTTAGGGTTTTTTTTTTGGTTTAAATACATGGACTCACCCTTCAATCCACTAGTATCAAACAAAAGCTGAAATCTTCTGCTAAAAGCAATGAAGATGCGGACAAAAGTCCTTATAAGTCCTTATAATAATGATAATTTCTCATCACAGGAATTAAATAGAAGTCTTATAACTTATCAGATTTGGCAGTAGAAGAAAAATGTTTTAATTTTATCATTTACCATCTTCTAAAAAGGATATGTTTGGTAATAATGCATAATATCCAAATCTTCTATTCCTTCTGATCTTTTGAACAGGATTAGAGGTTTATCTCTTGTTTCTTGTTTAGTATTGACTTTCCAGTTCCTTGTAAATTCTACTATAAATTTATACTTGTAATGTCTCCACTTAAATTCTGAAACTTATATTATTACTGGGTTTCCAGTTTCTTTCTTCCCTTTTGCTTCTAGCAGCACTTTGCATCTTAGTGGTGTTAGCGCCTTGCTTGGGGTGAATTGATTAAAAAAAAAAAAATTTAGAATTAATGTTTATGAATTATTCTTACCTCTTCTGTCTTTGAGACTGAACGTACAAAAAATGCTTTATTTACCATTTTTCTTTAAGAACACAACTTGTTTGCAATAAAATAAGTTTCTTAATTCTCATATTATTTCTTTGTCTTTTTGTTTTGTGAGTTTGAAAGTAAGAGATTTACTGCACTCATCGTTTGCCAATGTAGGTATTAATATGCAACAAAATGATGGTGAAAGAATTATTAATTATTGTATCAGTTATGCATTTGATCCATCTTTTCCTGTGTGCCATATCTCTTCAGAATGTTAGAGATCATGGCTCTCCACATTTTCCTTTGTTGCTCTTTGTAATGCTTATCTTTTTATTATCCCCCTCATACACTGTTCTGCCATTCAGTGACACAAGCTTGTTAAGCAGTTACTCACTGTTTCCCTTTGTACGGCTTGCCTTTCACCCTTTGAGCCCTACATTCCTGAAGAATTTTAACCATTCTACCTGAGCTCCTGAGTCAAAATTCACAAATAATTGGTATGCAATGTTTCATGGTAGATATAAAAATAGTTACAAGTGTTTACCCACCATTCAACTGGTGGCTGGGCATTACGTCAATTTTCTCTACCACCAGCAAAGCAGTGGTCAGAGCTCAAAGGATTAATATGCCCTTTGATCTTACATGCTCTATCTATGGCATTTTTCAGCATGCTTCTGTAGAACCACATCTCTGTTGCTTTCATTTTACTCTTCATCTGTGATCAACTTGCCCTTTATTCACTGCTATATAGGAAGAACGATATTGCATAATATTTGTCTTTATACTACCCCTCCCACTCCCTGTTATACCAGCCAGTTATACAATCTCATCAGGTAGATTACTCTCTGTATCCCTCTTCCTCTCTAGCTTTCAATATGTCTCATGAGTGTCAAACTTTCCAAGCCCTCTTTCCTCATTATGCGACCCAGAAATTCAACTCTCACTTACTGATTTGAAGTATAAATGTCCTTTTTGTTTCCATTTTCCTTAAAACTTTGTTGTTGCTCGTAAGTTTTGACCATGTCATTCTCAGCATCCTTCAGTAGAATGTTCGATCCATCAATGTCATAAATTTTTATTTTCTTTGTAGACCAGTCGTCGTTTTTTCTAAGGAGTAGAATTGTCATAATGCAGCTTGGACATGTGCAACCCTTTTCAAATGCTGGAATCTCTTCTTTGTATAGTTGTTGTCAACACAACACAATACTTTGAGTGATGCATATTTTTCAGATATCCTAAAGTTTAGATGAAAAGAAAGGAAATATCCTTCTGTTGGTAACAACCAATTTAACATTCTTGTATCGATGCCGAAAGGAAGATAACACTAAACCTGAAACTGAAATGTAAGATTGATTTTGAAAGATCTGTAAAAAAAATAATAAAGAACTTGTTTCTGTGGGAAAGATGTTTGCTTTGTTCACATGGATTAAACCTGACAAGGCTTGAAGAATGCAATGACCAAAAAGTTAACGTGCAAAGAAGAGTTTCAAGTATTTGGAGAATGCAGTACACTTAATTCTTTTTTTGGCATGGTTTTGAAATAACACAGTCCAACAAAATAAACCAATTAATTTTTTTGCACTATTTTTTTTACCTTAACACAGTTTAAGCATCTTAATTCTATTTATTAAGGTATTTGTTGGATTTAATCCATCTAATTATATATATATATATAGTAATTGTCTATATTTTTGGGATGAGGGGTTTTCACTATGGATTTCGTTAATCGGACTGACTTCCTCATCTTGGTTGCTTTCCCCACAACGTGACACATGGCCGAGGCGACTAGGACGTTGAAACAGTGATTGCAAGTTCTCCCGATGTTCTGAGTTCAATCCCGAGCAAAGACATTGGCAGCGACAAACAAGAGCGGTGACAACGATAATAGAAGCAACAGCTGCAGCAACGATGGCGTCAAGCAGTAGTAGCAGCAGCGATGGCCTTAATGGAACGAGAACATGGTACCCCCGTACCAATAAAGGGTTGGGTTCGAAACTCCAGACCGACGGTTCCCGAGTTCGAGATGCACCTGAAGAAGGCCGGAGGATCAGACGGCCGAAACGTTGTGGGGAAAGCAACCAAGATGAGGAAGTCAGTCCGATTAACGAAATCCATAATATATATATATATATATATAAAAGTGGACATGGAAGTCAGCACTTAGAGGCGACAGTCTGTTTCATGCTAGTGCAATCGCCTGACGATTGCACTAGCATGAAACAGACTGTCGCCTCTAAGTGCTGACTTCCATGTCCACTTTTATATTTACACACGCTCTATCTCTGATATTGAGCACTTTACCCCATAAATATAGCACACTTTAAGACTATATTTCTGCATATATATATATATATATATATATAAAACAATTGAAAGTTAACAAACAACTCTATACAATAGCTATATAATAACTGCATACTCACCTATAATTATTTTTATTCAATAGTTTTTAGAATAGTCTTTGTAATCATCCCTGTTTATTCAGTAGCCATTGGAATAACACAATAAACTGGAAATAACTGACAATCCTACCCATAATACTCAAATTAGCTACTACCCATCCCATGTAGTTGAAGACTGCATTCACTCATGAAATAGATTCTCACCACTCTGTGTTGGCCTAAGTTTTCACTCTCCTACACTCAATTCTCTTTCTGCAGGACCTATGCACTCTACATACATCGTATTTCAAAAGAATGTATATGATTCCATGTTAGTTTAGAGTAGTGATGATGAAGAAGTGGTTCCACTAACTGCAAGTCCAATTCTAGAAGGCCTCGAAATAGCCAATAAACTTGGAAATCATTTTCTTACAAATGATAACCATGTTGAACGAGCTGTGCAATTCCAACGTGATTTGAAAATGATTATGACGCGTTATGAAGAATCATAAAGAACAAGCAAAAACAAAATCACAGCGTCTGATAACCGAATTTGTATTCAAAACCAGTGAAACAAAAGAAAGACAAGTTGTTAATTCTATTCAAAATACACATGAAGATATATCACCATTAAATATTTCCAGTGACGAGTGATTTTGCACCACCGAAATAGATCAGAAAGTGGGCACATTTACTGTCTTGTAGTGACACTAAATGACTAAATGATTATTTTATATATATATATAAAAAATTAAGTTTATTTGTATATGAAAATTAACATTTTTTTTTTCATTAAATATATTTGGATGGAACCTATCTCTAATTATCATATGTACTTTGAATATTTTTACATGGTTTTATATTGCACGGTGATCCCCCTTGCAAAAAGAGAACTGAGTGTATTTACACTCATCCTGGACATTGAGCATGTTTACCCATAAATATAGCATACCATAAAACTATGTTTTATCATATACATTTTCCTAGTAATACCGACAGACGCACTTCTCTACTTGATCTCCTCCTTACCCCACTCTCAGGACTCTTGTCGTGCTTTGCTACTCTGTCCTCTTGGTAACTATGATCATGTGATAGCGTCTTGGAGTGAAAAACAACAGAAAGTGGGCACATTTATTATCTAGTATCTGAATGATTGTTATTTTTATATATATATATATATATATATATATATATATATATATATATATATGTGTGTGTCTGTATAAATAAATAAATAAAAAATTCAGTTTATTTGGATGGAACCTATCTCTAATTCTCTGGTATGTATCCCCTGTGCAAAAAGAGAATTGAGTGAATATATATTAATGACTTTTCGGAAAGATCTAGACAATCAGAATATGAAACTTGGAAAAGAGCTGGAAACTCTGCTGAAATTTGTACTTATGCTTGCTTTTGCATAAATGCATTTAGGAAACTAGTTTAAATAGCTAAGCTGATTGAACAAAGTGGTAACCAGTCTAGGAGAAGGAAAACCAAAACAGAAATCAATATGAACATAAAGAAGGATTGGCTCCATCTGATTATATTGTCCTAGACACACTCCTACTGCTATGGCTGCAGTACATATGGTGTTCCTAGACCCTAATGGGTTATGGAACCCATGATGTTACCAAAGCTAGAATTACTTTCCTGCACTTGGAAAAGGTAGGAATCCATTTTCCTCCAGTTATGGGTTAAATAACTGGGTAGACTAGGCTCTCTTGCCTTAAGGTGGAAAAAATCTAGAAGGTAAACTGAATAAAAAAAATGAAAGGGATAGGTTATGTTAGGTGATCTTGCCATAGACAAACCACTAATATAGTTGCAATACATGTGGTACCCTTATGACCCCACAATGGGTCTCATGAGATGGTGTAATCAAGGCTGGAATTTACTCCATTTGAATCCATCTTCCTACAGCTCTGGGTTAAACAGAGATGCAGACTGAGCTTTTTTGCTTTGAGGTGGCAATAAATCTGGTGGAAGGATAACTGAATTAAATAACCAGTCTGCAGAGGAATGAGCTTCACCAGATTATCTTACCCTAGACACATTATTGCTACTGTGGCTGCAGTACATGTGGTGCCCCTATGGTCCTAATGGGTTATGAGCTTCAGGAGATGGTGTTACCAAAGCTGAAATTACTGGGCTTTAGATGGCCTTTTCTGATATCAATATTTTTTTTAAAAGAATGTGTTAATAAATTTCTGTTTATTTTACAAATGAGAAGGAAAATAAAAATCTGAACAAGGGAAAGTTAATGATTTCCAAATTGGATTTTCTCATTTTATTTATTTTATGAAATTTTAATTTCATGATTGATGATGTAATCTATTTACATTATTCGGACTATTGTCCTTATCTTTGTTGCTATATTTATCACAAAGTTTCGGCCCTTCAGTATCTGTCTATATTTCTGAGATAAGGTATTATATACACTATTTACATTATTCAGACTATTGTTCTCATCTTTGTTGCCATGTTTATCACAATGTTTTGGCCGTTGTACGCTCCGGCCTTCTTCAGGTGGTTGGAATGTCGAACTGAATCCTTTATTTTGTTCACTGGGGTAGACTGTCCTACCTTTTTCCACTTTGAGGACATATGGAACAGCGGATAAAGGCGTTAGATCTAGTGACAGGACCCAAAGACTGTGAGTTCAATACCTGGTTATGGCGGTGGAGAACTTTGAGAGGAGAATTTACAGGAGATAACTGACATCCATTTGCCATGGCACATGAAACTAGAACAGTCTACCCCAGTGAGTGAAATAAAGGGTTCAGTTCGGCATTTCAACCACCTGAAGAACGCCGGAGTGTACAATGGCCGAAACGTGATAAACATGGCGACAAAGATGAGAACAATAGTCTGAATAATGTAAATAGTGTACATAATACCTCATCTGAGAAATATAAGCAAATGATGATGTAATCTTTGCTATCATAGGTGGCATTTATTGAAGAAATATATTAACATTTTCATTTACTGTAATCATGACATGTTAGTGACCTGGCAAATATGAAAATCGCAGTAATAAAGTGGGTACTAAAATATCCCTCATGCACTTGGGGTGGAAACAGATATTGTAAATATAAATGCAACTCTTTTATTCAATATCA
This sequence comes from Acanthosepion esculentum, assembly GCA_964036315.1. NCBI lineage: Eukaryota > Metazoa > Mollusca > Cephalopoda > Sepiida > Sepiidae > Acanthosepion > Acanthosepion esculentum. Next base: position 16,828,049 of record OZ038508.1, on the reverse strand, counting down.
ACTTCATTGGTATACCCAGCGGGTACATTCTCACAGCTGCATTATATTTTTCTTGAGGTTAATTATCGTTTATGAGAATTATTGACATTGCTTAAGTTTTAATAGAAATCTTCTTCGATTGTAGCCTAGAATTTGTTTGTTTCTTTGTACAGACGAATGACAGTTGTGGCTGAAACAACAAGGAATGGAAGGATGTTCTTGCTGTTGTTTCTACTCCATCTTCTCATGATAAAATATATCGTAATCTTATAAATATGAAATATATATATTATACAATCAACCAGAAGGTGAATTAGAAGGAAATAAACAAGTAGACAACTTCAAATAACTTGGTGCTTGGATTCAGTCAAGTGAAAAGGTGTAGGAAATTTGCTCATCCAGGTTTTTTTTTTTTTTATATATTAATCACCTGAACATCCATATTCCGAACAATAATACAAAAAAGAAAACATAGGTATGCCTGTTAAATAAATCATTTGTATTTACTAACATATGTCCATGAAAAAAAAAATCTTTATTTGTGTTACAGTCTTTGAGTAGTTTGTACATGGAAAAAGTTATAGTTTAGAAAAGACTTTTAAATAGTTGGTCCACAGAAAAATCTGTGGCTGAGAAAAGATTTTTATTGTTAGCAAAGATTCACAAAGTTAGACACTGGAAAATTTGCTTTCAAAGTCTTGCAAAATCCCTTCTAACCAGTTTTTGCTTTCAAGACTTGCTAGGCATTTCATATCTTGAATTCTTTGAATGCCATATCATTGGCATCTCTTTCAGTATCTACCAGTGCTGATTGCTCTTTTATTTTGCCATAATTCTTCATTTAAACGCTTAATATTGGAACCATTATTTTCTACATGTCTTTGAATCATGGGAAATATTTTTTTAATCTTGTCTCATTAGCAGTCTTCATTTCTTATCCCTCTCCTACCCATAAGTCTGAGACAGTTTACATTCTACCTCTCCCAGGTTTCATGACATTTCGCTTCTTCTCACCCATAGGACAGTTTTATGATGGAGACTTTTCCAGTCAAAATGTGTAGAAGGTGAGAGTCTTGGCCTATCAAGTTAATCCTGAAGGTCATTTTCTCAAAGGGGAGATTGATTTTTTTGGGAAATATCTGATGTTGTAGCTGTGTCCTTCACTCATACTCAAGTAAATATGAGCAATCAGATAATGGTGATTAATAACATTGTTTTGTAGACAATTATGAATAAGTTTGATGTGCTTTACTGCAGCATTATTGTAGATGAAGTTCTATTCATAGTACATTATATTAAGTGAAATTCTCTTAGTTTGAGGTGCCTGACTGAATCAAATGAAGTTCTCTTTTTATGGAGGTACCTTACTATATCTTTGTATCAGGCAAAATTCTATTCACAGGGTTTACATTATATCAAATAAAGTTCTCTTTTTATGGAGGTACCTTACTGTATCTTTGTATCAGGCAAAATTCTATTCACAGGGTTTACATTATATCAAATAAAGTTCTCTTTTTATGGAGGTACCTTACTGTATCTTTGTATCAGGCAAAATTCTATTCACAGGGTTTACATTATATCAAATAAAGTTCTCTTTTTATGGAGGTACCTTACTGTATCTTTGTATCAGGCAAAATTCTATTCACAGGGTTTACATTATATCAAATGAAGTTCTCTTTTTATGGAGGTACCTTACTGTATCTTTGTATCAGGCAAAATTCTATTCACAGGGTTTACATTATATCAAATGAAGTTCTCTTTTTATGGAGGTACCTTACTGTATCTTTGTATCAGGCAAAATTCTATTCACAGGGTTTACATTATATCAAATAAAGTTCTCTTTTTATGGAGGTACCTTACTGTATCTTTGTATCAGGCAAAATTCTATTCACAGGGTTTACATTATATCAAATAAAGTTCTCTTTTTATGGAGGTACCTTACTGTATCTTTGTATCAGGCAAAATTCTATTCACAGGGTTTACATTATATCAAATGAAGTTCTCTTTTTATGGAGGTACCTTACTGTATCTTTGTATCAGGCAAAATTCTATTCACAGGGTTTACATTATATCATTTGAAGTTCTCTTTGTGGGAGGTACCTTACTGTATCAGACAGCTTCTCCCTCAGAACTGTTACACTGTGGTAAAGACACCTGAGAGAATGCTTCTTTGATCGCTACAATCTTAAACTCTCCAAGCTGATAGTCAGCCATTATCTATCCTACATATCCTCATAATATGCACCTGTTGTTCTCTCCTTGTCTACCCTTAAAACAACCTCATTCAGTAACCCTCTACCTTGGATGACATCTTGTGCTTTATGCTGGGTGAGGTATGAAAAAAAAAAAATCAATATTTCAACAGTTTGAGTCTACCAGCCTGTTTCAATTCTCCTAGTGAAAACTTAAAATCACCCTGAGTGGTAATTCCCACTTTGTATTTCCTCAGGTTTCCAACATTAGGTGGTCAAACCCAGTGTTGGGTTATCTCCTCCTAATTTTCAAAACCGCTACTAGGGAACGCTTTCCAGCACTATAAATACTCTGATAATTATTCACAGCCTCTTACTTTTTTAGGTCAACATGTAAGTTTCTCATGGAAGAACGCATTCCCTTTTTGGGAAATGCATGAACAATACACATGCATATCTTTCACTTCTTTTTTTTCTAGGACATTCTCCTACACCAAACTACACACACGCAAACAATTCACTAGCTTAAATGTTTTCTCCATTAATTTTCATTGTTCAGTAACACACAACAATATTCTATTGTATGTGTAACCCTTTATTGTTAATACATTATCATTTGTTTGTACACAAATATATTCGTCTTTGTTGTTTCTTTACGTTTTTTATGTGGACTCATACTCTGAGTCTGCCATGTTGGTTGTGGGCATTTCAGGAGACACGAGTTTCTCTCAACGCATCAACCGGCCTGCAACACTACACATCAAAGCGACTAATATAATCAAACTAATGTAAATGGTTATCAGTGATTTATTTTAAGCGTATCATTCATCGCAATTAATGCTTTAATTTGATCGCTATCAACCTTTATTTCTCTCCTCGACTGTGGAGCATCTTTGAGTGAGAAATCTCTAAGCTTTCGATCATTGACAATGCCTTCTTCATAGACTGCACACATCTTTCTTTTGGCAATTTGCCTATGTTAAACTAAAAAAAAATATAATATGGCCAAATTGTTTATTGTCTTCCATTTTTAATGTTGGAATCAATAAATTAATAAATACACCATTTTTCTCAAATGTTCAAAAATGTAAATTTCTTGCGGAAGAACGCGTTCCCTTTTTGGGAACACATGAACAATATACATACGCATACGTACATACGCACCTTTCACTTCATTTTTTTCTAGGACTTTCCCCTACACCAAACTACACATACACAAACAATTCACTACCTTAAATGTTTTCTTCATTGTTCAGTAACATGCAACAATATTCTGTTGTTTATGTAACCCTTTATTGTTAATACATTATCATTTGTTTGTACATGTATATTGGTCCTTGTTGTTTCTATATATTTTTACGTGGACTCATATCCTGAGTCTGCCATGCTGGCTGTGGACATTTCAAGTGACACACAGGATTATCTCTCAACACGTACACCGGCCGCAACAATCAGAATGCTATCAGAGAAATGTAAATAGGCCTGCAGTTATGTTTCATACATTAAGCAAAAGCATTAGACATAAAAACTTATTTGAACTGCTAAAACCTGTTGCATACCGTAACGCCACTGGCTTCAGTCCCTCAAACCTCAACAGATGTGGATAACATTCCAAATAATGTAAATAATGCAACACCTCATCGCAGAGATATAGACAGCTACCTCTTCCTAATGTTAAATATAAGTTTTCTTTTTTGTTTCCATTTTGTTTCCAACTTAGACGTTGCTCACATGTTCGGCTTAGGATATTCTCAGCATCCTTCTGTAGAACCACATTTCTGTTGCTTTAAGTCTCTTCTTCCTCTATGAAGAGATTTTCCAACATTCACTGTCATATAGAAGGAATGATATTCCAAAACAGTTCAGTGCTTTCTTCGTTTCGGTTGGGGAATAATTACTGCAAAAACAGTATGCCTCTAAATACACTCTATCATATATCATTTTATACGAATTGTTTGTTTTTACACTTTTGTTACTTCTGCTAAATAAATGGTTCCTTCCTGTAAACCTGTGATCATCAGGACCATATTAAATTAAGTGTGTAGCTGTAGAATATCTTATAAAGAGGTCCTAAATTTTTAAAAAAAGATACACATCAATATTAAATCATAAAGTATTTCCTAGCATAGCTTATAAAACAGATAAATTTATATAAACATAAACAAACACAGGAATAAAGTTCTTAAATGAATCATACAGGAAATAGGGTAAGAAGATTATAGTTTTGTTCAATCCAATAGGATGAAAACTGTTATCGTTATAATCAGTGTCGGGTTACCTCCTCCTAATTTTCGAAACCGCTACTAGGGGACGCTTTCCGGTATTATAAATACTCTGCTATATCTTTTCTCGCCCTCTTCTTCTTACTTTTCCGCTTATACGACAAGATGTAAATTTCTTGCCGAAGAACGCGTTCCCTTTTTGGGAACACATGAACAATATACATACGCATACGTACATACGCACCTTTCACTTCATTTTTTTCTAGGACTTTCCCCTACACCAAACTACACATACACAAACAATTCACTACCTTAAATGTTTTCTTCATTGTTCAGTAACATGCAACAATGTTCTGTTGTTTATGTAACCCTTTATTGTTAATACATTATCATTTGTTTGTACACAAATATATTGGTCCTTGTTGTTTCTATATATATTTACGTGGACTCATATCCTGAGTCTGCCATGTTGGTTGTCGGCACATCAGGAGACACACGTGTTTAACTCTCAATGCGTACACTGGCCTGCAACACTCAGTTAAAAATCAAGGTTTCAAATGAGATAGGCCGACTCTCTCGTGTCCTGGGTATGACGACAAACTACATCCGCGTCCTGGGTATGACGACAAACTACATCCGCATATTTGATAAATATTATCAACAAAATAATTGCTTTTTTATAAAGATCACAAAAGACCAGAATGAAAATGAAAAAATATTACTTTTTTGAAAAACAATATTACCAACTATACTTTTTTTGAAAAACAATATTACCAACTATACTTTTTTTTGAAAAACAATATTACCAACTATACTTTTTTTTGAAAAACAATATTACCAACTATACTTTTTTTTGAAAAACAATATTACCAACTATACTTTTTTTTGAAAAACAATATTACCAACTATACTTTTTTTTGAAAAACAATATTACCAACTATACTTTTTTTTGAAAAACAATATTACCAACTATACTTTTTTGAAAAACAATATTACCAACTATACTTCAACCTTTTATACAAAATAACCAACTTAAATTCATAAATTAATAAGGCTTCGGCATAAAATGACCCAAATAGGAGTTGACATGCCGTTAAATCCAACATCCATCCAACATCCATCCATCCGACTCTCTCAGTTAAAATGATTGTTAAAATCAAATCTTTATTGGTTACTATTTTTATCTATTTTGGCTTTAAAGAAAAGAGTGTTGAACTGCTGTATAACCATGTATAATGGAAAGTTTCCTCACAAAGGAAGAGAAGATTTGAGTCAACTGATGTGATACTAGAAAAAATATTGAAAATACCATGGACAAAACATGTAATCAATGAGGAAGTTTTAAGGAAAATAAAAACAAAACTGATATGTGTACTTATAATCAGAAAGCAACTGCTGAAATTTCTGGGATGCATGAGGAAAGAGGTCTTCGAGAAATTGACACTCATAGGATGTATTGAAGGAAAGATAAACACAGAAAAACATAGGCAGAGTAAGCTACCTAATGAGCTTGTGAAAAGGAGGAATAATATATTGAAAATACTTTAAAGCTTCAATACCCTAATTATATAATATTCAATGTGAAACCATAGGTTCATAAAAGATTTAAAAATAGAAGAGAGGACTATTCTGATAAACCCAATGAATTAAAATTATTGTCCTACCGACCAACTCTATCATGACAACAATTGAAAAGAATTTATCTAAACTCAACATAAAATTTATCACAACTGTATTTAAAGCAATAAAACACTTAGTACAAACCAAAATAATAAGCTGAAACTTGAAGGCAGAATTTACTTTGTCACCTGTAATAATTGCCACAAGGAGAAACTGCAAGGAATTTAAATAAAAGATAATATGAACACTAAAGTGTTCTCTTACAAAACAACATACCCAATGCATCAGTTGTTCACCATAATGAGTCAGGACATAATTTTGATTTAAAAAATGCTATTATAATTAAGAGAAAGCAATTTACCAAGACAAAAATGTATGGAAATTGCTTCAATTGCTAGATCATCCACAGTAAATTTACGTCCAGGTTTTTACAGTATTTCGCCTTTCTTGGCAAATCTATGATCGCAATGTTGAATTCTTAATGACAAAAGTAATAAAAAAAAAAAGAAACTAAATTAAATTGTTTAGACTCTATGCCTTGATGCATATTATAAAAAAAAACAACAATTTAAATTTAAAATTTCTTTGTTCCTTCTCCTTTGTGTGCATGTGTATTTGAATCAACATAAACATCACTTTCGTCCATTGAAGTCATAAAGTATGAAACACATCAAATGAAAACTTTTTCCACTTTGTCATAGATTTTCCTAAAATTGTTCTTGATATCTAAAAGATTTATATAACGTTTTTCCATGTGTTTGAAGAAAAAGCATAAAAATTTAATTATTTTGACCTTTTTGCAGCTTCACTGTTCATTACAGTGGCCTTCATTTTCAAGATAAAATATTTCCTTTTTTAATTAACCATCATAAAGCTTTTTTTTTTTATATATATATACTTTAACTCAAAAATCAATAATCTTGAATTGATTCTAATAACTTTACTGTCTCTAATTACATTAATTTAACTAAAATTTTCTTCTGTCTGAATTTCTGGGATGAGGAGTTATCATTATTTACATTCAGACTAATGTCTTTAACTTTATTATTATCACAATGTTTCATCCTTTATATCCTCCAGCCTTATTCAGTGATCTCTTAATCTGGGTAACATTTAGCGAATTTTGAACTGAACCCTTTATTTAATTTACAAGGGTAGATTAATTAAGGATTATAGTTCAAAATAAGTTTTGACCTTTTATCTACTGTTGTCTATTTAATGTTTCTGTTTCTAGGGTTATTCAGTTACACTGGAGTAAACAGAAACTACACACACACAAAACATCTTTTAACAACAGTAGATATGCAAACATTACAACACTCTCTAAACATATGTGGGAACTTAGAAACAAAACCCAAATTTACCAAAAATATTGTGGAAAGATAGTACCAGCCTACACCAGTAACTCCAAAAACTGTAATTTTAGTCTGGAGAAGTAAAAAACTATAATCACTTTCTGAGGTCAACGCATATTGCTAAATAAATGATAAGAACTTATTTCAAAATGCAGACATGAAAATAAATTTTTACTGCATTTAGTTAAATCAAAAAGTAATATCTTGTAATACATCACTGAGAAAAATGCAAATATCTGTATTTTATCCAACAAAGATAACATAATATGCTTTATAAAAGAACAATGCCTGAAACAAAATAAATAAAAATCCATCCCCAGAAAATAAATACATACATGTCTGGATTATCTCACCGATGAGTAAGGGAGGGGGGAAAGGAAAGACAATTTCAAGGCTTGTAACGAAAAGTCTGACGTTGCTTACAAGCAAAGTCTTCCTTGTAACGGTAACAAAAGTCAAATGACTAGTAACACTCGACGTTCTCCTCTGCGCAAAGCGAGCTCTACAAAGGATCTGTAGAGAAAAACAAACAAACTGAATTTGCGACTGAAAGTAGCACCTTTTAAACTCTCATGGTCTCGTTCAACGTGGTTCTAGGTCTCGTTCAATGTCATACGACAAGGTCAGAGCGTCTATAAAAATTGTCAATCCTTTGGCCCTGGTTTGCCCGGGAGATATTACTATCTTAGATGCCGACGCCAGAGCACATACTCCCCCCCCCCGACCTACCTTCAGTGAGTACAATACCTTGTTCTTCTTTTAGTCACCGCATATATAATAAATGAATTGTATAAATAAGTACATATCCACACCTATATAAATTTAATAATAATTGGTAGCAATTAATGAATAAATATGAAATACACTGTTTTTACAAGAGCCAGATCAGGGTAAAAATGGAGTACTATTTGTTGTAAGAACTGCTCAGACCTTACTCTCCAGCCTTGATAAAGTTGAAAAGTGTCTCCGGGCACTTGTAGGTGACAAATTATTCTCTATCCTCCAACCTCTTTCTCACAGGTTGGATGTGAAGCCTCTCACGGCTCTATCGCTACTATTACAGAAAGTGCTCAGAAAACTACATTCCTTGTTTCCGCCAGTTCAAATCTTCATGGCAACGACACACTATGCCACTTTCATTGTAGCAAACCACCAACATTTCCTTCATATCCCATCAGTGAGAAGTAGGTTCCATTCAAACAGCATCTGCCAGAAGACAACTGTTCTGTGGAACAACCTCCCAAAAGGATGTCTCCCTTATCACTATAATCTCAACATGTTCAAGTCTAAGGTTAACCATTATCTTCCTCTCCTATCCACACAAATTGCCTCTTAACGTAAGCCTCTACCTTGAGTAGGCCCCCCCCCCCAAAAAAAAATTATAAATTTATTTAAACGCTAACAAACAACCTGATTACACTAGATAAAAAAAATAACTGCTTTCCAGTCCATAATTAGTTTCAATCAATAGCCGTTAGAATAATTTAAAATAACCATTCCTACATATTTAATAGCTGTTAGAATAACACACTAAACCAGACATAACTAATCTTACTACCCATAATGATCTAATAACTAATATATTGCTTGAGGCTTCTTCCTGTCAACTTTGATCTTCAAAAATTTAAATGCAATGTCAATCGTTATCTCCTGTCTTCTTGTTCTTTTATGGCTCTCTCTCTCCTTAATAGTGCTATTTATTTCTCATATTCTCTAATACTCAGTCACCCCTTGTGTCAGAGTAGCTTTATTGCCTTTGATCTTCAAAAATTTAAATGCAACGTCAATCGTTATCTTCTGTTGTCTTAGTGACTTTATTGTCTTGCATGGGGTGAAATGATAAAAAAAAACATAGTCAGTTACTTCCCAACCCACATGAAACAGACTGTTGGCATTTGGTGTTAAACTCTCTGTCCATGCTAATAATATTTACATACACTCTATCTTGGGATATTCACAACATTTTTAGTTTATAAAAACAACATACCATAAAACTATATTTTATAACATGAACAAATTTAGAAATATATATATAGTTATATATTATCACAGAAAGTCTTTATTTTTTTCATATGGTCGTGATGATGGTGTGAACATTGACCTGATAGTTGGGTTAAAGGTTGGGTCTCTTATAGAAATAGCCAACCAACATGACTTGTAAGCAATGGGTACGCTTATACCTTAAATCTGAAAGAGGCAGTTGAAATTACAAGAGCATAAAAGGCAGAAAGAGGGTTTGGAGAATTTGACACTCATAGGGCATACTGAAGGCAAGAGGGACAGAGAAAGACAGTGGCTCACCTTCCTAACAAGTTTATGTAATGGTTGACAGGACAGGAATTGGTAGAGATGGTAAAAAAACAAATCTTACTAAGAGTTACAAAGAGTAGAAAGTTGTGGCGAGCCATGATCACTCATGATCTCTGGAAGGGGATCTTTTCTGTTAATTCACCCCCAAATAAAAGTCTCATACCAAATTCTTACAGAATGAGGCTCTTCCACTGTACTCTGGTTGGGTTGCCGTTTGCAATCACCCCAAATGTGGGCAACTTAGGTGCGCTATTTCTAAGTTTGGGGGTCAATGTTTGCGCTCACCCTGATAAACAAACCAAAAACAAACTTTTTCTTTTCGTTTTTTTAAATTGTAAAAAATTCCTTGTAAGTACCTTGAATATCATCTGCACTTACAAAATGTGAATAACTCCCTGATTTTTGGTAATTTTTCATTCCGTGGGTTGGAGTTGTGTAAGGCAAGCTGAACAAATTTTGATTCAAAATTTACAATTTCAAGAGTGCCAAAAATTTAATAAAAAACAAACTAACTTTGATTTAAAATCTACAATTTCTCGGGGTGAATTAATATTTGCAATAAGTAATGTCTTAAAATAATTGTCGGACTTTGTCCATTTCATAATGTTTGACGTCATTTTACATTTGGATACTGCATCGAGCAGATATGAATGTATGTAAGAAAATCATGGAAAATTGTAGTTTAAAAACAGTAAAATCGACCTTGCTAACTGAAATGCTCCTCTGTGGCAAAATCGGTAAAAGCACGTCAGGCTATATGACGGTTCCGTAGAGGATACAGGTTTGATTCCTGTCAGAGGACGAAAATTTTCTATGACAATTTCTCGGACATTCAGGCCGGTAAATGTTGTTAATACTGTTTATTATAAACAGAGCATTTACTTAAATATTTGTATCTATAAAAAGAATGTATAAACATAAAAATGTCTTAAAATAAGTAACTTTATATTATTTGGGGTGAATTAACAGAAATGCTTCCTGGAAGGAGATAATTTTGATGATATAAGTAATTAATTTCAATATTATTTTTTTATTTTTTTTGTGTTTGAAGGAGAGGCAATGAAATTGTTATTACAGTGTAACCCAGATATAAGAGATTTTCTCTGGTCCCAAATTCGAGCCTGTGTTAATATATATATAATAGACCAAACCCGGATATAATAGACCAAACCCGGATATAAGAGACCTCGTCTCCGGTCCCGACAACTCTCTTATATCCGGGTTACACTGTAATATAAAGTTGTAGAGTTTTGTTAAAGTAAATGAAGGTATCCACGTCAGATGTGAAGAAGGAAAAAAATATAAATATATTGAGAGTTTTTTTTTTCTAAGCAATGCCCTTGCCTATTGCACAGGGTTGGGGAATGAAGTGAGTCGAGGAGTGCGTTCAGAGAGGGACATTATACTTATGTGTGGAATTTCCATTCAATGTCTGTGTTATTCATTCTAGATATAAGATATAGCTTCCCTGTAGGTAAGTAAAGTATAATGTTGGGCATGGCTGGGGAGGGACAACGTTCAGAAGAAGTGAAAAGAAAAGGAAGTGTTTCTCATCTGTTTCCCCTTACTGCATGCAGCCGCCTCTTTCCCTTCCACTGACCTTGTTTGTTGGGGGGGGGGCGGGTGGAGAAACAGTCATTGATAGAAATGCTTGCAGACATCCCAGAGCTGTTTGTCTTTCTCAATCTGCTCTTTGGTGCCATCATGTCAAAGTGGGGGCCCACTTAGCTAACATGTCAAATGGATTCTTCCTATCACTGTGTTTAAGTTTGCTCCCTTAACAGCATTCTTTGTGTCAAACAACATATCTGTTGTTCTCATCATATTTGAATAGAATCACTTCCGAGGTTTATAACATACTAGTTCAGTACCTATCGCCCCGTTTAACCGCAAGATGATCACATTTCAACTCAGAGTTGTTTGTTCATGTAAATTACTGCATTTTAATCAGAGAATGTATTCATTTTAAATACAGAAGGAATTACAAAAATGACTTCAATGGGCTGCACATCTCGGCTGACATAGGCCCACGGAGGAAAGAGAAATTATCCCTCTTGACACATATTTCAATTTCCTTCTAATTGTGCGAGCTTCTGTAGATTTTAATTTAATCAGTGACCTAAAAAATATTTTTGCAAAATTAAAAAAAAAAACTTTTAAAATAATTTTATTATAGATTCTTCTTCTACGTGCTATATCCATTCAGAATATTAGCGATCGTGGCTCTTCACTATTTCCTGTCCTTTGTAACTCTTAGTGAATTTTTATCATATCTCTCCTAATCCCTGTTCTGCCATCAATCTATATGCGTTGTTTTCCCTGTCTTTCTTGTTTTCAATATATCTCGTGTGTGTCAAATTATAAATATATATTGGAGAAATTTCAACTATCCGTTCCTGGTGTTAAGTAGAAGTGTCCTTTTCGTTTCCATTTTCTCTAGAACTTTGTCCTTGTTCATATTTTTCATCCATGATGCACTACACACAGTGAAAAAAATAAATGAAAAGAAAAATGCAAATAATTCTTGTAAAAATTCTTTATTCATCGAAAAAAAAAATTTCTTCAGATAATAATGTCCTTAATAATGTATATAAAAGCAAATAAAAGCCCATCTAATTTCATAATTAGATAGTTTATTGCAGTTTTTATTTTACGATTTGAAGCAGATTTTAAAAAAAGTTGGCAGTAGTTGTGAAAAAAAAATTCATTACTTACTTTCTCCAAGGAGTCCTGCTTATAAGTAATATAAAACAATTTGCAAACTCTTTGAAATTCTAGAAAATTTCATAAATTGAATTTAAGGTGGGGGTTAAGTTAACAGATGTAAAAAAAAAAAAAAAAAATTTCAAAAATAAATTCATTCATTTTTGAATAAGTCCTGAAAGTTTCATTAAAATTAGACAACAGTATTTACATTAGTCGGACTATTGTCCTCATCTTTGTCGCCATATTTGTCACAACGTTTCGGCCGTTGTACGCTCCGGCCTTCTTCAGGTGGTTGGAATTTCGAACCGAACCCTTTATTTCGATCACTGGGGTAGACTGTTCTAGTTCCACGAGCCATGTTTGATGGATGTCAGTTATCAGTTATCTCCTGGTAATTTTCCCTCTGAAAGTTCTCCACTGCCTGAACCGGGTATTGAACTCACACTCTTTGGGTCTGTCACTGGATCTAACCAAGGCCTTTATCCACTGTACCATGTGTCCTTGAGGCAGTGGAGAACTTTCAGAGGGAAAATTACCAGGAGATAACTGATAACTGACATCCATCAAACATGGCTCGTGGAACTAGAACAGTCTACCCCAGTGATCGAAATAAAGGGTTCGGTTCGAAATTCCAACCACCTGAAGAAGGCCGGAGCGTACAACGGCCGAAACGTTGTGACAAATATGGCGACAAAGATGAGGACAATAGTCCGACTAATGTAAATACTGTTGTCTAATTTTAATGAAACTTTCAGGACTTATTCAAAAATGAATGAATTTATTTTTGAAATTTTTTTTTTTTTTTTTTACATCTGTTAACTTAACCCCCACCTTAAATTCAATTTATGAAATTTTCTAGAATTTCAAAGAGTTTGCAAATTGTTTTATATTACTTATAAGCAGGACTCCTTGGAGAAAGTAAGTAATGAATTTTTTTTTCACAACTACTGCCAACTTTTTTTAAAATCTGCTTCAAATCGTAAAATAAAAACTGCAATAAACTATCTAATTATGAAATTAGATGGGCTTTTATTTGCTTTTATATACATTATTAAGGACATTATTATCTGAAGAAATTTTTTTTTTCGATGAATAAAGAATTTTTACAAGAATTATTTGCATTTTTCTTTTCATTTATTTTTTTCACTGTGTGTAGTGCATCATGGATGAAAAATATGAACAAGGACAAAGTTCTAGAGAAAATTGAAACGAAAAGGACACTTCTACTTAACACCAGGAACGGATAGTTGAAATTTCTCCAATATATATTTATAATTTGACACACACGAGATATATTGAAAACAAGAAAGACAGGGAAAAAATAGTCCGACTAATGTAATTACTGTACATAATACCTCATCTCAGAAATATAGACAGACTCCAAAATTAGACAATTATTTAATTTTTGCAAGAATTTCCAAATTAATGGATTTCCACCTAAAAAATGGCGATGACCACAAGTCTTACCAAGTTAACAAAAAAAAAAAAACAAGATTTTTGACCCAAATTTAGAACGTGTTAGAAAGAAGGAAAAAATCTTTAAAAATATTTAAAAAATACTTTCTTTCCTCTTAATAATAACATAAACATTTTAATGATGAAACTTTGTTTTTATTAAGTTTCGAACCTTTTATCATTATGCTATACTGATTTTTTAGCAAATTATTAGAGGTACCTACGTAAATGTTATTTTATTTTTAATTGTAAAATTTTTCTCTTTGTCTTCTTCTGTATTCCGTATTGATACTTTGAAAAGTAGGTATTTATCTGTGCACCTACAAGGTCGAATTTATTGTCTGTTTATTGGTAATACCGTAGAAAAATTGCTCAAGTCCCTTGGCACTTCCCATTAGGGGTGGGGAGCGTCAGACGTCAGGTCCAAGTCCCATCCCGAAGGAGTGGTACTGTCACTGGACATGGTACCTTGGGGCTTGAGCTAATTAATATTTTCAACTTTTCGGGCAAAAGCGAATTTCCCGTGGCGGGGAATATTGTTATAAAAATTTGTCCGCGTGTTGAATTCATTTCTTTTGAAAGATAGCAACATTGTCCATTTCAACGTCGGACTGGCCCATCTGCTGGAGTAGCAACCCTTCTGCCTTTCAAAGAGGAAAACCTGTATCTGTTAAGAAGGGGCTTCTTGTTTATGTTTGGATTTGATCCACTGAATTGATGAAAGGGAAAAAAAGAAGATAATCGTGGTTGAAGAGAAAAGATAAACGAAAAATCTTATCTTTGAATTGGTGCATGAAGTTCTGTGTTCTTTTACAAATATACAAGTGAACCGCATTCAAAATATTGACTTCCTTGATTATCTGGAAACTCTAGAACAAGGGCTTAAAAATATATTCGAATAATTGACAGCTGAATGCCTAAATTATCAAAAAAGAATGAAGAAAAAAGTCATTTTCTGAAATAATTTTTTAACATTTCAAATATCATTTTCAAACTTTTTGTTCTGGATTTTGTCCATGTAGTTTGTGTTCACTTGTGAGAGAATCAATTTCACTGTCTTCTCGTCTGTTCTTTGATGTTTGCTTTGACAGCAATAAATCTCTTCTTCTTTCCTCCTGCCCTTCTGTTCTTACCATTCGTCCAATACTGAAAACCCGTATTTGACCATGTGACGATCTAAAACAATTTCCCGATCAGTAATGCGATTTTTATAGCCTTCTCTATTTACCAACCTCCCCACAAGGCAAGATTTTAACGTGGGGTGGTCCGAGCCCATAGGCTCGGGAAAAAATTGCCCGTAGACCCCATATACACGGGGTCGGGTTTGTATACCTCCCCAAATGAGACTTTGCCTTTCGGCATTGCCTTGTCTGGGTTCCTCTTTGCCCGGAGGTAGTGAGTTCAACAAAAGAGAAAGAGAAAGCCTTCTTGTCCTCAAAAATATCTTCTCGGTGGTCCAAAATTTGCATGTTACCATCAAAATCTCAAATTTGTGAGAATGTAACGTTCTTAAATATTTGCCTTATGAGTGGCCATCCTTTTTTTTTTTTTTTTTTTTTAATCTCTGGATTTCTTTACACGTATGCATGCAGAGTGTCTTGGTGCCGGCGGTAAGCCATTTTTTTGTTTATTTGTTTTTCCCTTCAGTTCTCCAACCACAGTCCAGCGCATTTTTTTTATGGAAAAAAAATGCGACGATTTTTGTCTGTTTCTGTCTGGCGTTGCGTTTTCCCACCGATAACTCAAAAAAGCTAGATTAAACTAGATATATTTGTAAGAAGAGTAGCTTCCAGTTGAAAGTGCAAACAAAACATCGTTTCTCTTGTTGTTGAAAGCATCAGACTCTATCAACTTTGACAATGGACTTTTCTTAGATTTTTGACGAATATGGATATTCCTAACTCAGATTTTGTCTGTTTAAAATTCTTCAAACTTTTCAAAATATTTTAGATTTTCTTATTTTTTTTTATGCGGCCATGATCTCGATTTGTGGAATTGTCTTCTGAACAAGAACACACTTTTGATTACTCTTCAACAGATAAAATAACATACTTTTTTTTTTTTTGCTTAATTATTCAAATTCAAAGCCATTTCAATTTGAAGCAAAAATCTCTAAGTATAAAAAAATAAGACTCGTGATGAAAAGTCAAACCACAGAATGAGATTTCTGGTCAGTCAGAAAAGGTTACCATCAGTGTTCATTGTTTTTATGCCTGGATGATTGAGGAAGTATTGTATGTTAAGTGCTTTAGCAACATTTGTTCATGCATTGAATATTGCAGTCACATCTGGTCTGGTGCTTCTGCTATGTATTTAGAGATCCTTGATAATATACAAAGAAGAATCTGCAGTGTTATTAGTACTGATCTGGCATTCCAGCTTCCGTCACATTCCCAGCACTCTAATATTTATGAAAAAAGCTATGATCATAACTACATAGCAGCTTTGTAACTCAAAAATTATTCCTTCCCATCTATGAACAATTGACTTTAAAAGACCACTCTATTCCCTTATTAGTCAGTTGATGAGAGGTTTGGTGGCAAGGTCTCCTCATTTCACAGTTGAAATCGCTAGATGGAACCGTAAATTCTGTGTTAACACTTTTTTTTCTCACACTTCTTTTTTGTGGATCTCTCTTCTGGTTTCTTGCTTTCAAGTCAACTGTGATCTTCAAAAATTCAAATGCAATGTCAATCATTATCTTCTGTCATTCTTAATTGCTGTTCTTTTATTCTTTTTTTCCGCTTAATATTATTTTCTTTTTCTCATATTCTCTCCAATTCAGTAACTCCTTTTGTCTTAATGGCTTCATTGCCTTATTTAGGTTGAAATGATTAAAAAAACAACAACAAATGGTCAAGGTTTTATGGAAGAGAGAAGATCTAAATTGATAATACAGATAGAAAAGGGTAAAATTAATGATTCTTTTTTAATACTATTGTTCAATCAATACCAGGTAGAGCCGTCCTGGGTAAGACGATAAACTACATCCAACAGTAAGGCCTTTGATAAGGAGGTTTTGAGGAGCATGGAACCACCCCAGGTCTACCCTGACCCAGGGTTGTAGCATCTGTCAGGGTCCCAGCTATGGGCAAATGGTTAATGCCCCCCCCCAAAGGTTCAAACCACTATGAAAGTATAAAAATAGGTTTTCATGTCATCAATAATTTTTGTAAAAATTATTACCAGCAATAAATATTTGAAAAGGAAAATATTACCAGCAGAGCATTTCTGGAAAAAAAAAAATTACCAGCAATAAAAATCTTGTCGGTATTAAATAACCCTTTGAGGTTGGTATGCTGTAAAATAATACAAACCAAACCAAGTAGCGTTTTACTCAATCGGTATGTTATAAGGATGTAAATGAAGGATGTAAATGCATATTATGAGGATATGGTGGATACATAACAGTTGACCCAAGATGAAGAGGCTAAGATAGTGATCAGGGAAGTATCCCCTCGGAAGTCTGTTCCACAAAGTAACAGTTCTGGGGAAGAAGCTGAGAGTGGAACTTCCTCCTTACTAATGGAATGAAAATGAATCAGGTGTGTGCGTGTGTGTGATGGTTGAATCTATCTGTGATGGTTTGAACTGGTGGATGTAGCTCATCTGAACATTTGCTATGGAGATAGCAATTGAATGGCGAGATACTGGAAACATTTTGTCTGTGAAATAGGATAGCCGGGTGGAAAATAATTAATCACCCACAAGTCCATGTAACCTGTTTTGAATTCTGTCATGAGTGACAGTAAAGACTGAACAGTTCCTGCCCAGATATGGTAGAAATTTTCCAATTTTTTTTTTTTTTTTTTTTTTTTTTTCATCTGACTCGTGTAAAGATAGAGGATGTCAGATGGCATCAGATATTTTCTGGAGCAGCATGCAAGGAAGCATATATTTTTCCAGCTTCTTTAATTAATTTACAAATGTACAAGTTGTTTCATCTGAGGTCTGGAATGAGCGTTAGTCCTGCTTGATGTTCAAAGCAAGCAAACTTGTTAGGAGTACAACCGTTCATCAAGACTGGAGCAAAGGTTCTGCTCGGTGCTGATGAAACCTTATTAGCTTTGTTTTGGATCTATTGAATGATACCAGCCAATCTTTCCCTCATTGAGCTGTTAGAGATAAATAAGAGGAGAGATCAGCTGCCAGACTGCGGTTACCTAGATGTTTGGAGGTGCACCCATAAACCAAGGTTTCATCTGCATATGTATTTACTAATGACCTGACAATGTTCTTGGGCAAATTGTTAATATAAATCAGAAAGAGGATTGGACGGAGGAGATAGCCTTGGGGAATAGGACAGGTAATCTTTTTGTAGCAAACTGTGGGTTTACGTGCTGTTAAATAAGGAACATGTGTGTAACTCCTGATAGAATAGTAAAAGGTCCACTACAAGAATACGGCGAACTCAAGTTGAGTCCAACTGAAGATGTAAAGAAAACAAACAAGACCTACATATATATATATATATATATTACATGAATCATTCATACAAAAAGCAGATAGTGAAGTTAATGATATAAATGGCAAGAATCACTCTCGCAAACAATTTTTAATAAAATACATTAACCTCGAACCTGTAAATGAATGTTATGATCCCTGTTTATAAATTCCAGTTGTATAATGTCTTTTTTTACTACAAGCTTTCGATTGTTCATACAATCATCCTCAGGTATAGAAATAGATATGCCTTTTTTACATCCAGGTAATAACAGGACAACGAAAGTTAAGATGTACTCCGAAATATGTTTTTTTGGAAATGTATTATTGTTAACTGTGAAAAATGTTTTCGGGAGCGTGTGGTCACAACACTGAGGTTGAATTTTTAAAAAAGTTTTTCACAGTTAAGAATAATACATTTCCAAAAAAACATATTTCGGAGTACATCTTTCGTTGTCCTGTTATTACCTGGATGTAAAAAAGGCATATCTATCCTGAGGATGATTGTATGAACAATCGAAATCTTGTAGTAAAAAAAGACCTTATACAACTGGAATTTATAAACAGGGATCA
>OZ038508.1:16804194-16806694 GCA_964036315.1 Acanthosepion esculentum | reverse complement strand
AATTGAATACTACTTAGAGGTAATAGATATTGAATTAAGGATTAAGGTGAATTCTGCTATTTCAGTGTTGAATCAAATTTTATTCTCAGAAAATCCCTTCTTGTTTATTAAACAAGGAACTCTTACCATAATAATTCTGTTTTCAGTTCTTCTGTAAAGTGTAGATGGTTCTGCACAAACCGTTACCACTATAATCAAATCATGTGTACTGCGAGTCTTTGGTACTAGTTGATAAACTGTTTGACCTTCATATGATGTGAGACTCCATGATGCAAAAGTCTTGTGTCTCCCCCCCCAATCTATGATATAGGCACACTCCACTCTACTACATCTCAGTAGTACACTATTTACATTATTTGGACTATTGTCCTCATCTTTGTCGCCATATTTATCACAACGTTTCGGCTGTTGTACACTCTGGCCTTCTTCAGGTGGTAAGAATGTTGAACTGAGCTCTTTAATTTGCTCACTGGGTTAGACTGTTCTAGTTCCATGTGCCATGTCTAATGGATGTCAGTTATTGGTTATCTCCTGTTAATTCCCCTCTCCAAGTTCTCCCCTGCCTTAACCAGGTATTGAACTCACACTCTTTGGGTCCTGTCACTGGATCTAACTAACACCTTTATCCACTGTGCTTTGATCCTCTCCCCAAACAAATAATATTTAGAAAATGTCTCTGTGATAACTCGACCATGGTGAGATTCAAAACTGGATCTCATTGTTAGAATAATAACGTCCTAAGTACTCACCAATGTTTCCATTATAAATATTTCTTTATTAACACTGTGGGAATGGCTGAGGATATATCTTGTGATAAATATATTTATATTTCCATTGCTTGGACTATCATCCTTATCTTTGTTGCCATATTTATCACAACATTTTGGCTGTTGTACACTCCAGCCTTCTTCAGGTGTTTGGAATGTCAAACTGAACCCTTTATTTCACTCACTGGGGTAGACTGTTCTAGTTTCACATGCCATCTCTAGTGGATGTCAGTTATCAGTTATCTCCTGTTAATTACCCTCTCCAACATCTCCACTGGCTTAACCAGGTATTGAGCTCACACTCTTTGGGTCTTGTCACTGGATCTAACTAACGCCTTTATCCACTGAGCCATGTGTCCTTGAGGATATCTTATATTCTTATAAAATACAAGTTTTATTGTCACCTAATTATGTACAATAATGGATCATATGCAATATAGGTGAACAATTCAATTAGAAAAATCGAAAATAAATACAATGTATGTAAATACAAATTAGAGACCTGTCATAATAGATCATTCCATCTGAAATAATTAGAGACATGCCATAATAGATCATTCCATCTGAAATAATTAGAGACATGCCATAATAGATCATTCCATCTGAAATAATTAGAGACATGCCATAATAGATCATTCCATCTGAAATAATTAGAGACATGCCATAATAGATCATTCCATCTGAAATAATTAGAGACATGCCATAATAGATCATTCCATCTGAAATAATTAGAGACATGCCATAATAGATCATTCCATCTGAAATAATTAGAGACATGCCATAATAGATCATTCCATCTGAAATAATTAGAGACATGCCATAATAGATCATTCCATCTGAAATAATTAGAGACATGCCATAATAGATCATTCCATCTGAAATAATTAGAGACATGCCATAATAGATCATTCCATCTGAAATAATTAGAGACATGCCATAATAGATCATTCCATCTGAAATAATTAGAGACATGCCATAATAGATCATTCCATCTGAAATAATTAGAGACATGCCATAATAGATCATTCCATCTGAAATAATTAGAGACATGCCATAATAGATCATTCCATCTGAAATAAATCAATAATATTTTGTGGCAGTTTTTAACATCAACTTGAGATTTTTCTAATTGAAAAGTTGAATAATTTTAACACATTCAACATTATGGATAAAAGAGTGAATTTTATATTCTGTGTTTTTTCGAGACTTAGCATGAGCAAAACAAATTCACAGATCTGGACAAAAAAAACTAAGATTTCAGAATATCGTGTATTAATTTTTGCTCTGTAATAATAAATACATTGAGCTCTTTTTGTGGATCAGTTTTAATATTTTATATTACTAGGATCCACTTGGATTGTATACCAACATATTTATTACCTTTACTATATATATATATATATATATATATATATATATATATGAATGAAGTGGCAAAGGGTTCATTTATGTAATACATGTACTGCATGTTTTAGATGTTTTCCAAGACAAATAATTTCTGAGGATAAATCTTGAAATAATATAAGTGGAAGGGGACCCCTGTTTCCGTATACCATTCTCGTACCTGTTTGATGCACAAGATCAGAGAACTGAATGAAAGAATGTTGAGTGAGCGAGAAAAGAAGTAAAATAAAAAACAAAAATGGTAGAGTTACAGGGTTCTTCCTTTTGTGAAAGGTGAAGGAATGGATGTGGTGCCATATTTTCTACAACAAATTTTCCAAAAAGAAACA
>OZ038508.1:16751694-16799194 GCA_964036315.1 Acanthosepion esculentum | reverse complement strand
AATTACAAAGAAGAAGAGGTCCTGTTCGATGACCACCAAGGTCTTCAGACCTCATACCTTTGGATTTTTTCTGTGAGGACATTTGAAATCGGTTGTTTATCAGACATGCCCCAGAAATATTGCAGACGTTAAAGAAAGAATTAAATATGAATTACAAAGGAAACTCTGACATGTTAATGAATCATGCAGGCATAGAAATGAAATGCGTTTTTAAAAAGGGCAACATTTTTGACTGTGCTTGTAACAAATAACTAGTAAATAAATTTTCATGTGTAATTATACTTTAAACAAATTATCCCTTTTGTGCACAACTTTTGTCTCCACCTGTATATTGCCGCACGTCTATTTCATCGTTTCCTTGACTATTCTCTGCACATTTACAAACACAGGTGTGAAATGATAGGCACTGATCAAGAACCTAAAATGATACAAAACCAAATCGTTCACCTGAAAACACTAGTCACATTCTTAAATAGCCTTGGGACGTACTTGTTCAGAAAGATCTAAACTGTCAGCTGAATAAAACTGCTTTCCAAGATCAATAGTTAAAAATAACTTTAAGCAAGTGAAACTTATGGGTCTTGGTGAAGACCACACTTCTTTTGAAGCTTGTGGACTTGTACGGCAGAATCACAAAGAAAGAACTAGATAGCACAAACCATATCAGCTGTGTAGTTTGGATTTTGCTGGTGAGTTATTGTTCATGATGAAGTTGGTGTAACAGAGAATTGGGTCAGCTCAATAAAAGACTCATAGTTGGTTGTATGTGGTGCTTATAAGCTTCAGGAATTGCGTCCACTTCCACAATGGGTTGTTGAGAGAAGACCTATTTAGAGTAGGTGGCACTGCCTATTTGCATGTGAATGATACTGGGCAGGTATTAGCCAATAGTCAGAAGACAGTTGGCCATTTAAATCTTTTATAATAAGTAGAGTTGTATTTTTTAATGTTTCTAAAAGCAAAACATTATCTATGAATTCACATTCTTGGCAAAAACAAATTCATGAATAACAACTCCATGTCTATGAAGAAGACTTACTTTACATATTTCAGATCATAACTCTATTAGGACCCGTTTAAATATGTAGCGGTATTGACAGCGTAAATCAACCCGCACATGTTTTACTTTACGAATGTTCAAGCAAACAAAAAGCAAACAAGAGAAAAAACACAAGAAAACATTTCATAATAGGTACAAAATTTATAATGTCAACAGTTTTTTACATGAATTATTAACATGAGTTGCTTCCCTTTAACTGGTTAAAGATTTTTACTACTGAATATATTTTTTACCTGAGCTCACAAAAAGTTGAATTAACTTCTCGCTCAAAATGTTCGGTGAAAGAAAAATTAGAAAGTCCTGTAAACCTGAAAATATGTTGATAAACTTTTAGCTTTAAAGAAGTCGGAGAAGTGAATGTTCCGTAAATGTTCAATTTGTTTTCGTTGCTCGTAGTGGAATGTATTGTTCGTAAATGTTTGTAATTAAAGTTTCGTAAGATTCAATAGCGTGATTGAATAGTTTTTTGTAAGTTGCAGAAGAAGTTGGTGAGTGAGTTGAAAATTTAGCTTGAGTTACAGTGAAGTTATTTCGTGTTAAAGAATTTGAGATTCTAACTTTGTACTTCACTGCAGTAAAGTTACAAGCGTCGTGAACTAGTTTAGCAAATGCTAGTCGTCGTAAATTCTCACTGCCTGGGTTCGCTCGTACATTCAATTTATATGTCTTTTTTATCACGTGGTTGGCTCCAAGAAGCATTGTTTTTTCGTCAGGTCAAAAACTAGGTTGATGCTATTCGGACGTAGTGGTGAGCAGGTAAATTGTTTTTTTAATATTTGTTAACCACTCAGGGAGCACTTTACAAAACTCAGTCTGGAGTCTGATATGTTTTGTTTCGCTCATTGAGAACAAATGTACGTGAAGATAAGCGAGATAATTTTAATGTTTATTGTCCAATGAGAAGCTAAGGTTTTCAGAAAAAATGTATGAAGCTGTGATCCACTTTTTTGCGCGAAAATCGACATTGAAGAAAAAGTAGTAGAGGAAATGCTAAAAATACATCTGAAAACCGAATAACTTCTCTCGGAAACATACTCATCGAAAATGATAACATAATACACTTGTCTAAATGCAGAAAATGATTAAAAATGACTAATATGTTAACAATAATAAAAAAAAAAACAATTCTCAGTAGTATCTCTTATGAACACAGCTGCAAGCTGCTGGCTGTATTTGGGAATTAGAACATTTCTATTGCTGTAAAAAGAAACTCTGCATACTCAAAGAAACAAACTAAGATAAGTCAAAAAGCGCTCGGATCCATGGACCATTTAGACATTTGTCACACACTCTGTCCAAAAATGAAATCACTTGCACGAATGCAAGAAGGATTAAATAAAAACCTTAATCGCAGTACCTTATCAGTTATTTTCAATGAAACATATATAGTGTCATTTGATAATAGCAGATGATGTTATTGACTGAAAATGAAACAAATTTTTAATAAAGAATAAATTTAATCAACACAAATCATGTGATGTTTATAATTAAATTTATTCAAAATGTTAAAAGAACCTTATAAAGTTTAAAAGTGATAAACTCGAATAATTTTTTATAATTTAGTCAGTCAAAGGGAATTTTTGGATGTCAGTCAATATATTAATTGATGTTTATTATGGCATTTATATTTCATTAAAGAGTTTAATTAACTTTAAAGTCATAACGATAATTTTCATTAACAAAGTGTTTGTGTATTTTTGGGTGTTTGTCATGTGAGATATCATTGGTCCTCTGTCAAGGTTGATCATGAGTGTAACAGCTTTTTATTCTCTCAACCACAGAAGCATGCCAGTATCAGAATATTTTGTGAAGATATGTAGCAGTGGGAGAGGGAATTGTTTGGACCCACAGAGGAAAGGGTGAGAAATAAATGAAAAAAAAAAGAAAAAAGGTGGCATCTCATCTACAGTTGACTTTCTGGCATCTCATCTACAGTTGACTTTCTGGCATCTCATCTACAGTTGACTTTCTGGCATCTCATCTACAGTTGACTTTCTGGCATCTCATCTACAGTTGACTTTCTGGCATCTCATCTACAGTTGACTTTCTGGCATCTCATCTACAGTTGACTTTCTGGCATCTCATCTACAGTTGACTTTCTGGCATCTCATCTACAGTTGACTTTCTGGCATCTCATCTACAGTTGACTTTCTGGCATCTCATCTACAGTTGACTTTCTGGCATCTCATCTACAGTTGACTTTCTGGCATCTCATCTACAGTTGACTTTCTGGCATCTCATCTACAGTTGACTTTCTGGCATCTCATCTACAGTTGACTTTCTGGCATCTCATCTACAGTTGACTTTCTGGCATCTCATCTACAGTTGACTTTCTATGTCTTGTCTACAAACATTTTCATGGCAACTGCTCTGATAAGCTACTTTTGCTGGTACCCCAACTGCATTAATTTGACATCTTGGTCCTACCCTTTCACTGCCAGAACAGTTAAATGTAACCACCTCTTCTTCTCCAACAGTTTTTTCTCTCACACTTCCCAACAGTGAAACTCCCTTCCTCCTACTTGCTTCCCTGATAATTATAATTTACAAATATTCAAATGTAATGTCAATTGACATCTTCTGATGCTTTGATCTTGATTCCTGTCCTTGTCTATATCCTTTCCTCAAATACCCCTCTTTACTCTCGCTCTTATTCTCTGTAACCCCTTGCAGGCTAGTGGCACTCCCACCTTGCTTGGGGGTGAAATGCTTAAAAAAACAAAACAAAAAAAAAGCAACAAACCATATGCTTGAAGTGTAATAGCTTTTTACTCTTGCAACCACGGAAGCATGCCAATGCCAGAAGATTTTATGAAGATATCAGCAGTGGGAGAGGGAATTGTATTGCACCCACATAAATAGGAATGGGTGAGAAATAAAATAATAATAAAAAAAATATATGCTTGAAGTGTAGCAGCAGTTACTATTGTGAGATTAGTTCTATAATTTTCAATCGGCACTTGATTTTGTGCTTATGGGAAACGGTTAACTTCTTTTATTTTTCACTATTATAGCACTTTTCTAAAAGGCAAAGATTGCATTGTTCTCTCTTGCCACTCTTTTTCTCTCCCTTTCCTGCTTTTTGTTATGAAAATGGCCTATTCCATTATCTTTCCTGTTGGTGTTTTAGTGTAGACAATTTCAGGTGATTACCGAATATTAAGTAGAATTGTAAGGTATAATAATGTAATTTTTAAAAATATGTCTATGAAATATATTTAGATAGCAAGAATTTAACCAAACAATTTTAATTGAAGTCCACTGACAAAAGTTTTGTCTACGACAATTTTTGCTACATCTTTCCAATTTTGAAATGAGGTGTTATACATTGGGATTGAAATTTATTTTAACAAATTGTCTAAGTTTATGATGTTTTTTGTTAGTATCAAGTTTGGTAAACAAGATCTGACTAGAATCTGGTGTTTTTGCTGGAATTGAAACTGGAACCATTCCAAGTGTGCCATTTGTAATGGTTAAATTGATACAAATGCATCTGTATGTGCTTTTCCTTCAGAATCCCAAAATGCCAAATTTTAATCCAATAGATCTTGCTTACCATACTAATAACATCTGGTTATTGACAGTGACTGTAATATTTAAAAGTATTTGAATATAACAAGAAAAAAAAAGGGGTTTACAATATTTAATGACTTTAAAAAAAGATATGGTTAAAAAAAGACATGGCCTAGTAGATAAAACCTTTGATTGAATCCAGTGACTTGACCCAAAGAGTTGTGATTTTAATACCTGGCTAGAGTTGAGTTAAAGGGAAATAACTGAGATAGCTGGAAGAGGCATGGCACGTGGAACAGGAACAATCTACTCCAGTGGATGAAATAAAAGGCTCAGTTCAAATTTCCAATCATCTAAAAAAAGCAGGAGCATACAACGGCCGAAACATTGTGAATATGTCAACAAAAATGAGAACAGTCTGAACAATGTAAATAGCGCAAATAATTACAATACCTATGTCAGAAATATAGACAGATAAAAAAAGGACCCTTATATATATATATATAAAGACATTTTTTTTTTCTATATGTTTAACGTTCTTTTTATAGATACAAGTATTTAAGCAAATGCTCTGTTTTTTATAATAAACAGAATTAAATAACATTTACCGACCTGAATGTCCGAGAAATTTTCATAGAAAATTTTCGTTCTCCGACAGGAATCGAACCTGTATCCTATACGGAACCGTCATTTCGCGTGACGTGCCTTAACCGATTGGTTAAATAAATTGTCGGACCTTGTCCAATTCAAATATATATATATATATATATATGTGTATTGAAGTTATGAATAAATTCTCTAAAGATCATGTTTTTTTTCTTATCATACTCAAGTATTTTGAACTATCAAAGTTATTGTCAAGAACTCATTGTTGTCAGTATGGTAAACAAAATTTATTTGACTAAATTCTGGCACATATAGATTGCTGGAATGTGTGCGTGTTATTCAAGGTTGCCTCAAGTCTCCTCTTTATCAGTGACAAAATTGTCCATTATCTACTGCTATATAAGCAGTTTATTATATAGCAGTTCAGAAGTTTTTCTTTGTTTCTAAGGAAAACCAGAGTAAAAAAAAAAAGAAAAAAAGATACAAGATTTTAGAGAAAATATAACATTTAAAAAAAAATTAACCCAAGTTAAATTTACAATATCATATTGTGACTTACATCATGATCTTATAATGGGATGTAAAAAAAAGAAAAGAAAAAATGGTTGATTTTATTGTATACTTAATAAAATAGTCAACTTTTCTATGAAACTAAAATTCTTTCACTTAAAAACACCTAAATAGAAAATCTTTCTCTTGTCGAAACTTAGCTACAATTCCCGTTTCAGTTGCGACATTCCTGAGAATTTGGATAGATATGTCTAACGGAATTCTTACTTCACATCAGCAACAAAATTGCTGAGGGTGAGGATGGGTAACAACCTGAGAGATCAGATATTAATTTGACTTCCAGCTTTTTGGCAAATGTAACTCTCCGCCTGGCACTCTTTAACCTTTTTTCAGAATGGTGTGGTCATGTTTTTATATATATATATATATATATAATATTCATTACATTCACATCCGTACAAACACAAATTGGGTGAATTTTAGAATTAAAAACAAGGAAAGAGTCAAGTTGAATAAACCGTTTTGAAAAATCATTATGTGTAATAACAATTTGTTTCAGACGTTTGGACAGAAGTGTTTCGAGGTACAGCAACTGATTTATTCTAATAAAAACAACAAAGATGAGGAAACTGGTCAAAAGTAATATTTTATAGGATATTTACTAACTCACCATCCTGGGTATGTCGATAAACTATGTCCAATGGCAAGGCCTCTGATCAGGAGGTTTTGAGGAGTGTGGAACCACCTCTTAATGGCTGGTGTTCCCAGGTCCACCCTGACCTGGGGTGGTAGCACCTGTTAGGGTCCCAGATACAGGTAAATAGTTAACTCCCCAAAATGATGTCAAAATACTATGAAAGTGTAAAAATAAGTCTTAATACCAGAAATAATTGGTAAAAAATTATTACCAGCAATAAATTTCTGAAGAAAAATTATTACCAGCGATACATTTCTGAAGAAAAATTATTACCAGCGATACATTTTTGAAAAAAAAAAGAAAATTACCAGCAATATCTTTATGAAAAAAACAAAAAAAATGCCAGCAATAAAAATCTTGTCAGCATTAAATAACCCATTGAGGTGTTGATATGCCATAAAACAAACCAAACCAAGCTAAAGTAACTGAATGACAGAATGAAAAAAAAATTCTATATTACACTTTCTGTTCCTTAAAAAGACTTCTTCAGACAACAGTTTTGTTATGATGGACCTTGCTTGACTCCTGTTTTTTTTTTGGTTAAACCTGAACACTGCAAAAGCTAATGAGTAAATAAAGAATACAATTTATTAGAGGTAAAATGTATTGAAAGTACACTAATTTCTGAATCTTCTCTGCTAAATTTGTAGCCAGAATCATACAGCATATCTCCTTTCCTAATAAAACTACTGTTACTACAATGTGAGAATAGTGATACAAATAAAAACAGTAGAAAGATGAATGACGTAATCCACATTGTAAATATGCTGGAAAAATTTCTGGAACACATAATGGAAAGAAAGCTTGGAGAATCTGATACTTATAAGACATTGAAAGCAAGAGGTTCAGGGTGAAACAGGAACCTACTTAACAGTCTTTTATGAGTGGTTGGTAGAACAGGTCCTGGGAGGGATCATAAAAAGGCAAACATTGCTAAGAGCTAGCGTTCAAAAGTATCTCTGCGGCCTTGTGAGTGATGAATTATTTTCCACCTTACAACACTTTTCCCACAGATAAAATGTCACAAGACTCTTGCTATTTCCATGGCAAATGTTCTTCTTTAGTTTCACCAGTTCAGACCTTTAGAGCTAAAACCCATCATACCATATATACAGTGTTGAATCACCATTTCCTTCATATTCCATTGGTAAGGAAGAAGTTACTTTTGGACAGCTTCTTCCCAAGAACTTTGTCGATGCTTTCTCAATCACTACAATCTTAACATCAAGTCTTGGGTCAACTTTTATCTATCCTACTTATCCTCATAGTCTGAATTTTTTAACTCCTCTTACATTCATACAAAAACATTATTCAGTAACCTACTACCTTGAATAGCTCTTGAGCCTGGTAATGAGTAAAACATAGTTGCTACTCTCTCACTTGTGTAATAGTCATGAAAGACAAATTAGATAGACCAAAGCAATATTTGCAGCTTATAACTTGGTCACACCATATCTTCTCTATCTGTCTATATTTCTGAGATGAGGTGTTATGTACATTATTTACATTATTCGGATTATTGTCCTCATCTTTGTCGCCATATTTATTACAACGTTTTGGCCATTGTATGCTCTGGTCTTCTTCAGATGGTTGGAATGTCGAACTGAACCCTTTATTTCGCTCACTGGGGTAGACTTAAGGAATCACATATGCTAAGCCACAAAAATCTCCTGAGTCGACCAAGCATAGAAATGAATACAATATGGGAATCAGTAATAAGGAGTGCCAGAGAAAAGTGATAATAACAACAAAGTTGCAATATGAGCTCTGGTAAAAACATGAAATGATAACAGCAAAAAATCAATGAGCACTGGTAAAAAAATGAATGCTGAAGACATTAGGTTTATAATACCCAGAAATCCATATACAGATGTTCTCACATGGCACAGTGGATAAAGGCGTTGGTTAGATCAAGTGACAGGATCCGAAGAGTGTGAGTTCAATATTATGGCAGTGGAGAACTTTCAGAGGGAAAAATTAACAGGAAAAAAAATTAAACATGGCACGTGGAACTAGAACAGTCTACCCCAGTGAGTGAAATAAAGGGTTCAGTTCAACATTCCAACCACCTGAAGAAGGCTGGAGCGTACAACGGCCGAAACATTGCAATAAATATGGTGAATAAATGTAAATAATGTACCTTATCTTCTATGGAAACTAAAATAGTTGCTATTTACAAAGTGTATACAGGGTTGAATCATCATTTCGTTCATATTCTATTAGTAAGAGAAAAGTCCATTTTAGGCAGCTTCTTCTCAGTAATTGCTACTTTATGGAATAAACTCCTGTGAGGATGCTTTCCTGATTGCTACAATCTTAAACTTTTGAAATCTCGTGTTAACCGTTATCTTTCCTATATATCCATATAAACTGCACTTCTTACTCCTCCTCTTACATTCATACAAAAACCTTATTCAGTAACGCTCTACCTTGAGTGGCTCTTGTCATTATAATGGATGACCAATAAAAAAAAAACTAAATATTATCTACATTTTAATTCAAAGAAGTTTTAATTTTTACTAAAAAGTAAATTATTTTCCAAACATAACTATAAAAATATGTCCTACCTTTTTACTAGATTGGTTTGGTTTATTTTGTTTTACAGCATATCAACCTCAATAGGTTAATTTTAGGATAGAATTGTATGAATAGAATATCTATTCTTTGGTTTAGATTGCTTTGGTTTATTTTGTTTTACGGCATATCAAACTTAATGGGTTATTTAATGCCGACACTTTTTATTGATGGTAATATTTTGTTTTGTCAAAAATCTGTTTCTGGTAATATTTTTCCTTCAAAATTATATTGCTGGTAATAATTTTTTTCAAAAAAGTATTTCCAGCAGTTAACTATTTGACCATAGCTGGGACCCTAACAGGTGCTACCACCCCGAGTCAGGGTGGACTCAGGAGCACCAGCAATTAAGGGGTGGTTCCATGCTCCTCAAAACCTCCTGATCAGAGGCTATAGTTTATCGTCTTACCCAGGGCGCTACTAGATTTGTATCATGAAACTAAAAAAATCACTCTTGACAAACATCAGCTGACGACAATTTAATTGAAAAAATTTCACTGTACAAACTCATGTATGTTTATTTCATACGACTCCTGAATTTTTGCCTTGCTTAGAGTGAAATAATATATATATATATATAGTGGGCTATAAGTTTTTAGCCACTGTTGATTACACCAATTTTGGCTTGTTTAATAACGTCTCTTCTTTTTTTCATTAGACAATACTGTGTTAGTATTAAGCTACTCTCATCTATGAACAATAGTTCACTTATACCTTGCAATGAAAGTTCATGGAAGTAAGGGAATTAGTGAATTTCAACAAGGGCAAATCATAGGATGGCATCAATGTGGCAAGTCAAATAGAGAAATTGCTAGGTTTTTCCAAGTTAATCATCAAACGGTTAATAATATTTTCAATAAATTTAATGAAGAAGGCCATTGTCATGTTGAACAATGTTCAGGAAGACCAAGCACTGTCGAAGTAAATGAAAAGTGCGCTGAAGAGGGAAATCATCAGAAACCATTGCTAGAGCATCAAAGATGTCGCCAACAGCATGGAAATGTCACCATATGCAGTGAGAAAGACTCTGGAAGTGCTAAGCTATCAAAGAAAAGTGCAAGAAAGAAGCCCTTGATTTCAGAGATTGACAGGAACAGGCATATCGACTGGGCGAGAGAATTCGAGAGCATAGATTATGAATTTTGGCAGTCTGTAATTTGGTCAAATGAAAGTAAATTCTGCCGATATTCAAATTCAAGGTTTATATTTGGAGAAATCAAGATGAGACTTGGAACACTGAATATCTTCAGGTGACTGAAACATGGAGGGATTGGTGAAATGGTGTGGGCGCAGTCTGGCCTGGAGGGAAATCTGAGCTGATTCTTGTTGAAGAGCAGTTGAATGGTCCAAAATACTTTCAGATATTAGAGAAAGGACTACTCCCACTATTTGAAACCAATCAGATTGTCAAGAATGTCTACATTTTCAAGATGGAGCACCATGTCATACAAGCAAAGCAGCAAAAGCCTGGAAGGAATTGTCAGGAATCAAGTCATTGCCATAAATAAATATGGAAAATAAAGTATAATATATATTTTTTTTTAAATTCCACATTATAACCAAAAACGTTTGCAGTTTCTCTCTTCTTTTTTATATATATCTATATATGTATATGTAAGGAAAAGGTCATAGTTGTACCAACGAGAGAAAAGTGTATATTTTAAAAAGAGTGAAACCCCAAATGTTTTGGGTTATAATGCAGGCTTTTTTTTGGTTATTACCACCAACAAAAGGCAATGGTTATACATTGAAAACATAAGGAAAATTAATTCCTTCTAATAATATGTGACAATAACCACTCTTTGCCTGATGAAGGTTGCAAGACAAGAAACAATAGTTTGGGGTGCTGTCTGGTTTGGAGGGAAATCTGAACTGATTCTTTTTGATGAGCGGTTGAATGGTCCAAAATACTTTCAAATATTAGAGAAAGGACTACTCCCACTATTTGAAACCAATCAGATTGTCAAGAAGACGGATCACCATATCATACGAGCAAAGTAGCAAAGGCCTGGAAGGAATCACAAGGAATCAAGTCACTGCCATGGGTCGCCCAAAATCCTGACATTAATCCAATATAGCACATTTGGAAGCATGTTGACCAAAGAATTCAAGTGTGTGCAACCAAAATCACGTCAGTGGCAACCATTAAAGAAACATTGCTAAAGGAGTGGCAAAATATGGCTCAGACGATTGTTGGTAACTTAATGAAATCCATGAAAAATCGAATACAAGCACTGAAAGTAGCAAATGGAGGACCTACTCCATACTAGTTCCAAATACTGTTTGTCGAATAGGGCTACATAATTAAATTTTGAAATTGGATGTAGTTTATTTCTCCTGGCTAAAAACTTTTCTTAGGCCACTGTAGCTCATGTATAATGCAACCCCAGCTTCTGAGCAATACTAGTAGGATTACTATATAGTCAAATGTTGCAGTACTAGGCATCATCCAGGACATATTTTATAGCAAATAAATGGTCTTCATTTCTTTTTTGGACAAAGCGCCACTTACCATAAAACATCTGATATGAATATTTAGTTTTATTTTTGTTCATGCCTAACTATTGTAGCTCCTTTACCCAGGGGTCTGCCGCTTACGTAGCCTAAGTTTCTTCCCTTTTGTCACTACATGAACAGTAAAACCTCATCCACTGTGTATGCCACTTAAAATCAACAAATACCTTACATAAATAATTAGATTTTTTCCTATCTCAAATTTGCATTCATCATTATGAGTTGATGTACATAGATCGGATTATGATGATTCAAACCATTCTAAGTAAAAAGTACACGTATGTTATTGTTTTTCTTTATTTTGCTAGAAACTGAGGTACCATGAGAATGTAGATATACCAAGCGGGTTATGCTCACCAAAAATGCATGAATTTTAGCCACTCCAGAAAAATATTTACCTGTGTGTAGTGCAACCAGTCACTGCTGAAAATGCATGATTTTTAATCTATTCCAAAAAATTACCTTTGTATAATGTGACCCCCTATTTTTGGGTTTAAAAAAAATGTGATTGTATATTTATAGGCCTTTGCTGGTCACCAATGACCATGGATTTGATCCCATCTGCTTCTCCGGAACATCACTGCCTGTGGCTGAACAGGCTGATGTGCAAATGGCAGTCTCTGTCACACAGGCCACACCTGTGAATTGCTTGTGTGTTGTCTGTGCTGCAGAATTCTTTTCTGCAGATCCACTTGTCTTCTGCTACTGCATTCAATTTCTCCTCTCCTGACATTAGTTGTTTAGTCAGGGTGCTTCTCCACCCAGAATGGTCAGCAGCAAGGTCCTCGCAGTGATCACTGTTAATCTCAAGGGCCTTCATGTCCCTCTTATGGGCATCTCTGTAGTACAATTGAAGGTGACTGGTGTCTCTTTTGCCGTTTGCAAGTTCCCTGTAGAGGATGTCTTTGAGAATTCGGCTATCCTCCAATTGATGAACATGAGCTGCCCATCAGAGCCTGCATTGTCTGTGTGAACATGGTTTTTAGGCCGGTGTGAGAAAGAACTTCAGTTTTTGGCTCTTTGTCCTTCTACAATTGTATAAACTCACATTATACTCAATTATATATGGTACTCTAACCATATCTGTTCATCGATTGATCAGAACAAAATAAAGTTTTTTAATAATTTCTCCCCAAACAAGGTGATAAAGCCACTAAGACAAAATCCAGTTCTATTACTTGTAAATCGAATTTATTGTAATAAAATGATTTATATTAGTAGACATAATGGATAAATCTGAGAAAAGAATAAGAATAGTCCAAATATATGCAAAACATGACATTTATTCGATTGAGAAACAATCTTTTTGTCATAGAATGATGAAAGTTCTGTTTTGTAAAATGAAATGTGCAGTCAGAAAATGGACAGATGTGTGGTCAGGAGAGAGACGCAAGCTTGTTGTCTATCCAAGAGCTTAATATCTCCTGTTGAGATAGTAGTAAGACTGGCCATGATTGGACAGTTTTGTGACCAAGCTAGAATGCCCAGACAGAGCCTTAAACTCTACTGCTGCTATGTGTGTGTATTTTGACCAGCATGTGAATCTGGGTTAAAGTAAACAGAGTTAGTCAAAATTATTTTAACACTTAAATGGTAAAAAACATTTATTCACAAAACATACATCATGATTTACAGTATGGCATCAAACTTTTCACCATTATGTTCAATACACAAAAACAAGTAAGCAACAGTAGCATTTAAAGCCCAGACACTCATTTACAGGGAAATAAATGATACCACAGTCCATATTTTGTACTTGAGGTTATTGATATCATCAACTCTCTTGTTATATACTTTCCTTCATCATCCCCCAAATCACAGAGCGTCAAATCAGGGGACTGTGGAGGCCAAAGTAATGGTCCACTGTTACCTATCTATTGACTTGGAAATATGGTTGAGATAAGCATGAACAATATGGGAAAAATATTGTATAATAATAATGTTAACATTATTTTGACTAACCCTGTATATATGTATGTGCATACTGACTCATTCGAGTAACATCATAATAGTGTTGAAAAGTGTATGCGTATTCTTTCTATAGAGGTTGCTTTTTTATATTAGTACACAAATGTCTATTTACAAGAGAATATATATAAATTTCAAGTCGTCCAGGCATAGAAATAAATACAATATGGGAACCAGTAATAAGGAGTGCCAGAGAAAAGCAATAATATCAAAGTTGCAATATGAGATCTGGTAAAAACATGAAATGATAACAGCAAAATTGCAATATGAGTACTGGTAAAAAATGGTCGCTGAAAATTAGGTTTATAATACCCAGAAATTCATGGCACAGTGGATAAAGGCGTTGGTTAGATCCAGTGACAGACCCAAAGAGTATGAGTTCAATACCCGGCTAAGGCAGTGGAGAACTTTCAGAGGGTAAATTAGGAGATAACTGATAACTGACATCCATCAAACATGGCTTGTGGAAATTCCAATCACCTGAAGAAGGCCGGAGTGTATAACGGCCGAAAACGTTGTGACAAATATGGCGACAAAGATGAGGACCATAGTCCGACTAATGTAAATACTGTCTGATTTCAATATCTCAGAAAGTCTGATTATGGTCAAAATGTATTACATAGAATCCACTTTGTTATTAATTGACTGTGTATGACTAAAACAGTAAGCTAGTGAATTTGCAAATGTGTTACTATTCTTGGAAAATAATTTTCTTTTGGCATTACTTGGTTAAATAGAGCTTCACAAAAATTGGTTAGCCTCTTTTGTTATCTTCTGATGACTGGAGATTTTGGTAGGGACTCAGAATTTATAGAGTTGGTAAGTTGCATCATCCACCGCAAGAAAAGTTGGTTCTCTGTGCCGAGCCAGGAAATTTTTCTCCCCGGAATCGATCCTCCAAGTCTATAAATCGACCATTCGCCCTTGCATGGAGTATTGCTGTCATATATGGTCTGGGGCCCCTGCTGGTTGCCTCAGGGTTCTTGATAAGATCCAGAGACGGATATGCAATGTGATTGGCCCTAATCTGTCATCTCGTCTGCAGTCGCTCTCTCACAAACGCGATGTTGCATCGCTCTGCCTTTTCTACAAGTACTTTCACGGTAATTGCTCCGAGGAGTTGCTTTCGCTTGTCCCTAGGCCTCATGAATTTAAATGTCCTACGAGGCTGGCATCCCGTTCCCACCCCTTCACCGTTGAAACTGTTAGATGTAGACGTCTCTTCTACTCCAATAGCTTCATGTCTCGCACATCTCGCCTATGGAACTCCCTTCCCTATTACTGTTTCCCTGACAAATACAATCTCCAACGGTTTAAGTGTAGCATCAATCAACATCTCCAGTTGCCTTGATCTATCCACTTCCCTTCTCCACAACCTTTCATTTTTCATTCCTATCTGCTCTCGCTCCAAATTTTCTGTAACCCCCTTGCCTTGATCGCCCCTCCGTCTTTCTCTTTCTCCACCCTCTCCTTTACCACTCCTATCTGCTCTTCCTCCAACCCTTCTGTAACCCCATGCGTGATAGTGGCCTCCAGCCTTGCTTGGGGTGATACGCTTAAAAAAAAAAAGAAAAAAAAAAGTGGATTAAATTGTTCTATGATTAGCCAAATGATTTTTGTTGAAATAATTACACTGTATAACTGCCTTCTATACATTCAATAAAATGAGAAACCATTTTATATTGTTTCATTGAATCTATATCAAGTTTTTATTTCTCTTCAAGCTGAATTCTGGCTTTCCTAGAATTAAAGACATTTTTAATTGGCTGATTTTCATTTGTTGAAAGATTTGTAATTCACTGAATCAAGTATGCTTGGAGAACAAAACTTTGCTTGGTAATTAAAAACATGGGTTTATTGTTCATCTACCCCTACTTTATTCAAAATGCCCATTGGGTTGATAATAGTAACCTTTCTATTGAGAATTTAGCCACAGAGGCATCAATGATTTTGTACCTTCTTCAAAATATCAGGTGAAACCAAAATCTTCTCCTTGATTCACATCAGTCTGTTCAGCCACTATAGACCACAAGAATCACTTTTTCCAGGTGTACTATGTTGACCATAGTCTATGAAAATAGAATCCAGCGCAGTATGTAATCTGTTCAATGAAACAAAATTAAAGATTAACACTCACGAGTCACTCTACTGAATCTGACTATGTCGCCAATATCACCAGCTGTTCCATAATTCTTCAGTCTTTGATATCAAAGGCTGGCAGTGAATATTTTGGAAAAAACCATTGCCACTTTATACACGTCGCATTGAATATTTTGAGCCTTCTGATTATTTACTACTTCTATTGGTGAACTATAAAATGAGTTGGCTCATTTTAGATGGCTCACTAGTACAACAAGGTACCCAAAAACTCCAGCATACTAATGTGATAGGCATCTGATGTGATTGGAACTATTTGTATCTGATCATAATATTTGTAAACATGTTCTCAAGAAGGCTAAGT
The DNA here is from genome assembly GCA_964036315.1 of Acanthosepion esculentum. Taxonomy (NCBI): domain Eukaryota; kingdom Metazoa; phylum Mollusca; class Cephalopoda; order Sepiida; family Sepiidae; genus Acanthosepion; species Acanthosepion esculentum. The sequence continues at coordinate 16,783,291 of OZ038508.1, read as the reverse complement.
CTTTGATTGCTGATAGAATGAGGCACTACATATTATCTAACAAGTTTGGCTCTCCTGACTAATGGTAGCTTGGAAATAGTGTATTAAATAAGAGTGTGTCTTCTATCCCATCTTCACTCAGTTTGAGGTGTTAACATTTTCTGCTGATAAAGATTCTCTCTAAAGTCTTTGCCTGACTTTTCACTTAGAACTAAGTCTCTATTAAGTGAATATACATATAACTTTGTCCATGGTTTTTGCTATCATCTCTAAACTGGATCCCCACAAGGTATGCAGACTTGATGGTATCCCTGCAGTAGTCCTTAAGAAATGTGCACCTGAAATGACTCCTGTTCTCTGTAAACTATACAATAAATACCTTGCTGCTTATTGCTTTCAAGAACTCAGGCAAACCATTTGATAAATGTTGTGCTGCTTCTTGATTTCCTGCTTGTTGGAAATTCTCTTCTGTAGTTCCAGTCTTTAAGAACTCAGGCGAACCATCTGATAAATGCCTTGCTGCTTCTTGCTTTCCTGCTTGTTGGAAATCCTCTTCTGTAGTTCCAGTCTTTAAGAACTCGGGTGAACCATCTGATAAATGCCTTGCTGCTTCTTGCTTTCCTGCTTGTTGGAAATCCTCTTCTGTAGTTCCAGTCTTTAAGAACTCGGGTGAACCATCTGATAAATGCCTTGCTGCTTCTTGCTTTCCTGCTTGTTGGAAATCCTCTTCTGTAGTTCCAGTCTTTAAGAACTCGGGTGAACCATCTGATAAATGCCTTGCTGCTTCTTGCTTTCCTGCTTGTTGGAAATCCTCTTCTGTAGTTCCAGTCTTTAAGAACTCGGGTGAACCATCTGATAAATGCCTTGCTGCTTCTTGCTTTCCTGCTTGTTGGAAATCCTCTTCTGTAGTTCCAGTCTTTAAGAACTCAGGCGAACCATCTGATAAATGCCTTGCTGCTTCTTGCTTTCCTGCTTGTTGGAAATCCTCTTCTGTAGTTCCAGTCTTTAAGAACTCAGGCGAACCATCTGATCCTTCTAAATCACAGCCTATTATCCTCCTGCTTCTTTTTGGCAAAGTACTGGGGGTTCTCATCAACTCCAGATTGGTTAAGCATTTCATCTCAGAGAGTCTTCTTTCAGATAAACAATATGGCTTTTGCTTCTCTGTGTCAAATGCTGATGTATTTACAATTATGACAGAAATAGTCTACCAAACTTTTGTTCAGAATCGTGATGCTTGGGCTGTTACTTTGGATATCTTGAAAACCTTTGAGTAGATTTCGTATACTGGTCTACTTCACAAGTTGAAAAGTTATGGTATTTCTCTATGAATTTAACTGATTCAGTCTTTTTGGTCAAATCCTGAAGTGAAAGTTTTCTTCAATGGCCACTCATCTAGATATTTTTACATTGTTGAAGGTGTCCACCCTTGAACCTACTTTGTTCCTAATTTTCATCAATGACCTTCCTCATGTCATCAGTTCTCAACTCGGTATCTATGTTGATGACACAATGATTAACTCCTGGCTTAATACTAAGTCTGACCGGTTCAATAAGGTCAAACTGGCAGTTGATCTTAAAAATGACCTACAGTCTGTTGTTAACTGGACCATAGAATGGCTTATTAATTTTGATGACTACAAAATGAAACTGGTCTCTTTTAATCATCTGAGAGAAGTCTTTTTGCCTTCTATCAGTATGGCTGATGCTAACCTCCCCAAGAGTGTGACTCATTGCACCTTCTCAGACAATTTTTCCACTGACCGGAAATGGAAAGATTATACTGAATCAATTGCTAGGTTGGCTGTTAGGAAAGTTGCTTCACTATGTTGTGATAGACCAATTTCTCTCTACAGAATCTTTCTTACGTATTTATAATTTTACCATTTATCCATGCTTTAAATATTGCTCCAACATCTGGTCTGGTGCTTTTGCTATATATTTAGAGATCCTTGATAAAACCCAAAGAAGAATCTGCAATATTATTGGTCCTGACCTGTCATCTCAGCTTCAGTCATATTCCCTTCACTGTAACAAAGCTTCTCTGTGCCTTTTCTATAAATACCTTTATGGTAATTATTCTGGTGAACTTTCGTCTATGGTATCTAGATTTTATGAATTAATTGCAGTATTAGATTGGCAGCAAGGTCTCATCATTTTACAGCTGAAATGGCTAGATTTAACGATAAGTTCTATACTCAGAGTTTCTTCTATCGCACTTCTTGCTTGTGGAACTCTCTTATGGCTTCTTACTTCCCAGTCAACTTTGATCTTCAAAAATTGAAATACAATGTCAATCATTATCTTCTTTTTTATTAATTCCTGTTCTTTTATTGTTCTTTCTCCTTAATAATGGTTTTCTTTTTCTCATATCCTTTCACACTCAGTAACACCTTGCATCTTAGTGGCTTTATTGCCTTGCTTTAGGGGAAAGGATTAAACAAAATACAATTTTTTTTTATATTTATTTAAATATTTATTAAACATAGATCACCACTAATCAAACCTTGAACTACTGCCAGTCATGATGAACGGATATCCCATCATGCCTTGAGAGAATATTGGGCCTCAGACTAAAGCTAAAGACACAGGTAAAATGATCAGCTCCCTGTACTGCTTTAGTAAGTACGTGACTCCTCATGATATCCTCTACTTTTATAAGAGTTAGATCAGGTTGAAAATAGAGTACGGTTGCCATATTGTGGCAGGTGACTCTCCACTCTTGGTGACTCCATGTCTTTGTTGGAGAAGACCTACTTTCCACCCTCCAACCTCTTTCTCATAGGTGGGATGTGACGCGCCTCTCATTGCTTTATCGCTACTTCCATGGAAAGTGCTCAGAGGAACTACATTCCTTGGTTCTGGCAAACCTAACCTTCACAGCTAGGTAAGACGTACAAACTGAGCAAGTGGGTTCCGCAAACGCTGTTGGAGATCCACAAGGGACAACGAGTGGCAGCCTGCGTATCGCTGCTTTCTCGCCACCGTACCGCATCCTTATTCAATCGAGTGCTTACCAGTGATGAAAAGTGTGTTCTGTACGAAACTCCCAAGCGTTCCAGACATTGGTTGTCACCTCGGAATGCTGTCCCTCACACCGCAAGACCACCTATGGACCCACGCAAGATTATGCTTTGTGTCTGGTGCACAGGTCGTCAAGTGGTTCATTATGAACTGCTACCAACGGGCCAAACGGTCACTGGAGACCTATACTCGTAGCAAGTGAAACATGTGCAACAGGCATTGCGCCAGAAGGAGCCAGCACTGGTGAATCGCAAAGGTGTGCATTGTGGCAAACTACCTGCATTACCTCCGTATTCCATCAGCGAGAAGTAAGTTCCACTCAAACAGCTTCTTCCCACAAGCCACTGCTCTGTGGCACAGACTTCCAAGAGGACATTTCCTTGATCACTACAGTTTTACCCTGTTCAAGTCTAGAGTTAATTGTTATCTTCCCCTTCCTATTCATAGGAACTACTTTTTAATGTAACCCTCTACCTTGAGTTGCCCCCGGGCCTTGTACAGGATGAACCTTACTGAAAAAAAAAAATATTAAATGTTTTTTTAATAATCATCTATGCCATAAGAAATATTATAGTTGCAGTTGAGGTAATATATTTGGCTTCATGACATTTGACACACTGTAAACAATCTTTAATCTAACATCCCAAATTTATAATCTCAAACCATTGTTAACATTAATTCATCCAGTTTAAAAGATGACAATGTTAGATGTTATTAAAAGATATTGTTCATTGGAATAATCACCCAATTTTCAATGACATTACAAAGGTTTTAATGTTTTCCACCATTTTTTAATTTAAAGTTAATCTAAAAAAAAATCAACTCGCTGTTGGAAATAATTTTCCAATAATTAATGATTTGTTTATTAAATAACATTTACATCAAAGAGACACATGTCTTCATTTCCTACCCAAGTGATCTTAAATTCTTATTTTTATAAACAAGATTTTTTTTTTCGAAAATGAAGATTCTCTCTCATAACTTCATGTGGTGACCAAAGAAGCCAATCGTACTTGAGCCTAAGCTACTTTTCCTTGTAGTATAATTTACTGATTGATTTTATTTTTTTCATTCCCTCTAGATTCTGTTTCAGCGTTGGTTCTGGCTTCAAGCCAAACAAATTAATATTCATATTTAGAGGAGTGTTCTTCCCTTTCTTACCCTATAAAAATAATCCCCAAATTCTAACTATTTTTAAAATGCCTGAAAAAATTGCCTCCAGGTTTGTTCTTTTCTAACAGTACAGTAGTAGTACCCAATTACTAGTTTTATGTAATTCATCAAAGCTTTTTTTTTTTTTTCACATTTAATAATAATAATAATAATAAACCTAGTCATCTTGGAAAATCCAGATGATGGCTCTACAAAATTTGGATTATGATGTCATGCCTCTATTCTCAGAGTTTGATCTTCTATCAGGAATTTCTTTAAATTATCTTGAAATGCAGCCAAGTAGTTTTATATTTAAAGTGGTCATGAATTTAACTCATTTGACTTTGAATTTTACTGTTTTATGTCAACAATATCTTTTGGAAATCAACTCAAGTTACAGAATCTTAAAAATATTCTTAACTATCCAGGCAGTCTTTTCTGTTTTCACCATTAGCTGCTTGTCTCTTGATATTTTAATTTTTATTTTCTGCTTTTTAATTTTGTCAGTCAACTCTGAAGCCTTTGTAGAACTGTATTTTCATATATTCACTAGAATCACGTCCATTTATAATGTGCTGATGGTGATGAAATCACACATTGAAATATGAGAAAAAATAATTACATAATTTATTTATTGCTATTGAATAAAGACAAACACATTTAAAACAACCTTATTTTTTTAAAATTGTCTTTGTACAAGTAGACACCAGAGAATCTCATTGCAAAAATAAGATTGCTCAACTGTAATGTAATATCAACCTTCCGATATAGCAGTAAATGCTGCACAGTTTCCTTACAGATGAGAGGCGACTGGGGGCAACTTCTGATATGGTTCTATAAAAGGATACTAAGAATACCACAGACAGGGTCAGTGGGGGTCATTTTTGGGGGACCACATAGTCTGGTGGATAAAAGTGATGTTTGAAGTAATCCAAAAAGTGACTTGACCCAAAGAGTTGTGAGTTCAATACCTGGCCATAGCAGAGGCGACAAAAATTTGTAGAGTTGAGTTACTAAAGGGAAATAACTGGAATTGTCATATCCAGAAAAGAGCATGGCACGTGGAACTAGAACAACCTACAACTGTGGGCTAAATAAAACATTTGATTCAAAATTTTAGTTTATATCAACTGAAGAAGGCCAGAACGTATAACAGCCAAAATATTGTGAAATATTCTGACTTAAATAAATCTCTTGAACCATAACTAATCAAACACAACCACATATTGAATCCAGTATTTTGTGGACACCATTATTAATGTTTCTAATTTTTTCTCAATTATTTTGCATCTGTTTCTGTCTTTGTCTTTGTTTATACCTCTTAATGCAATCATATTTGTCTCCATTTCTCTTTTTCTGTTGTATATCTAGCTCTCTTAATAATCCAAAATTTCATTCATGTTTGTCTAAATTTATTCGTTATCTATTAAAACATGTGTATCCTGAAGAGACATAGCAATTCACAGATAATACAGAAAAGGAAACTGTGGAGAGTCATGATCATCTACATCCAGAAGAAACATGGCAAATCACAGATAAGAAAGAAAAGGAACCTGTGGAGAGTCATAATCGATTTTGTCCTAAAGAGACATGGCAATTCACAGATAATACAGAAAGAGAAACTGTGGAGAGTAATTATCGTCTACGCCGAGAAGAAACATGGCAAATCACAGATAATAAAGAAAAGGAATCTGTGGAGAGTCATAATTGATTTTGTCGTGAAGAGACATGGCAATTCACAGATAATACAGAAAAGGAAACTGTGGAGAGTAATGATCGTCTACGCCCAGAAGAAACATGGTAAATCACAGATAATAAAGAAAAGGAACCTGTGGAGAGTCATAATTGATTTTGTCCTGAAGAGACATGGCAATTCACAGATAATACAGAAAAGGAAACTGTGGAGAGTAATGATCGTCTACGCCCAGAAGAAACATGGTAAATCACAGATAATAAAGAAAAGGAATCTGTGGAGAGTCATAATCGATTTTGTCCTGAAGAGACATGGCAATTCACAGATAATACAGAAAAGGAAACTGTGGAGAGTCATGATCGTCTATGTGTTGACGGGATATGGCAATTCACAGATAATAAAGAAAAGCGATTTGCAGGGAATCATGATCGCTTGCATTCTGATGGGACATGCTAATTTACAGATAATAAAGAAAACAAATCTGTGGGGAGTCATGATCGCTTTCATCCTGATAGGACATGGCAATTCACAGATAATATAAAGAATGGAATCTCTGGGGAGTCATCCTGATGAGACATAGCATTAAAAATACGAATGTTCTCCCTCCTGGTGCACCTCTGTCTTGCACATGTGCATAACTCTGTCAACCAGATAAATGCAATCAAAACTCTGAAGACAATGTCCTGTTCATCACCCTATTTACTGAAAGCTGAACGTGTGTAACTAGACAACAATTTAACTATCATTATTTTGCATCTGTTTATGTCTTTGTCTTTATCTCTTAATGCAAATCATATTTGTCTTTATTTCTCTTTTATATCTTGGCTCTCTTAATCATCCATTCATGTTTCTCTAAATCTATTCATTATCTATTAAAATAGGTTCATATTTCTCATGTGTTTACATGCATATATATATATATATATATATATATATCATATTTTTATATCAACACACAGATCCATTTATAGACATTAAAAAATGCAGTCAGTTAAGAAGAAACTGATATTGACATTTCTGTTAATGAAGCAGTGTTAAGAAATCCGAAAAGACGATTTTCCTGGTGGATTCTTTTTTTTTTCTTTTTTTTTTTTTTTTTAATTTTCATAAAACAGAAGATTATATTTTGCTCATTTTTGTCCATTTTTTTTTCATTTTCCTGAGAAGTAAACAATTTTAGACATATTAATTTTCTTAATGGAATCATCTGACTTATTGCAATTTGTTCTCTTCATTTTGTTCATGAATGGAGTCAAAAAAAAAATAATAAAATTATTTTTCATGGGAGAAACACACAATTATAAAAATAAATACATAGCTGGTATTATTTTCATCATTTCATTGGCAGACCTGAAATAAATGGCCAGCATAATGCATTGATGGAAGCTCAGAGGTGAAAAAAATTAATTCCCAAATGCAATTTCAGTGGGATTATATCCATCTTTAGTGTTGTATATGGAATTGTAGGTAGTGTAGTGAATATTGGCATGGAAATCTGCAATTGATAAGCCAAGTTCAAATTCTGGGATACATTTGCTTTCATACTACTTTCCTTGGAAAAAGGCATGTTTTCATCTTTTCTCTCCACAGCTATGAGTTAAATAGCAAAGTACACTGAGCTGTCTTGCTTTGTGTGGGAACCAGTCTAAGAAAAGGAAAAGGAATTCAAAACTGTGGCGATTGCAATGGGAAACTACTCCACTATCTTTCCCAAGAATGCATGTTAATTTATAGCTAATAACGAAAAAGAATCTGTAGAGAGTCATGATTATTTACATCCTGATGAGACATGGAAATTCACAGATAAAGAAATGGAATCTCTGGAGAGTCATCCTGATGGGCCATAGCATTAAAATATGAATGTTCTGCCTCCTGGTGTGTATCTGTCACATATATGTGTGTAACTGTGTCAGATAAATGCCTTATGGCAATCGAAACTCTGAAGACAAAGTTCTGTTCATCACCAGGTTTATTGAAAGTGTGAAACTATAAAAAGATATAAATATAAACGTGAGACTGTTGATTGTAGATTATTCTAGTTCCACATGCCATGCCTCTTCCATATCTTCTTTATTTGGCTTACCGAGTTAGGCAGATGTGGGAGACAGATGTGCACCAGGAGGCCGAACATGTCTTTTCCAGGGGTCTGGCATTTGAAAATGGAGCAATCTGTCCTAGTGGACAAAATAAAGTGTTCAGTTGGAAATTCCAATCACTTGGAGAAGGCTAGAGTGTACAACATCCGAAATGCTGTGAATATAGCAATAATGATGAGGACAACGGTCTGAACAATGTAAATAATTACAATACCTTATCTCAGAAATATAGACAGAACTTGACACTAGTTAAGTCCAAATGAAAAATAATAAAAAGCTGAAAGGAAATGGAAAGGAGAAATTGATGAAGAGGCCCAAAGGCTATACCATGAGACTGTGGGTCTAAATGGCTAAAGGCTGTAGTACAGAGTTAGCTTGCATGAATATGTTGCAAAGTTTAGAGTGATAAGTTCTCAGACAGGAAGTAAGTTATACAAAGGTATAAATAAATGAAGGTATGTATGAGTATAGATATACATAAACATATAAAAAATAAGCCTCTATGATATCAATATGCATGCATGGGTATCTATCAATGGCTGTGTGTGTGTATATATATATATATATATATATATATATATATATATAAAGTCAACTTTGAAGTCAACACTCAGAGGCGACAGACTGTTTCATGCTAAATGCAATCATCAGGCCCCATGCAGTCTGATGATTGCATTTAGCATGAAACAGTCTGTCGCCTCTGAGTGTTGACTTCAATGATACTTTTATATTTACATACGCTCTCTGATATTGAGCACTTTATCCCATAAATATACCATACCCTAAAACTATATATTTTCATACATATATATATATATATATATATATATATATATATATATGCACACGCATGTATATGAAAAATAAAAATGGGCTCCAACATACATACATATGCTTGGGTGGATGCATATGTGGATGCTTGCATGTATGTACATATGTGTTTGTCTGTGTGCAGGGTTGTATGTGCATGTAGGTAGGTATATATATATATATATATATATATATATATATATATATATATATGTGTGTGTGTTTTTGTGTGTATATATATATATATATATATATATATATATATATATATATATATATGAAACAAACATACCAGAGACATACAGACTCCCTTCAAATGTCAAAACAGAAGCTGCACATAATAAGCCAGAGTAACTAATGTGATTTACAACAACCAGCTCATTCTCAAAGATCCCCAGAGCACACGCCTAACACACACATTCATCTTTCTTCCTTTAGTTCTGCTGTTGATGCCAAAGAGAATATAAGCTAAGATTTTCTCTGGTGAAATACATGTTTGTTTAAATATTTCTCAACTTTGTCTTGCTATCTTCCTATATATATATATATATATATATATGATTCTTTATCTATCCAAAGATATAACAACTGGAGTATGGTAGTATACAATTTTATTTTGATTTTTACCAATGTCACTATCTTTCCCAAGAATGCATGTTAATTTACAGATAAAAAAAGAAAAGAAATCTGTGGAGAGCCTTGATCACCTGGATGAGAATCTGGATTTGAGAACATATAAATCTAAGTGATCAGAAAAATTGAAACAGTTGCTATATTTATTACGTTTTGTCCGTTGTACACTCCGGCCTTCTTCAGGTGGTTGGAATGTTGAACTGAGCCCTTTATTGCCAACATTCCAACTACCTGAAGAAGACTGGAGTGTACAATGGTCGAAACATTGTAATAAATATAGATGAGGACAAGAGTCTGAATAATGTAAATAATGTACATAATACCTCATCTCAGAAATATAGACAGTTATTGAAACAGATTCAGAAGATCTGGGGTTTGTACAACATCAGGGCAATACTCAGAAGCAATTCCACTTTTAGGAGAAATCCAAGAACTGTGTGTACTCCATTCTTTGCATTTGTGGCATAGAATATAAAGGTAAAACAACCACCAGTAAAGCTGGAGGAACATAAAAATGTATCGTGAGAAGCAAGACAATGAACTCGGGCATGGCGGAACATGTATGGAGGAAAAAGTGTGGTTATCAGCTCCTGTGGAATGAAGTGAAAATACTGGACAAAGAATCAGTGCATATGCTATGAGGACCTCCTGAGTAGGCCTAGCATAGAAAGAAAGGTTTGTTTTGGTTCGGTTTATGGCATATCATTCTCAGTGGGTTATTTTGTTTTATGGCATATCATTCTCAGTGGGTTATTTTGTTTTATGGCATATCATTCTCAGTGGGTTATTTTGTTTTATGGCATATCATTCTCAGTGGGTTATTTTGTTTTATGGCATATCATTCTCAGTGGGTTATTTAATGCCGACAAAATTTTTATTACTGGTAATAATTTTTTCAATAATGTATTGCTGCTAATATTTTTTTTTCCCAAAAATATGTTACTGGTAATATTTTTGCTCAAATATCTGTTGTTGGTAATGATTTTTTCTTCAAAAATGTATTTTCTGGTATTAAAACCTATTTTTACACTTTTGACCCAGTGTAGAGGTTGACCACTAATTGTCTCCAGCTGGGACCCTAACAGGTCTGCATATACATACATACATATACATATATATATATATATATATATATATATATATATATATATATAGTCATACACAGACAGACTGTTTTGCTGTATTGCAGCTCATCAGTGTGGCTAGATATGCAATTGCTTCAAGCCGGGATCAAAACCCAACCAATTTGATATGAGTTAGAGACTCTCACCCTTAGGCCCTTGGTGCACGCTATGAAGAAAGGGAATTTTTAATGCATTATATACGATATATAAGCATTACCGGCTACCGGAGTGCTCAATTCAGTTTTAATGTTAATTAGTAGCAGCCAAAAAATAACCTTTCTTCCAAAGTGCTCAACCTATGAATGGCGGCTTATATAGTCATCCACAGACTATTTTGCTGTATCACAGCTCATCAGTGTGGCTATACTTGTGAATATATATATATATATATATATATATATTTATTTTTTAATCCAACTGTGTTTTATTAAATAAGCATTATTTTTATTAAGTACATGTATCTTAAAAGCTTGCTTGCTTTCTTTATTTTTCAAACAGTAATTATGTCTACTAGCTGAAAAGCATTGAAAATCTTATGAAGGAAAATGTATTTCCTGGCAGGGATTGAACCTGGATTCAATATTTAAATTAAATAGAGAATGTGAGACCTTTGATGTTTTGGGACTGATAGTTTCACTGTTTGAAAAAAAAAAAAAAAGTAAAAAACCTTGGCTATTCAAACATGTGTATCTACTAAAAATAACGTGTGAGATATATATATATATATATATGAAAAGGAAAACTTTCCTTTGCCACTATGTTTCATATCATGAGGGACTTTATAAAGGTAAATATAAAGGTTTTATTTTGCAAAATGTAAGGATTTTATTTTCCAGAATGAAATCCTTACATTTATTTTGAGAAGGTCTCTCAGGGGGACAAAACTCATTGGTAAAAAAGTTTTGTTTTTGTCTTTATTCATAGTCTATGAATAGATATATTATTTATATCTGAATTCTCTTCCATTCTCATGCGCATATATATATATATATATATATATACACACACACAGTTACATTTGATAAGATAAAGAACAAAAAGGAAACCTTTATCAATCTTCACTTTCACTAAAGCTTCATCAGAGATTGAAAGAAAACACACACAACCTGTTTTCTCTCAATCTTTGATGAAGCTTTCATAAAAGTGAAACATATCACATTGATATATATTTCCTATTAGTTCTTTATATTATCATCCTGTTGGATTCTGATCTATATTTGATCCTTAACTCAAAGTTTTATATATATATATATATATATATATATATACACACACCCACACACACTTTGTCTGTGAGTCTCTGTGTGTTTGTTCCTTACTCCTGCTGTAAATAAAGTACCAGTAATGCAGCTTCTTATCAATGAAGAATTTGACCTCATGTTGCTCTGTAGGTGGACAACACAATTTACCCTACCCTCATCACCCTACATAATTAATAAAAATAACAGGCCACCATTCACTTTCCTTTTATCAGACTCCCAGCTGCTTTCTACTGAGAGTCACTTTACCCAAAGTGCTCTTCATTTAGACAATCCCAGAAACATGTTAGAGCAAGGATTTCATTCAAAGACTCATTGGCATCGTCTTTTTTCCATATCAGACTTTTATTCTTTTAGAATTTTGTGATTCTTCCTGATTTTTACATAAGACTTTTATTCTAACTAGAGTTTGAGTTTACTTTTTTTTTAACCAATACTGAGGAGGCCAAGTGGTTAGAACATTCGCATTCTGACCATAAGATCCGGGTTTGAATCTCATCATGGTCGATTTGTCAGGAAGAAGACTTCCTGATGGTATCAGACTGAAGGGATTGATCCCAGAGTGCAGCACCTTTGGAAAGTGCCTGAAAACTATACCACCGGTTGACCCAAGCCTTGTGAGTGAAATTGGATACATGGAACCCTTGGGGGCCGTCAATAGCTGTGTTAGCACAAAGTCACAAGTCATCATGGCTGAGGGTTTGAGTATGCTGGCCTTGTTCAAATTGTTGATCCCACTAGATAACACACTCTTTCCCAGAAACTGTAACTAAGGTCTGCTCAGCATAGTTGCAGTATAAACCACAGGTGGGCTCTGTGGATGTTGAATAAACAAATGTGACTGAGTAAGTGTCTGCAAAAGGGATTGGCTAGCTGCCTTAGTAAACGGTTATCTTTGAATATGAGTGGCCATATATATATATATACACTGAGGAAGAACTGATCAAAGACTGAAACTAAAGTGAAAATGGCATTGAAATTCTACAACCACTGCTGTTTTCACCATTATCCTGAAATTTGAGAATACATTCATCATTTGAGAGTTGCAAGCTTTTTAGAGAAGTTTACTAGGCTGGACAATCTCCTGTTTAGCAGCATATCAACACATCTATGGGTTATGTAATGCCAAAATCTAAATATTTTGTATGTAATTTTATGTTTTCAACTACAGATATTTTGTATGTTTTCAGATATATATTTTGTAGATTATAAAATATAATGTTAGTACTTTTATCGATAAAAATGTATTTTTATATTTTTTTAGTGTTGCATCGATTATCATTTTGCTATAAAAATTGTACTGTTGATTTTTGTTTGAAAGAGAGTTCACTAATTGCCCATAGCTGGGATCCTAACAGATGCTGCCACCCTAGGTCAGGGTTAACTTGGGAACAACAGCAATTTAGAGGTTGATCCACGCTCCTCAAAACCTCCAATCTCCTAATCAGCAGACTTGCTGCCAAATGTAGGTTATCAAGATGAAGAAGCCACAGGAATGTAGTTCTACTGAAGGATGCTGAGAATGACACTTGTACTGAACATTTGTGAAATGACAACGTTTTAGAGAAAATGAAAACAAAAGGGACACTTGTACTTACAATCAGAAAGAGACAATCATCAGAGATGTGGTTTTACAGTTAAAACTTCTCGGGTACATAATAAAGAAATAGGACTTGGAAAGCTTTGACAGATTGAAGGCAAGAAAGATGGAGGAAACCAATGTGTAATCTACCTAGCAAGCTTGAGGAAATGGATGGTGGAATAGGGCTTATGTGGGATAATGAAAAAACAAAATTTATTAAGAGCTACAAAGGACAGGAAATTGTGGAGAGCCATGATTGCCAACATCCTGAAGGGAAGCAGTATATAGAAGATCCATAGCCCATCAGGAAGAGATAGTTGAAGAAGGAGGCTTGGCAAGTTTGATATTCACAGGACAGATTGATGGCAAGAGTGAAAGAGGTAAACAATGTATAACCTACCAAATGAGCTTAAGAAAATGAATGGTTTTGAAGAGATAACCAAAAGACAAACTTTATTAAGAGCTACAAAGGACAGGAAATTGTGGAGAGTCATGATCACCTACATCCTGAAGGGACACATTGCATAGATGAAGAAAGTACTATCTCCAGTGAAAAATTGCTCACTTAACAAATCCTAGGGAATTCTGAAAATTCAACTCCTCCAAATTCAATTACCTAACTAAATTCTTTAAATCTTCATAGATTTATTATAAACATTTTATTCCCTACTAAACATTTTATTCCCTACTAAATATAAGTTTTTGCGTTAAACATCAAAACCTGACTTGTAGGAATAGCAAGTCATCATAGGCACGAATCTCAAAATAAAATTTAACTACTGTGAAAAATTTTAAAGGAAAAACATTTTGCATGAATCTAAACGTGCTACTAGGTTGGCATCTCAGTCCCACCCTTTCACTGTCAAAATGGTTAAATGTAGCCATCTGTTCTACTCCAACAGCTTCTTATCTCACACTTCCTGACAGTGGAACTCCCTTTCTCTTAATTGCTTCCCCGATAGCTATAATCTTCAAATATTCAAATGTAATGTCAATCGACATCTTCTGACGCTTAGATCTTGATCCTCGTCCTTCTCTTTATGCTTTCCTCAAACAACCCTTGCTCGCCCTCTCTGTAACTCCTCGAATGCTAGTAGCATGCTTAAAAAACAAAAATTACAGAAAAGGTATGAATACCAAGTTTGCACAAAAATGTCCTTTTGTGCACCTATTAAGGCAAAATAACAATTCCTGATAAAAAAGATTACCATAAAAAAAATGGAAAAAATTACAATTTGTGAAAAGACAAGGATTTTGAAAAAGGTGAAAAGAGAAAACGATTGAAGAAAAGAAAAGTGCGGCCACCTTTCAGAAAATGAAAGCACCTACTTTTATTTTTAAATTCAGACTGTTTGTACTTGGGAAAATTTCTTTAAATTCTTTCTCATTCTTTGTTGTCCAACTACAGGAGAATTTTCACTTAAACTTCAAAATTCTTTAGTCTCTTGGCAATTGTCTTTGTATTGTTGTCTTTTTGATGTCAAAAGCGTTCTGTACTTTGATGCTGATTTGCTGTGTCCCCTTGCTGTCAAAAGGTCTTCTCATCCATTTACCTATTTGAGCTCTCTTTATTCAAAAATTTAGGCTCACAGAAGACTCCATCCAAGTTTTCACAATTGCATGAGACCACAATTCTCATTGACCATAAAATGTGAAAAAACAATTTTCCATGTACTTGAAATGGATCCTTCACAATTTTGGCAGTTTTCAACTGCTGAACTGAAAAAGATATACAAGTGTAACAATTTTTTTACACAAACCTCCTGGCCTTCATAAAAATACATTTCTCTCAAAAGAATGTGCTCTAAAAGAAAAAAAAACACCCTATATAAATAAACATTTATTGAAGACTGACATTTATTGAAAACTAACATTTATTAAGTAGTAAAAACAAAACCTGACAAAGGTCAGGTGAATTTTCTTGTAGGGTCAACGGCCATCAAGCATAATGGTGTAGATCTGGGTTCCATAGCTTAGAATATTTTAACATCATTACCTTTCCTATCATTAGTGAGGCTAAAATCAGATTGACATTGGAATTCTACAACCACAAGCACTTTAGACAACTGTAATTAGATCTCCAGTGAAAGATTGTTCTCTTCATAACCTCTGAGGAATTCAGGAAATTCTTTCAACTACTCTAGATTCTATTATCAAGCTAATTTCTTTAAATCTTAGTTAATTGATTAGTGCTTGACTATTTGGGTCCTGTGCCAGGCCAATCTGAACTTGGTAAATACTGATAAAAGCACCTACTATAGAGTAATGGTTAACAAGCCAATCTCACTTGACCATTGTAACAAGTTCAGTCCTTATAGATGGTTAATTATTGTGACTATTATCAAATTTTGGTATGCTGATAACTTCATTTGCCAATCAGAAGGTTTGTGCTGCCATTACAGGTAATCCTGAATAATGAATGATATTATGTTAGAATTTCTCATTGGTGTTGTCATGCCCTGCTATGGTAACAGGAAATGACTGTAACCAAAACAGGGAACTAAGCAATTACAGTTTGTTTATTTTAAAATTTATTTCACCCCCAAGTAAGGCAATAAAGCCACTAAGATGCTGAGTGTGAAAGAATAAGAGAAATATTATAACAGTGAGAACTATAAAAGAACTGAAATTCAAAAGACTGATAATTGACATTGCATTTAAATTTTTGAAGATCAATGTTGGCTGGAAAGCAAGAAGCCAGAAGAGAGTTCCACAAGCAAGAAGTGTGAGAGTAGAAATTGTTAGCATAGAACTTACAGTTAAATGTAGTAATTTCAACTCTAAAGTGATAAGATCTTGCTGTCAATCTACTATTGCTCTTAAATTTGTAAAGTCAAGGTGCAAAAGGGGAAAGCTCGTCAGAACAGTTACCATGAAAATATTTATAGAAAAGGCTGTTAATATATACAGTGGAATGGGATGTAATTCTGCTGCAAAATGTAGATTTCAAAACATTAAGATGAGTAAAAAAAACAAAAAAACCCTGCTATAATGGAAGCTGATGAACTCCACATGTTATAGAGAGTGCTAGGGTTACTTTTGTCCAGCACTATGGGATGCTATAATTTTTGTCTAAATTTCTGCAGTAAGGAATTACCATTATTTACAAGCAGACTATTCGTGTCATCTTTGTTGTTCTTATCACATTTTGGCCGTGGCTTTGAGCCTTTCACAGGTGTATATTCATTTTGGTGACATAAGGTAAATTTTGAACTGAACACTTTATTTAATTTATAGGGGTAAGTTCTTCTTGTTCTACTGCTATGTTTAGGGATAGCTCATCTTATTTCCAGTACTGCTCACCCCATTTCCACTGAGTCTAAGTATAAACTGCCTGACCCAGGGAGTGAACTCACAGATAGTCTGCATATGAATAATATAAGATGCCACAAAATGAAAATCTGAAAAATTAAGTCATCTTCTTAAATAACTGGGTCAAATCTAGAATACCTGGCATCAGTTTCATTCAGAAACGTCTAAACTATCATCTGTATACAACTGTTTTCTTAGATCAATTATTAAAAATAGCCTCAATGAATTCTTTACGTCTTAAAGAATACAGTCTTTCATCAAATCCTATAAATTAGTTCTAGAGAATTCTAAACAAGAAAACTGGCATCACTTGAAGACTTCTAGGAGTAGCAATAACAACAATGGATAGCACCTGTAACTCAAAGAGAAACAAAAGGTTAGGCCATCCTAGAATTGAGGTAAAAAGCATTATAAAAGTGTAAAAATAGGTTTTAATACCAGAAATATTTCGTAAAAAATTATTACCAGAAATAAATTTTTGAAGAAAAAACTATTACCAGCTATATGTTTTCGAGGAAAAAATATTACAAGAAAAAAAAAAGTTGTTGGCATTAAATGACACATTGAGGTTCATATGCCATAAAAACAAAACAAAAAGTTAGGAAGGAAATTCCCATCAGTACTAGAAAAAGTGATATCAGTGAACTTGAGAAGTTTAGTTTTAAGAACTGCTTTAAGAAAAATATTTCAACCAAGAATAATGCTAATGTTCGTTTATTGAATGCCAAATATTTCTTGCATAGAAATAGCTAATTTTGCCATTGCTACTGAATTTGATATTCATTGAGTGCTCCACTGTTGAGGCCTTGTGCCAATGTAGGCTAGATTTAATAAATATCTATTAATAGTTTTGATAGTGTTGATTAACAAGCCATTGCTGCTGCTAAAACTTATGCCATGAAGGTGTTAGGCTCACGAGAGCCACCTTGTCCGTCCAATTCTTACAGTTTTGTCAGAATGTTGGAATATCCTCCAGCACCAGATTGAGGTCTTGGTTCCCTTCTAGTGGCTGCATAGTCTGCTGTGAGGTTGTCTCCAGGCTGCAAACATTGTGTCAAACTGGTAGATGGGGTGGTCACCAGGTTGTTGCAGGATGCGATTGAACCAGCAAAGATGGTACTGAGATGCCATGGAGTACAGCTCCTTGTTGGATCTGTTACAATGAAAATATTCATAGAAAATGGCTGTTAATATATACAGTGGAATGGTAAGTAATTCTGGTACAAAATATAGCCCCAATAAACTGGGATAGGTGGGTACAAGAGGAGGACAATAACACTCGGAAAACAGTCTGCCTGCCTTATGTGAAGGGGTTATCAGAGAAAATACAAAGGATTTGTGGTTCATATAACATCAGGACAACCTTCAGAAGCTTGACGACACTTCACAGATATCTCTCCTGAGTAACCCCCCCCCCCCATAGAGGAGAACATGACTAAAGACTCTGTGTACGTGATCCCGTGCAGCTGTGGAAAGAAATATAAAGGAGAGACAGGCCATCCCCTTAAGGTAAGGCTTCAAGAACACCAGAAAGCTGTAACACAAGGGGAAGTGGAAAAATCAGGCATGGTTGACCACATATTGAGAAAGAAGAGAGATCACCACCCTATGTGGGATCAGGTTGAGATTATAGACAAAGAACACCAATGGATAATTCGTATACTCAAGGAATCAGCACATATGCTAGGCCACAAAAATCCCCTGGGCTGACCAAGCATAGAAATGAATACAATATGGGAACCAGTAATAAGGAGTGCCAGAGAAAAGCGATAATAACAAAAAAATTGCAATATGAGCTCTGGTAAAAACATGAATGATAACAGCAATAATTGAAATATGAGCACTGGTAAAAAAAAATAGTTGCTGAAGACATTAGGTTTATAATGCCCAGAAATTCATACACAGATGAATGACACCTGGCACAGTGGATAAAGATGTTAGATCCAGTGACAGAACCCAAAGAGTGTGAGTTCAATACCTGGTTAAGGCAGTAGAGAATTGGAGAGAAATTAACAGGAGATAACTGATAACTGACGTCCATTACACATGGCACATGGAACTAGAACAGTCTACCCCAGCTTCAGTTCGACATTCCAACTGAAGAAGGCCAGAGTGTACAACGGCTGAAACATTGTAATAAATATGGCGACAAAGATGAGGACAATAGTCCGAATAATGTAAATAATGTACAAAATATAGTTCCAAACATTAAGATGAATTAAAATATCAGTGCATACCCTCAATGATATGAAGCCATGGATACAGTAAGTAAACATGTCTCAGAAGTTATTTCAAATGAGTTTAATATCACTGGATCTCTTATTCTGATGGCTTTGTGTCAGCTGAGGCTGTTACTATTTTTATCATAATTCTACTGTTACAATTATGACAAAGTCTTGAGACTTTGATTTTTTTTTGTATTGATTTCAACTTTGTGTTTCATGTCTGCATTATTTCCAAGAATTAGAATAACAATGTTTAAAAGAGATAAATCTTGACTTGATATTTTCTTGCCACTTAACAGCCAATTAATTCCAAAGAACTCTACGAAACAACTGGAGCTGAGAAAAATAATCAAAGATAAATTTATCTTACTTGATACTGTCAGGCAGCAAAGATCGATTGTCCTCAATTATTTTTATTAGAATAATCAGTGAAAAATCAATTTTCTTCGGCTCATCTAACAAGAAAATCAGATAAAAATATTTTTTGTTGAGTGAAAGTAATGATAATGCTCATTATCAAAGTTTAAAATAGAATAAAAATTTAAGTTTGAAGACTTAAATAGAAGAGTCTACTACTATTGAAAATAAAACCAGGTGATATTAAATAGTTTTCGATGAGCCACATGATATGGGTTGACTCTATATAAATGTCACCCGATAGTCTTTTTCTATGTGACATCTCCCTTCAGGATGTAGGCAATCATAGCTCTCCACAATTTCCTGTCTTTTGTAGCTTTTGGTAAATTTTGTCTTTTTCTTAATTTTTGTTCTGCTAATCATTCACACACTCTTGTTTAGTACACTACTAGTACTCTACTTTCCTCTCCTCCTCTTGCCTCCCGTCCTGGGTACGATGTTAAACTGCATCCAACAGCAAGGCCTCTGATCAGGAGGTTTTGAGGAAGCGTGGAACCACCTCTTAATTGTTGGTGTTCCCAGGTCCACCCTGACCCGGGGTGGTAGCACCTGTTGGGGTCCCAGCTATGGGCAAATAGTGAACTTTCAGGTCTTTTCCAAACTTCCAGGTTTTTTCCAGCAAATTTCTTTTTGGAAAAATATTATTACCAGCTATACGTTTTTGAAAAAATATTATTACCAGCTATACGTTTTTGAAAAAATATTATTACCAACTATACGTTTTTGAAAAAAACATTATTACCAGCTATATCTTTTTAAAAAAACAATATTACCAGCTATACATTTTTGAAAAACAATATTACCAACTAGACTTTTTTGAAAAAAACCCCCCAAAAAAACCTTTTCAGCATTAAATGGCCCAACGAAGGTCGATATGCTGGTTAAACAAACAAACTATCTATCTATCCTCTTGCCTTCAATAGAGACTGTATAAGCTTTCTATATAGTTGAACTATATAAAATTATTAGGTTTGCAAAGAAAGGTTTGTTTGATTTATTAATTAAAAAAAAAAGATATTTTTTTATTCTGTATCGATACATTTAATCGAATTTTCTAAATTACATTTATTTATATATTTATTTTCATTTTAACACATTGCATAAGTTGTAATTTATTTATTTTAATTGTAAAAACAATGTAAATTTCTAATTATTTTAAGTTTGCATTTTTTATTTTTATTTATTTTTTTATTTTATTTTAGTGTTGTTTTTTGTTTTCACTAACAGTAATCAGCTGGGAGATGAAACTTAAAAAAAAAAAGTAACAAAAAAATATGGAAAACACATAATTACCTTCCGAGTATTCGACGAGTATCCACATAAAAAAATAAAAATCCCCCTTAAACAACTTAAATAGAGCTCACACCATTGCGATTGGCTGTTGGTCAATTTCCAATCAAATGCATGACAGAGGGGTATGGTTTGCCTAATATAAGTCAGTGTCTGCAGGCTGTTAATTTAGATTGGGGGTGCATCAGAGACTGATCAGCCCTGATGGGGTCCACATGGTGAGGGGAGTATGATGTTTGAATGACCTGAAACTGTCCAGTGACCCAATTCAGAACATCACTGACGACACCCTCTAGCGCTAACGAGCATATATTCAAAGTAAGTTATTAAAGAAAAAATATTTACAATTTTGCTTCCTGTTCATTCATCTTAAACACAACTTCATAATTCCATCCTTCTAGAACTTTTATCGGCTCATCCTGGGTATGATGATAAACTACGTCCAGCAGCAAGGCCTCTAATCAGGAGGTTTTGAGGAGCATGCAACCACCTCTTACTTGCTGGTGTTCCCAGGTCCACCATGGCCCGGGTGGTAGCACCTGTCAATGTCCCAGTTATGGCAAATAGTTAACCCCACCAAATGTGGTCAAAACACTATAAAAATAAATTTTAATACTAACAATACTTTTTGGTAAAAATTATTACCAGCAAAATATATTTTTGAAGAAAAAATTATTTCCTGCAATACATTATTACCAGCAGGACATTTATTTTAATATAAAATATTACTAGCAATACATTTTTGGAAAAAAATATTACCAGCAATAAATATCTTAATGGCAATAAATAGCCCATTGGGATTGATATACCGTAAAACAAACCAAACCAAACTTTTATCAGCAAAGGACTGCTCCAGATCGTTTTTTTTTTACTTTTCCAGAGAATTGGAATGTATTTTCGTGTAGGAAAATCTTTAAAAGTTAGAATAAATAGTAATATAAAAGTACAATATCTGTTGGATACAAAGTTAGTTAAACTGGTCTCCAATGACATCTGCAGGTTAGAATTAACTTTTTTTGTCTGACTTTTTGGGATGAGGAGTTATCATTATTTACACTATTTATATTTGGACTATTGTCCTCATCTTTGTTGTATTTATCACCACATTTTGGTCGTTGTGTCTTCCAGCTTTCCTTAAGTGTATATAGATCTGGATAACATAGAGATCAATATATACCTGAAGAAGTCTGGAGGACACCATGGCCGAAACGTTGTGATAAATACAACAAAGATGAAGACAATAGTCTAAATATAAATAGTGTAAATATAATTGTCTTGAAGGAAGATAGCTTCTTTTTTTTTTTTCTTTTAACAAATTGTGACTGCTTTTTAAGTGAAATTTATCAGATCAGCAACACTACTTGTTCAAATCAATCATTTGATTCTCATGAATCAGCTCATAGTAAAGGATTTCTTTTCAATCCCACCTAATAAAATTATCACTTTTTTTTGGCTGAAGACTTGATTTTTGGGTTAATCATGGGTCATTTCATTTTCTCTGTAATATTTAGAATTTCATATTATTGTAAATTATCCTCTGCTTATTGTTTTCAAAATGAAACATTTTCATTATATTTTAAATAGTGGTGATAATGATTCAACAATGTTGATTGTTTTCCAGTTATAATATTGTCCTCATCTTTGTTATTGTTATCCCAACGTTTTGGCCATTGCCCTCAGACCTTCATCAGGTGCATATCAATCTGGGTAACCTACATGAGATTCCGAACTGAACCCTTTAATTAATCTATGGAGGTAGTCTGCTCACATTCTTTTGCCCAAGTCTAGGAGTATCCTGTTTAGATCTTATCTTTATTACTGTTCAGTTATTGCTTCTCCAACTTAGTTAAAGATCGTGAGTACTTGGACTCAGTTAAAGTACTCACTGACTGTCTCAAGATTGAACTCAACATTTACTATACAACCAAATTCATAAATCAATGCTTTACTCCACTTTTCCTTGGACCCCTAAACCTAACCTGCCTGCTGATGAATGCTGCTGCTTGTAACACTTGACTGCACTCACCGAAGTTCTTTTGTGTAGTTACAACTGCAGCTGTTGCCGTTGAAGAATTGTTGTTATTTCTCTTTCTTTCTTTATTAGTAGCTCCCATATTGGATTTATTTTTATGCTAAGCAGGCAGGTTAGGTTTAAGGCTCCAAATATTCTACAGAGAATTGACAACATGGTCTGTGGAACAAGAACAGTCTACTCATGTAGATTAAATAAAGGGTTTTGGTCAGGTCAGGCTTAGGCTTACTACTGGTGACATATAACCCAGTAGAACCTGCTGCATGAACAGGTGGTTGGTGTCTAAACTGGATTCCCTCACTAGCTTTTATGTTCGTGTGAAGGGTGGCATGTCAATCCACTGTTTGAAAAAGAAGACAAGTCAAAGGGCAGATGAACTTAGAAGAACCAATGAATGGCCAAAATGTCTGTGTGTCTCTCCCCCTATATATATATATATATATATATATATATATATATATATATATATAGTCATCCACAGACTGTTTTGCCGTATTACGGCTCATCAGTGTGGCTAGACATGCAATTGCTTCAAGCCGGGATCAAAACCTGACCAATTTCATATTCTGTAACTCTCACCGTAATGCCATGGAGAAATGGAATTTTTAACACATTTATATATGAGATATAAGCATTACTGCTACCTGAGGGCTCATTTCATAGTGAAGAGTTTTTAGTATTAATCAGCAGTAGCTGACAAATTCCCTTTCTTCTCTATGTAAGGGAGCGTATAAAGCAAGGATGGGGTCTCAAGCCTTGAATGGTAATTTTCTTAGAAATGGTGTCTCGATATTTGGACAACCATGTGTGTCCGAGTTGGGCAACAGGAAGAGCATCCAGTCTTGTAAAACCTTATCTCAAATTATGATAAATCTTTTGTCAGACAAGACATACTTTTTCTTTGTGTGAGATTAATCCTGGTCCTGGCACAAAAAAACCCCAAAAAAAACAAGCTATATGTGTGAAGACTTGAGGACACAACAGCCAAAACATTGTGATAACAACAACAAAAATGAGGACAATAGTCTGCCTGTAAATAGTCTAAATAAATTATTCTTATGATCAGATATGATTAATTATGCAATTGTTGCCCATTTATCAAGAGATGGGAATTATCTGGATATCTTGTTTGAAACAAGAAAAGCCATATCCACTTGGGTCATACATCTGTGTAGCCATGTTTGCAATGAAGAGGTCAATCTTGTGCTGTCTTTGATATTTTAATGCTAATTTGACTCTTGTGACAAGAGTTATTAATTTTCCAATCATTGGGATATTCTGTTAAACAGTTGAATGAATCGCAAAACTTTCTATCTCCATTTCTACAGAACTATTTTGCTGGTGTTCAAGTTCTTGAAATTTGCCATTATTTTCTTTATCTTGCTTTCTCATTTCTCTCTAAGCAACAATCTTTTTCTGTTAAACATAACTTGACACTAGCTTTTACATACAACTTTAAATGATTATTAGCTGTAAAAACAGAATTATTTTTTTGAATTTTGTCCTCATTATCATAGTGAGCTATCTAAAATATTCTGTTAAATCATTGTGCTAATTTATTTTTCTTTGAAAAACAAAATTTACTTATTTTTCTTAATAAAGACACAGTGTAAGTTTTTTACAGACCTCCTCTTACTTCACGCTTCCTGAAAAAACATTGACAAAACTTGTTTTGCTCATTTTGACTCGTATCTTCATAAAAAACGCACAGCTTAATGAAAAATACTTTATCTCAAATCACAGAAAATAAATAGACTTTGGTCATGGGTTGGAGAGAGAATTGATACTTGTCTTTCTTTCTTTTTTTTTTTATTCGTACCCACTTTAAATTCTGAATTTAATGACCCTGAATAGATGAAACTAAATACACGTAGTCTGAACGTTGCTGGAGAAATAAAGATAACCAAAGTTTTTGAATCCACCATTCACTTTTGAGTTTTTAGTTTTTTGTACAAGAAATGTAAGTTAATTTTTAACCATTATGATTATAAAAATCTATTTTCCTAACTTGTTATCTTTGGACATCAGAGTGTATCAGTATCCATCTTTTCACCTTTCACTCTGTCTCTCTCTCTCATGCTCCTCATCTCTTTCTCACTCTTTTTGCATTTCTCCCTAACACTTTTTACCTCTTCCTTTCTGTGACCATTTTCATCTCTCTCACTATTTTTGTCACTTTTACCCTCTCCTTCCATCTTTTACAATTTGGAAATCATTAAAATGGTAAAAGCTATAAAAATAAAATGGCACATGGATGGTTGAATAAATCTATTTACGAATATAATTGTCTTTAAAATTCACTAAAACAATCCAATGCACATTTATTCTCTCTCTCACACACACACACACACACATATATATATATATATAGGGTGTCCATAAAGTTTGTGGGCACTTTAAAAAATTTATAACTTTAAAGTGTACACAAACTTTATGGACATCCTGTATAATAAAAATATATTGTCAACATATGCTATATTTATGAGTAAAAGTGCTCACTACCCTATAGATAGAGTATATGTAAGCATAAAAGTGGACAGTGTAATCAATACCAAGTGCTGACAATCTGTTTCATGCTTGAATGCAATTGTCAGGCCTTCATGAAACAGACTCTAGATACTTGGTGCTGACTTAGGTGCCCACTTATATATATATACTAGCAGCATGGCCTGGCGTTGCCCGTGCATGATTAAAAAATCATACGATTCATACAGCAATCGCAGACGCAAGGAACATAAAAATGTTCCTTCTGCCTACACAGGCTTGGCTGTTTTTATAAAGTGTCATCAGCCGAGCCTGTGTAGGCAAAAGGAACATTTTTTTACATTCCTTGCGTCTGTTGGAGGGTTTGTGAGTGCCTTTTTTCCATTTTATACTCTTGTGAAACTGGTTATTTTCACCCCCACTTTTTTCAATTTTAATTTTGTGTAATTAAAATTTCTCTTTTAATCGCATTCCACCTTCCCCTCCTCATTTACTTCATCGAGTGTGTGTTCATTTGTATTCCCAATCGCCAACGAATACCTTTGAAAAAGTGTTGGCCGAAAGGTACCTAAGGTATGACGTCTGTGTTGTTCAAAGCTATTTTTAACTTCTTTGGATACAACTTACTTTCTACACACAGAGAGAGAGAGAGAGAGAGTTTATATATATATATATATATATATATATATATATATATATATATAAAAATAAATAATAGAGAGAGGGAGAGAATATATATATATATATATATATATAAATAATAGAGAGAGGGGGAGAGTTTATATATATATATATATATATAAATAATAGAGAGAGAGAGGGGAGAGTTTATATATATATATATATATACAAATAATAATAGAGAGAGAGTTTATATATATATATATATAAATAGAGAGAGAGGGGGGAGTTTATATATATATATATATATATACACATACAGAGAGAGGGAGTTTTTATATATATATATATATAGTCTTAAAGTGTGCTATATTTATGGGATAAAGTGCTCAATATCAGAGATAGAGCATGTTTAAATATAAAAGTGGACATAGAAGTCAACACTTAGAGGTGACAGTCTGTTTCATGTTTTATATTTATATATATATATATATATATATATACACACAGAGAGAGGGAGTTTTTATATATATATATACACACACACATATATATATATATATATATGAATTCCTGTAACTTTGAAAGTCCACAAAAATCCCAAACCAAGGTATAATAGTGTCACTTGACGTCGAAAACTTATTTACAAACGTCCCCGTCGAACAAACAATTGACATTATCCTCAATTCTTTATATTCTAATAAGTCTATCCCTCCACCACCCATCAAACCACCCATATATATATATATATATATATACCCAGAGAGAGGGAGTTTATATATATATATATATGATGTTACAAAAAATGTACTAACTTTTTGACTTTTTTGTCAGATTGAATATTAATAAACATTTCATTTATTTCAATTTAATATTTAATTTAAACCATTAATCTTGTTTGCAAATCAATATTATGTGTCATCCATTGGTCTTCAGAGGCCTTGGATGTGTGTCCAAAGCATGATGCCTCAGCAAGTCAATAAACACTGCATTTATTGTCATTTAAAAACTGAGACCATTTTTGTGGGGGCACCCTGTATGTATGTATGTAGGTATTGCTGTTATATATATATATATAATGAAATAAAGTAATTTCTAAGGAATTTTTTATTCACAATCCATTGCTATTAATATAAATGTTATGTTTAGCACACCAGCCTATACGGTGCTTTTTCCGATATACGAGGGATGCAGGTAGAAAACAAACCAATCAATCAAATACTGATTGGCTACACAGGTATGTCTTAGATTTATTTATATTCTCAGGTACATAAATGTATAGAAACTACCGTGGACACAAAGTGACGGACCAGTTTTTATATTGATTGAAATATAGGATTGGTCCCCTATTTTATATCCACATTATAATTTTCATATTTATCAAATTTTCATTCGGTAAGAATCCAGTACTTCTCCTCCAAGCTATACTGAATGGTGCATTTCTTAAAAACCCCGCCCGTGGACATCAATTATTCTTTTTTACTCAAACATGTATACCCACTAAATATGACATTTACAGTAATAATATATATATATATATATATATAATGTGTGTGTGTGTTTTGAACAATAAAAAATATTAAAAAATTATTTTAAATTAAAATTTTCAGATACACTGGGTTGTAAATTAAAATTTTTTTGTTTTATTATTTCAATTAGATTCTTCGACTAGTTTCAGCCAGCATGGCCATCATCAGGAGAAAAAAAATCCCTGCTTGTTAGTAACAGTCATTCACTTCTGTAGTTCACTGTCTCTGAAGAAAGTGAAATTCATTAGTAGTTTTCATTTGTTTTTTTTTATTGTTAATTTTGGTCAGACCTTGTATGTATTAAAATGGCCTCTTTCAAGGTGTTTTTAAAATAGACTGGGAGATTCCTGAGTCTCAGAATTCTCTCCTTGAGTGTATGTTCTCTTTTTTATCTATATATATAATATATATATATATATATATATATATATTATAGAGAGAGAGAGAGAGATTGGAAAGAACTGTTAGGTTAATAATCCAAAGGTCTTTAGTATTTTTGTGTTATTTTTAAAAAACAGTGCTCAATACACAAGTTGAGCCTATATTATAATTATTTAAAAAAAAAATATGATTCCATCGCTACATAAGAGTTCTCAGTTTTCAAAAACAGAAGCTAAAACTTCAATTGAATTATAGAAATTAAATTAAAATATCTAGTTCTGTTTCATCCACAAGCGAACTTTGTCTGTCTGTATTTCTGAGATGTGGTATTATAACTATTTAAATAGTTCAGTCTTTTGTGACACATGGCCTGTGGATAAAAGTGTTGGTTGAGTAATCCAAAAAATGACCAAAGAGTTGTGAGTTCAATACCTGGCCACAGCAGAGGGAACAAAAATTCGGAGAGTTGAGTTACTAAACGGAATTAACTTAAAATGAGATCTGTCTATATTTCTGAGATGCGGTATTATGTACATTATTTACATTATTTGGACTATTGTCCTCCTCTTTGTCGCCATATTTATTACAATGTTTTGGCCATTGTACGCTCCGGCCTTCTTCAGGTGGTTGGAATGTCAAACTGAACCCTTTATTTCGCTCACTGGAGTAGACTGTTCTAGTTCCACGTGCCATGTTTAATGGATGTCAGTTATCTCCTGTTAATTTCCCTCTGAAAGTTCTCTACTGCCTTAACCGGGTATTGAACTCACACTCTTTGGGTCCTGTCACTGGATCTAACTCACACCTTTATCCAGTGTGACATGTGTCTTGCATATTGTGTGTGTGTGTGTGTGTGTGTGTGTGTTACATTTTTGACAGTGTTCTCATCCTGTATTTACTTGCCAGACAACAGTTGTTTTTAATGTTATGCAGTACCCATATGTATATGTATTGGCCAAGGCCCTAAAATTCCACAGACCCTGTGACAACTATCACATAGGTGTCAGGATATTCCATTAACCCCTCCCCTCTTTCAAGAAATGAGGGAGGGTCTACCATTGAGTTGGAGTCCCCATGACAGAAACATAGCTGAGAGGTGAAGAACAGATAATAAACTATGATCCCAGCCTAGAGACTGGAGGGTCTGCACTCTAATCTTGGGAAGAAATCCTGAGGAATAACATGAGACAGTGAGCACAGCTATTACATGCTGATCCCAGACAGTGTGCACAGATACTACACTCTGATCTGAGAGAGTGATCACATATACTACACTGACCTCTGGTAGAAATGCTGATTCATACATAACCATAAGTTTTTTCTTTAATCCATAATATATTAAAATACCTTGTCTCATTAGTTAGAAAAAAATCCATGTAAATTAAGTACATGCTTTTTTGTTTTATTAATCATTTCACCCCAAGCAAGGCTATAATGGCATTCAGATACAAGGGGTTACTGGGAGTGGGAGAGAAGACTTTTAGTGAGTAGAAATACAATAAAAGAACAGGTTTAAGGAAGATAGAAGATTGCAATTGTATGAAATGGTCTAATGGTTATCTACATGGGGAAAAAAAAGCATCAGTAAACATAATTCACTAATGGATTTAGGAAAGGCATGAATCTACTTCTCCCTGTATACTGTCAATAACCGATGTCTTGATAAAATGTCTCAGCAAAATGATTGATTTAGAAAAGTTTATGGGTAAGCATTTATGTAAACTACTCAACTATAAATATTTTACTTACCAAGGCTTGTCTTCGGTATGATACTAAACTACATCTGGCATCAGATTGGGAGATTTTAGGTTTAGAGGAGTGTGGAGAATTACCTTGTAGGTACAAGAGGGCCAGAGTAGCATAGCCTATATGTGCAAGCAAATTTCTAGCCATGCAGACTCTCCGAACACCGGCGCCGGAATGACGAGGCACATGCGTCAGTGAGTCAGATCAAGGCTGGCAGTGTGCTCAATATGCAAATTCTCTGGCTCAGCAAGAACATATAAAAAGGCAAGTTCTTGTTGAGTCAGCAGAATGATTTGTCTGCATTAATCGTAATTCACGGTGTTGCATACTAAACCAGAATTTGTTGCAAGGGTGTTTCTAGTGTCTGTGCTACTGAATTACATCTTTTCTGCTACACTGCTGTAGCACCTGTTAGTGTCCCAGCAATGGGAAAGTATAAAATTATATTCAAAATATTTATATTTCAGTACTAATTAATCCATAAATGTTCCGTCCTGGGTATGACAATAAACTACATCCATGTCCAGGGTAAGACGATAAACTACATCCAGCAGCAAGGCTCTGATCAGGAGGATTTGAGGAGTGTGGAACTACCTCTTAATTGCTTGTGTTTCCAGGTCCATCAAGACTGTGTGGTAGCACCTGTTAGTGTCCCAGCTATGGGAAAATAGTTAACCCCGAAACTGAGGTAAAAAGCATTATGAAAGTGTAAAAATAGGTTTTGATACCAGAAATACTTTGTAAAAAATTATTACCACGAATAAATTTTTGAAGGGAAAAAACTATTACCAGCAATACATTTTTGAAAATAATATTACCAGCTATACAATTTTGAGGAAAAAAATATTATCAGACAGAAATAGATTTTTGTCAAAACGAAAATATTACCAGGAAAAAAAAAGTTGTCAACATTAAATGACCCATTGAGGTTGATATGCTGTAAAACAAAACTAACCAAACCATAAATGTTGATATGTTGTAAAACAAAATCAACAATCAACTTACCAAGGCAGTAACGGTAAAATGCTGTTATCACTTTTGTCACCTTTGATAGTGTTCAGTATAATATATTCATATGCACATAAACATGTGTTAGTATTAGTGTATGTTAGTGACAAAGATAAAAGTGTGAAATAAGTAAGAATAATTACAAAAATAACGGATCACTTTGGACCAATCTGAAAAGCAGTGAAATTGAAATTTTGTTTCTTTTGAGAGAAACTGAAAACCACTTGTGTGATGATGGATTTGGATTATCTGATTAAATTTGTTGAAGTGGTAGAAATAATTTGAGTTCTCCTGCCAAAATTTGATCAGAAATTCTATTCAGAGTGGTGGGTGACTAGATTGATAGAGTTTCACACTACAAACTCATTTATGACAAAATGTAGATCTTGTCAGCTAATAGTACTTATTTTTTCTTTCTTTCTTTTTTTTAACGCCCCCCCCCCATCATGATCCATGAATACACAGTAAAGTTTCTTGCAGTGTCAAGCACAGAATTTTAAAGATTCTGATTGTCCCCCCCCCCCCCGTCCACACTAAATTGACCCAAAATGGCACTGGTAAAGAATTAATGGCTTCAACTGTGGAACTATGACACTTGACAGAAATGTTATTTGATAATCATAAAAAGGAAATATAGCACTGTTGATAAAAATGAACATGGGTGGGGGGAAATTGATGTTGTTGGGCAATGTGTTTAGGGTTAGTAATATCGAACAAGCAAGAACTTGAGTGCCTATATTTTTGGCATATTTCTTTAAATTTTATGCTTTACAGATGTGTTTTTATTTTGAAACATGGACAGCAACATCAAGAAAATGTGTGTTTGGAGAATTTTATTAACTGAATGACAAAATGTACTGTTTTTCATTCTTTAAAGGATTACATTAGACTAAAGTAATAATGTTCTTGATAAAATTATATAGGTGAGAGGGTAATATAAATGTAGTTGCCTTCAAAAAAAGCAAAAAGACTAATAACTAGTATCAGTCTATATTTCTGAGATGAGGTATTATGTACACGATTTACATTATTTGGACTATTGTCCTCATCTTGGTCGCCATATTTATTACAACGTTTCACCCTTTCAGTATCTGTCTATATTTCTGAGATGAGGTATTATGTACACTATTTACATTATTCTGACTATTGGCCTCATCTTTGTTGCCATATTCATTACAACGTTTCGGCCCTTCAGTATCT
>OZ038508.1:16736694-16744194 GCA_964036315.1 Acanthosepion esculentum | reverse complement strand
TATATATATATGTAAATTCTCTTTTATATATATATATATATGTAAATTCTCTTTTATATATATATATATATATAAATTCTCTTTTATTTATATATATATATATATATAAATTCTCTTTTATATATATATATATATATATATATATATAAATTCTCTTTATATATATAAATTCTCTTTTATATATATATATATATATAAATTCTGTTTTATATATATATATATATATAAATTCTCTTTTATATATATATATATATATATATAAATTCTCTTTTATATATATATATATATATATATAAATTCTCTTTTATATATATATATATATATATATATAAATTCTCTTTTATATATATATATATATATATATAAATTCTCTTTTATATATATATATATATATATATAAATTCTCTTTTATATATATATATATATAAATTCTCTTTTATATATATATATATATAAATTCTCTTTTATATATATATATATATATATAAATTCTCTTTTATATATATATATATAAATTCTCTTTATATATATATATATAAATTCTCTTTTATATATATATATATATATATAAATTCTCTTTTATATA
Organism: Acanthosepion esculentum; assembly: GCA_964036315.1. Classification (NCBI taxonomy): domain Eukaryota; kingdom Metazoa; phylum Mollusca; class Cephalopoda; order Sepiida; family Sepiidae; genus Acanthosepion; species Acanthosepion esculentum. The sequence continues at coordinate 16,743,608 of OZ038508.1, read as the reverse complement.
TATATAAATTCTCTTTTATATATATATATATATATAAATTCTCTTTTATATATATATATATAAATTCTCTTTTTTATATATATATATAAATTCTCTTTTTTATATATATATATAAATTCTCTTTTTTATATATATATATAAATTCTCTTTTTTATATATATATATAAATTCTCTTTTTTATATATATATATAAATTCTCTTTTTTATATATATATATAAATTCTCTTTTTTATATATATATATAAATTCTCTTTTTTATATATATATATATATATATAAATTCTCTTTTTTATATATATATATATATATAAATTCTCTTTATATATAAATAAATTCTTTTTTATATATATATATATAAATTCTCTTTTTTTTATATATATATAAATTCTCTTTTTTTTATATATATATAAATTCTCTTTTTTATATATATATATAAATTCTCTTTTTTATATATATATATAAATTCTCTTTTTTATATATATATATAAATTCTCTTTTTTATATATATATATAAATTCTCTTTTTTATATATATATATATAAATTCTCTTTTTTATATATATATATATATAAATTCTCTTTATATATAAATAAATTCTTTTTTATATATATATATATAAATTCTCTTTTTTTTATATATATATATAAATAAATTCTCTTTTTTATATATATATATAAATAAATTCTCTTTTTTTATATATATATATAAATAAATTCTCTTTTTTTATATATATATAAATAAATTCTCTTTTTTATATATATATATATATAAATTCTCTTTTTTATATATATATATATATAAATTCTCTTTTTTTATATATATATATAAATAAATTCTCTTTTTTTATATATATATATAAATAAATTCTCTTTTTTTATATATATATATATAAATAAATTCTTTTTTCATATATATATATAAATTCTCTTTTTATATATATATATATATATATAAAAAATTCTCTTTTTCATATATATATATATAAATTCTTTTATATATATATATATATAAATTCTTTTATATATATATATATATATAAATTCTTTTATATATATATATATATATATATATAAATTCTTTTATATATATATATATAAATTCTTTTATATATATATATATAAATTCTTTTATATATATATATATATAAATTCTTTTATATATATATATATATAAATTCTTTTATATATATATATATATAAATTCTTTTATATATATATATATATATAAATTCTTTTATATATATATATATATAAATTCTTTTATATATATATATATATATAAATTCTTTTATATATATATATATAAATTCTTTTATATATATATATATATAAATTCTTTTATATATATATATATATAAATTCTTTTATATATATATATATATAAATTCTTTTATATATATATATATATAAATTCTTTTATATATATATATATATAAATTCTTTTATATATATATATATATAAATTCTTTTATATATATATATATATAAATTATCTTTTATACATATATATATATATAAATTATCTTTTATACATAAATATATATATAAATTATCTTTTATACATATATATATATATAAATTATCTTTTATACATATATATATATATAAATTATCTTTTATACATATATATAAATTATCTTTTATATATATATATATATATTATCTTTTATATATATATATATATATATATATATATATATATATAAATTATCTTTTATATATATATATATATATATATATATATATATATAAATTATCCGTTATAGATATAATATATATATATATATATTCTGTTATACATAAACGTATTCATTAAAACCTTACATGAAAAAATATCTATCCTCTTTAATCAAACCGGAATCATTGAAAACTTTCTTCCAATAAATACAGGGTGTCCATGAAGTTCATTTCTTCCAATAAATACAGGGTGTCCATGAAGTTCATTTCTTCCAATAAATACGGGGTGTCCATGAAGTTCATTTCTTCCAATAAATACAGGGTGTCCATGAATTTCATGTGTACTTTAAAAAATTTATAGCTTTATTTGTATTTGCGATAGAAATAATTTGTAAAAAGCATTAGAAAGAAGTAAATTTATATTTTTTAAGGTTTTATAGAAATTTTATTTAACTTTCCACATGTCCTCCATCATTAGCAATACAAAGGGTAATACGATTTTGCAGTTCACGGAAAACATTTGCCAACGGATTTACAGTTATGCCTGAAATAATAATTATTTTAGCTATACTTAAAACTAGGTACATTAAACTTTATAACATTTTTTACAGATTATTTCTATCGCAAATACAAATAAAGTTATAAATCTTTTAAAGTGCACACAAACTTTATGGACACCCTGTATATTCTCAAATAACTTCTACATACATACATATATATATATATATATATATATACACACACATATATATATATATATATATAATATATATATATATAAAATGTTCTCTTATACATAAACATATTCATTAAACCCCTACATGCACAAATATCTGTTCTCTTTAATCAAACTTGTATCATTGAAAAACTTTCCAATAAATATATATATATATATATATATATAACTCTCGTCATTGAGGTCAATAATCAGACCAAGAGAAATTACTCAATAAACAATCAGAACCCATCTCAAAGTGCAGATAGAAAAACAAATCTAAGTTACTTAAAAATCAAAAACTAAAAATGAATACAGGAAAAAATAAATAAGCAAATAAAATAAAACATCTAAATAAATAAATAATTTTAAAAAGTTATAAAAAATTAAACTACTAATGCACACACATGTTGCAAATGTAATAATAATAAAAAACAAAAATATAAGAAAGTAATCAATAATGAATAAAAGTTAACAAACAATGCTATAAAATAACTACATTCATGTACACGATTATTTTCACTAAACCGCCTCTAGAATAATTGGAAACATAACCATTACTGTCCAGTCAATTACCATTAATACAATAGACCTTGTTACCCATAATGCACCATTGATCAGGATATATAAATAGCCAAGCCAAAACTAAACATGTGGAGCCTGAAGATTGTGTTTAAGCATGAATGCTGGATATTAACCTAAAATGTCCACTAGCGTATTGTTTTTACAAATGTAAACAAATGCCAGTCAGCCAGAGTACTCGTATTCATTTTACTGAAGAGCTTTCTGTTTTAGCTTCTGTGGCTGCTGTTTGTAGAATTAGGCTGCATCTCAACAGTGCTCAATTGTAGTATATTTTCAAGAGCTTAATTATGCTAATTATATATATAAATATATATAATTCTTGAGTCCCTCTATATAAGGGACATACAACCAACATTAAATACGTTTAGTTATGAGTATACGAACAATGTTTTAAAATGTCTATAATAGCAATGTTTTTAAATAGCTACAAATAGCTGCATTTGGATTCACAATTATTCTACTCAGAAGCCTCTAGAATGATTTGAAACATGACTGTTATCATTTATCCAATAACTGTTATAATACAATAGGGCTTCTACCCATAATGCACCATTGACCAGCATACAAAAAAGTTGAGCCAAAGCACAACACACAGCCAGAAGATTGTGTATTGGACATTGACCTCAATATCTAATTTTACATATAGTCTATCTCTGGTTTTGAGTACATTTACACATAGCATACCATAAAATGATATTTTTGTCATATCATCTATCTATCTACCTATGCATATATATATATTCGACTCTCCCATCGTATACGATGTATGAGGGTCAAGTAGCTTAGTTCCTAGGAAACGACAGCCTGACACCAGCATGTGGTTTATTTATAGTGGTGAAGGTTTTGTGCAGAACCATACACATTTTTTTGAAGGGCTGAATACAGAGACCTTGTATACTACATACCACAAGGTTCCAAAATGACCCTCCACAAGTTTTGAATTCCTTCTCCTAGACCAGTTGCCATCCAAGGCTATAGAACCAAGTGTGTCTTGCAATTACCCATAGCTGGAGAGAGAAAAGGATTCATACCTTTCTCAAGGGTATTAGCATGTAAGTGAATGTAATGGAATTTGAAGTCAGCTCTGCAATTCCTCAACCCAAGCCGCTATCCATTATTCCACCATGCCTCCGTGCATATATATATATATATATATATATATATATATATATATATATATATATATATATATGAGTTGAGTTATAAAAATCTTGATAATCCATAGGGATAATCTCAAGGCAGATGAAATACAGAGAGCTCAATGTTAAGCCAGAGCAAATAATTTAATTTAAAGAAAAAACAGACCACTTTAAGGTTACATTGTTATATCATGCATGGCACATAACTGGTGGATTGTTCAACCAGCAACTTTCCAAAGCAAGAACTAAGACAATTGTACAAATTGTTCTTGACCTGCTCTTTGCAGACAATTGCATACTTGTAGCCCACACTCTTGAGGATATACAATAGATTGTTAACAAATTCTCTAGAGAATCTAAAGATTTTGGCATGACCATGAGCATAAAAAAAAAGCTGAACTTGTCCAGCCGCCGATCTGTAACCATTCCTCAGCTGTTGCTCCCACTATTGATGTTGAGGAAAAAGTCTTGAAAACCATTTCTCCTTTCACCGATCTTGGCTCTATTGTATTTTAAAAATGCTAAAATGTACAAAGAAATTGAGTGCAGATTAGAATTATATATATATATATATATATATATATATATATATATATATATATAACGAAAATCTTGTTAATCCATATGGATAATCCCATGGAGGATGAAATTCTGAGAGCTCAATGTTAAATCAGAGCGAATAATTTAATTTAAAGAAAAACAGACCACTTTAAGGCTCCATTTGTTATAATTTATTTCCCCATTATTTATTATTTATTTATAATTTATTCAATGAAGAACTTTCATGATCCAATTCCCTAAGATTTCTGCAGTTTATATATATATATATGACATTCATTATATATAAATAACATTCAGTGAAAAACTTTCATGATCCAATTCCCTAAGATTTTAGCAGTTTTTATTTATATATATATATATATATATAAAGATTTAAAGCAGTTTTTAGCAGTTTATATATATATATATATATATATATATATATATATATATATATATATATATAAACTGCTAAAATCTTATGGAATTGGATCATGAAAGTTTTTCACTGAATGTTATTTTTATATTAAATAAAAACAAAAAATCTCAACCAAATAGGAAACAAACCTTAAAAAAACAATATTCAACGAATAAAACAAAACTGTATAGGAAAACCTTTTAACATATTTTTTTTATTTTATTTTTTTTTTCTTTGCTTGCTGTGTTTTTTACTTTTGCTAATCTGATGAATTTTTTAGTGAAGAAATCTTCTGAAAAGAATGTAAATATAATTATTTCTCATCAACTTGATTCTTTTAATGTATGTTCATCTTGTCTCTCCATTAATTATGAAAGCAAATGACTCTAAACAGTAACTGGATATGGCACCTGCTTCCATACTTAATAAATGTACATCTTTTAAAAGAAATCAAATTATTAAGGAATTATATTTCCATCCCATAATATGTTTTTTTATATTTTTTTTCGTAATGACACATTTTTAAATCCTTCTTGTTTGGTAGGATCAAAAAATAATGAAAGTGAGTGTGAAAAAAAAGAAGTTGTCAAATTTAATAATACAATTTATAAAAAGGATATTTATGAAGCACAGTCGCAAATGGTGAGGAGAGGGAATTTTTTTGTGTCCTGCTCTGAAAATCCTTTAAAATCCAAGATTTTACAAGTGCACGAATGAAGCTTACAACTGGTGCAAGTAAGAAATAAGATCCTGTTGCGCCAGTCTTTCAAATGGTGGGAGAGATTTTGCTTGCTTTAAGAATCAACATTCAAATATCCTTTTGATGTAATGGAATAACCTGTCACTCCCATGAGTAACTACACTGTAGGAAGTAACTACCTATAAGTATCAGTATGTCAATGGACTACGGAGTCTAGCTGGGATCTGTTGAGTATGACTTAGACTTATGCGAGAACTACTGACCTTCCAATAGTAGCACTCACTACAGGATTGACTTGCAATGATAATGTGCATAACTGTTATCTTATTTCTTATTGTATTGGTTTTTACAATAAACCTTTACTTATTTTATCCACTGTGTTTGTCAAGTATATGTTCCTATTAGCATGGAATATAACACCTTGTTTTCATTAGGTCTTCAATCTGAGACTTGTAATATATAAAATTCACAACTTCACCAAGTTTGACTCTTAAAGATGAAAAGCTTACATATCTCAGGTCATCCATGATTGGTCAGTGGACCAGCATCAGAATTGAGATCTGTATTAATCAACCACTCGATCCAAATATCCAATTACCCAAGAGGCTTTACCTCACACCATCTTGGAAAGAGAATTAATTAGTTGCCACGAAACAATAGTGAAAATTCACAATAAACTCTGCCTCTCAAGATGCATCCTTGGTAATGGTGAAAAGAGCCGTTTCCTTACAAGGAAACATTTGGTATTCTTTAAAGCAATTACTGTTGATTGAAAGTTATAAGATCTTTCTCTTAAAATGTATTTCCTTCAGGAAAATGGGTTTCTGAAGTTCATTGTTATTATTTTTCTAGTGTTGATGGGAGTTTAACTTCCTAACCTTTTGTTTAAGGAAGTGTGGAAAGTTAGTGTCTGATTCTACTATTTTTGTCTTTCAATTGCATGTACTAGGGTCATTCAATAAACAAGGTGAATTTTTCGGTATAAGGACTTCTAATACAGATAGAAGATTACTTTTTTTATATTTTTCAAGGTAGTCTCCCAGCACTGTCACACACTTTTCCCATCTGTGCACAAGCTTCCGTATTCCCTCAGCGTAAAAATCTTTGGACTGATGTCTCAGCCAGTCGCTCACAACACTTT
>OZ038508.1:16679194-16731694 GCA_964036315.1 Acanthosepion esculentum | reverse complement strand
GGAAACTTTCTCACTTCTCTTTGTTAGACCATTATGTTGCTTATTTTTGCATTTAACCATGGCTACTCACTCGACAGATATGTAGGAAAGGTAACAGTTAATACTAGACTTCAAGAGGTTAAAATTGTAGCAATCAGGGAACCATCATCTCAGGAATTTGTTCCATAAAGCAATAATTGTTGGGGAGAAGTTGCTCAAAAGAGACTTCTTCCTTACTAATGGAATATAAAGGGAATAGGGAAGATTCATTCTAGTGCATGTAGCATGGTGGGTCTTAGCTGTAAAGGTCCAAATTTGCAGAACTAAAGAATGTAGCTCATTAGAACATTTCCTTTCAAAATATTGATAGAGGGCACCGATAGATATGATAAATTGATTTCAAGGTTGGGGAATGTGTCAGGAGCAATCTGTTTTCTTTCCCTACTTGCTTCTCAAGAGAGTGTACTTTTTTTAGATATACGCCCAACATTTGCTGACAGGCCATGAAATAATGATCCAGGTTTTAAGTCTGCCTCTTTCCTGCTGATTTTCTTTTCATTACAAGTGTTTGTCAACTGAGAAGGTGTGTTTCCCAAAGATAAGTGGCGACACTTGTAAACTTATAAAACGGGATTCCATTTTTACAAGAGCTGGTGTTATTTTTCTTGTCATTACAAAATAATCTGCTAAAATCAAATCTTTTAAGAGATGACATCCCACCTCAGACATGTGATGAACTGAACGATGATCGAGAGTTAGTTCTGTGCCTTCGGGATTTATATTGAAATTTGTAAAATCCAAATTTATCTTGAAAGTATCAAGCCATTTTGAACTGTTTGTGCATCCTCAGTGTAACTTAGCAATAGATCAGTCAGTCATGTGCCACGTGTGCTACACGCTTAAGTGATCATGTATCTTTTGATACATGACTGACAAGGCAGATTTTTTTTTGCAGTAGATTGCCATTTCTTTCTGCATTAGAATAATTGCCATCCAAGACCATAGAACCTGGTCTGTCATGCTATTTACCCATAGGGGGTGGGGAGAAGAAGAGGATTCATACCTTTCCCAAGAGTATTAGCATGTAAGTGAATGTAATGGATTTGACTGGAATTTGAACTGGGCTCTCCGATTCCTCAATCTGAGCCGCTATCCATTGAGGAGACCTGACTGTGCATGCATGAACAGAAACACTTTGAGGATTCTCAGTTAGCACAGAAAAATACATCAAAATTTGCTTTAGACATAGTCATTCATATACAGATATTATTAAAAAAAAACAAAAAAAAATAAAGATTTTCAATGACTGTTTTGTTTTTATGTCTTATCAACCCTTAGCTTGTTATTTAAAAGCAGAAAATAATTTTCGATTGTATGAATTTTTGGGGAGATAATAATGGTTTAGTGGTACAAATCTTACTAATTAACCCATAGCTTAGGGGAGAAGAGGTGAATTCTTATCAGAATTTGATAAAGAAATTATGTGGATATGAAGTGGGGGATCAATTCTATATTAAAATCAATATATAAACTGATCCCTCACTTTGTAGTCACTTTAGTTTCTATACATTTATATTCCAGAGAATATAAATAAATCTGAAAGACATGCAGACAAGAAATTATAATTTGGACATAAAGTGGGGGATCAATTATATATTACGATCAATATCTAAACTGATCCCTCACTTTGTGGTCACGTTAGTTTCTATGTATTGTTATTCCAGATAATATAAACAAATCTAAAAGACATGCCTGTGTAGCTAATCAGTATTTCATTGATTGATTGATTCGTTATTTTATGGCTTATCAACCCCTTGCCAGTTATTTAAAGATGGAGAATATATTTACATTGTAAGAATTTTTTTGCAATAATAATGGTTTAGTGATACAAGTCTAACTAATGAACTCATATCCTGAGGGATAAGAGGTGGATATATACCTTTCCTAATCCTATTTATGTGCCAGTGAATATAATGAGCTCAACAGGAATTAAAATTGACTTTTGGATTAACAGTTCCGAGCCATTATCCATTACACTGAACATTATAGCTACAGCAAAGATTTAGAGAAAATTGAAACAAAAAGAATACTTTTACTTAGAATAGGAAAGAGAGAATTGAAATGTCTAGTGTGCATAATGAGGAAAGAGTGCTTAGAAAATTAGACACACACAGAAATATTGAAGGCATGATGGATAGAAGAAAACCGTGCATAACTGACCTTATGAGCTTGTGCAAATGGATGGCAGGGTTAGGGTTGAGGAGAGATAACAAAAAGACAAAATTTATTAAGAGCTACAAAGGACAGGAAAATATGGAGAGTCATGATCAGCAACGTCCTGAAGGGACTTGGTACATAAAAGAAGTTATCTATCCATAGAACGATATTGTTTGTAATTTTTATCAATGACCTTCCTGATTTATAAGTCTACCATTCGTCCTGGCTTTGAATATTGTTGCCACATCTGGTGCTCATGCTATGTATTTAGAGATTCTTGATAAAATCCAAAGAATCTGCAGTGCTATCTGTCCTCATCTCTGGCATCTAGACTTCACTCACTGTCTCACCAGTGTAGCATGCTTCTGCCTTTTCTGTATATATTTTTATGGTAACTGTTTTGGTGAACCTTCCTCCAGGACTTCATGAATTTAAGTGCAGTACTAGATTGGTGGCAAGGTCTTCTCATTTTGCAGCTGAGTTGGCTAGATGAAACCATAAGTACTATGATAGCAGTTTCTTTTCTCACACTTCTCGCTTGTGGAAATCTCTTCAATTGTTATTTTCTGTCTTCTTAATTGTTTTTCTTTTATTATACTCTCTTCTTAATAGTGTTTTTTCTCATATTCTCTAACACTCAGTAACCCCCTTGCATTTTAGTAGCTTTATTGCCTTGCTTGGGGTGAAATGATCAAAAGAAACATGGGATAATGTGTGAATCAAATATATATTTCTATGGTTTATATCTTTTGGATTTATAAACAAGTTATTATCACTTGCATTATTTACATTAGTCAGACTGTTATCCTCATCTTCATTGCCATATTCATGACATTTCAGCAGTTGTATGCACCAGCTTTCTTCAGGTGATTTGAATTTCGAACCAAGCCCTTTATTTTATTCACAGGGGTAGATTGTTCTAGTTCCATGTACCATGCCTCTTCTGGATGTCTCACTAAGTGGTGAACCAAAACTTGGAGATGTAAAGGGAAATAACTGAGACATCCAGAAGAGGCATGGCATGTGGAACTAGAACAATCTATGAAATAAATGGTTTGGTTCGAAATTCCAATCACCTGAAGAAGGCTGGAAGGTTGTGAATATGGCAATGAAGATGATAATAACAGCCTGAATAATGTAAATAATGCAAGTAATCATAATACCTCATCTCAGACATATAGAGGCCTAAACATTGTGAATATGGCAATGAAGGTGAGGATAACAGTTCGAATAATGTAAATAATGCAAGTAATCATAATACCTCATCTCAGAGATAGATATTGATGTTTTTATCACTTAAAAAAGGAGGAGAAATATTCTAGGCTGGAAATCATGTAATATATTAATCATATATTCTGAAAATTAATACTAATTTTATTGGGAAATACTTAGATATTTTGACACAGTATAAATAGTGATATTAGCTGTTTTCTTATAAGGAAATATTTGGCATTCATTGACCGAACAGTTGGTGATAATGTCATCTGAAATTTCTAACCTTTTTCTCTTAAAACAATTCTTCAGGAAAATAGGTTTGTTAAAATCACTGTTATCATTCTTTCCAGTATTGATGGGGGTTTCCTTCCTAACCTTTTGTTTGAAGTTGTGTGGAATATTAGCGTCTTCATGTCATTATTTTCTCTTTGAGTTACATGTGCATTCCAATTTAGTTGTTGCCATTATTGAAAGTCCTCATGTGATGTGATTTCTGTTATTTGGTTTGTTCTCCACTATGGCGGTTAGTACTGGACAATCTCCTCAAAGTTGAAGAAGAAACTTGAAGCTACAGAAATGTAGTTCTTCAGAAAGATGTTGAGGATTCCATGGACCAAACATGTAAGCAATGACAAGGTTTTGGAGAAAATGGAAACAAAAAGGGAAATTTATAAGTAACCTCAGGAAGAGGCAGTTGAAATTTCTGGGACGCATAATGTGGAAGAAGAGATTGGAAAATTTGATAATCGCAGGACAGATTGCACCAAAGTAGATGGGTTTGAGTAAATGGATGATAGAACAGCGAAAAGACAAAATTACTTAAGAGTCACAAGGGATAGAAAGATGTGGAGGGCTATGATCGCTTATATACTGAAGGGATATGGCACTTAAGGAAGTGCCATTTCACAAGTTTCAAATAGACCTACAGAATTTATTCACTCAAAGCCATTTTTAATTATTGATTTGCAAAGGGATTGCTCTCCCTTGTGCAAAATAATTGAAAGGAAATGAATAATTCCATTATTATTATTTGATTTTTTTTATATCTTTCCAATGAAAGATGACCTAGTGCACATGTTAGTACTTCGTATATCCATTCCACGAAGTCGTTTCTTGTAGAGTGAACACAGATTCTCGATTGGATTTAAATTAGAGTTTCCGAGCCAGTTGATAGTACTTTGAATTGCTCCCTGGTAAGGCTTGCCATTGTGTTCATGCAACATTACAAAGAGTAATGTCCATCACAGACAATGACTGTAGGACAACAAATTGACAGTTGAGACAATATTGTTTGGACAGGATGAAAATCTGGTACCATCACAGATGACGCAATATTTTTCAAGGTCAAATAAATTTCATCATACACCGCACTTAAAATGACCTAATCTGAAAAAAAAAATAGAAATTGATTTACACCCTGTCACTCCAGTGGGTCTAAATCTGACCGTATGGTGAAAAATAGGAACCGATTACACCCTGTCACTCCAGTGGGTCTAAATCTGACCGTATGGTGAAAGAAAGGAAACTAAAGCGGTTGATTCAGTTAATTTGCACAAGGGTGCATACGGTTCGTAGTCATTATTTTCTCTTTAGGTTACACATGCTTTTCATTTTAGTTGTTGCTCTTGTTGAAAGTCCTCATGCGATGTGGTCTCTGTTATTTGGTAAAGTTCTTTATGATTCTGTAGCACCAGTCAGCAAGTTTCAAAGAAGGATGGCCTTTTCCAAGACCTGCAAGCTTTATACATTTGAAAGCACTTTTAATCATTGATCTGAGAAAGCAACTGTATGAGAGTTTAGACATTTCTGAATAATTTAGACACTATTCATGACATTCGTTTAAGAGTCTAGATCTAACGAGGCTGTTTAAGAATACAACAAGAGTTCTTAGGTTAATGTTTTAGTTTGTTGTATCTCACTGGGTCTGACAAAAATACCCCCAAGTGCAGCCTATCCTGTGTTCAATTTACTGCTCTGCTATACTAAACTTGTTAAAACTTATCTAAGTATTTGAAGTATTTCATATTTTAAGTATTCCCTTTCTCTTTCAGTAGCTCCTTACATCTTAATGGCAGTTTTGCCTTGCTTGGGATGAATTGAAAAAAAAAAAAATTCACTAAGAAAAAAAAATTATCTCCCTTGAGCTTTAAATGATACATTCACCCTTTGAACCCTGCATTCCTGAACAATTTTAACCTTTCTGCCTGAGTTACTGAGTCAAAATTTGCAAATAATTGGTATGTAATGTTTCATGGTAGATATAAAAATAGTTACAAGTATTTAACCACTGTTCAACCAGTAGCATTAAGTCATTTTTCTCTACCACTGGTAAAGCGGTGGTCAGGGCTCAAAGAATTAAATCTTATATTAATTTAGGTTTAAGGAGCCTAATTCGCCATCAGTTTTTTATTCACTTTAACATTCAGATATAGTCACAGACTGACTACAGTCTTAATACTTGTAAAATTGTAAGACTTACTGTAGGAAAATGCTACAATCATGTTAATTGCAATTATAATGATGTATGACCCATATAGCTGTAGGTTAATCAGAAAAAAAATCATATTCTTCAGGAATCTTGTGGCATTTTTTTGTAATGATGGAAATGTTCAAATTCAGAATTTAAGCTTATTGGTGCCAGAAAGAATATTTCCAGACTTGAACATTTAAGCAAATGACCTTTGAACTATTAATTAAATTAAGCAAATGAAAATCTGTTTTATTCTGATGGGAATATGAAAAGGATCTTGTCCGTCCAAAGAAAAATAATGCATGGACTTATTTCCCAACTTGAGTTTTATTTATACATATATATCTCCATTTTTCTCTCTCCATATATATATATATATATATATATATATATATATATATAACAACCAAAACCATTGATGGAACTAATGGACAACTTTCCAAAACCTAAAATCCTTATCCAAATAAAGTCTTGATAGTATTGAAAAAAAGAAAAGAAGAAAGGGCCAAAGGTAAACCTACTTACTTAGTAATGTAAAAATGCTCGAAGGCTAGGTTGACTGGACAGAACAAAATATGCTTTACAACATTAATTTGTATGAAAGAATGGCCCTAGTCGTAACCTGGGTTTTATGCTCATGAGATCTTCAGATGACTTGAATGTTTCATATATATATATATATATATATATATATAAATAAAATGAGAATGGATAGAATCCAATTCTGACATTCATAACATTCAATTTAGATATCTATTTAAAAGAGGGCTCAATACAAAAGTATCTTATGTCTTTCTTTCTTAGCCATTTTCTTTTGTTCCTTTTCTCATGTGAAGAGGGTATATGTTGTTTTTAAATCTCAATTGTCTACTCACCAGTTATTTACTAACACCTGATGAGATGTGTTAATACACATTGAAACATGATTGCATTTGTGTAGCGTTTTTACATGTTTTTGATGTAATATCCTGAAATAAAGTATGTGTGTGTGAATATAATATATATATATATATATAGAGTTTATCTGATGATTGCAAAAGTGTGAAAGCCATAGGCACAAACTCATATCCATACAAATGAATGATAGTTCTATCACTGATACTGAGCACTTTCCAATAAGTGCTGTGCATATATATATATATATATGTATGAAATATATGTATATATAAATATAAATATAAAAGTGAACATAGAAGTCAACATTTAGAGGCGACAGTCTGTGTCATGCTAGATGCAATCGTAAGGCCTGATAATTGCATCTAGCAGACTATCACCTTTAAGTGTTGACTTCTATGTTCACTTTTATATTTACACACGCTCTGTCTCTGATATTGAGCACTTTATCCCATAAATATAACACACTTTAAGACTATATTTCTTCATATATATATATATATATATATATATATATATATATATATATATATTCATATGATTTATCTCTTGACCAACTTCAAAGTCTTGTGTAACACTGCTCATCAGTGCCAGTGGATCCAATTAATCCGTTGACCACTTATTTTATTCATGACTGAGGAAATGGGCTTTCCTAAAAAGGGAAAATAGAGCCCCGATGGACTGTGATGCTCTCTGAGTTGCGCAGTATCGCATACTGGATCAAGTGATGGTTTCTCTTACAAAGGAGGATGCAGATTTGATTCCTACTGGATTGGGTATTTTCTTTATTAAGATTTCTTGAATACACAGCTGAATAGATGTAATACACATTGTTTAAAGTAAAACTAAAACATGGTGTCTATTCCAAATACATGTTTCCACTATAATAATGTTTGAAGTATAAAACATATATATAATAAAAAGAATATAATGTAGCATTTTATATGTTATCCTATAGATTCACACACATGTATTTGTCATAGTTTTGTCCTCACTTAAAATCTAAATTTTTTTTTCCCTTCTGGGTGCTTTTATTTATTCTTAGCCACTACATTAGATGTTGAGGCAGGTCAGCTTTTCTTTCTTTGCTCATCAACAATTCCGTCTTTCCAAATGTTTAGTTTGGAGCAGGATATTTTTAAAGAATTTCCCTTCTGGGAGATAAATACCAGCAATGAATCTTGTGAGATTTGTCCGATTCCTCCAAAAGGGGAATACAGGCCTGGTTTGAAAGTGCAAAAGAGATCCAGGCATTTCTCTCTGATAAGTCGAGGGAAGGAATGTTGGCAGAAAGAGCAGCCATTTTGGTTTGTCTCTCTCAGATTTAGAAACTTTTGGTATTTCTGAAAATAAAAAAATAAGAGAAAGTGGAACGAAGTTATGGACATTAAAATCTCCAAGGATTGTTTACTTTCAAATCAGGATTGGCTTGTGGTATTTTTCGCATTACCTGTTTTATTCATTATACAGTTTTGCTTGTAGAAAAAGTGCGGCTTAAGAAATCAAAGAATGGCATTTGATAATTCTTGGAGTCTTACATGTGAATCATGTTTTTATGAGATTCTCTTAATCTTTGATCACAGGTTCCAAAGGCAGATTATTTTAACATCTACTGTTTTATAGTACATTTAACTTTCTATCATGGTTGTAAAATTCTAGGTAATCTATTTTAAATCTAGTCTCATCATCTTTATTCAGAATTCTAAGATTTCATTCATAAAATATACTGATATCTCTCTGATATCATGCAATTTTTAATCTTGTTTTATTCTGGTTATGGTAATAAGTGCAGTCATTTAGACATTAGACTCTTATCTCCTCAAAGATGAGGGAGATACTTGAAGCTACAGAAATGTGGTTCTACAGAAAGATGCTGAGGATACCAAGGACTGAATATGTGAGAAACAACAAGGTTTTATAAACTTGATACATCAGGAAGAGGCAGTTGAATTTTCTGGGGTACATAATGAGGAATGAGGGCTTGGAAAATCTGATACTCACAGGACAGACTGAGGTTAAAGAAAGATAGAGGAAAGCAATACGTAACATACTTGATGGACTTGAGCAAGTGGATGGAAGAACAGGGTCTGGGAGAAATAACAAAATGACAGAACTTATTAAGAGCCACAAGTGACAAGAAGATGTGGAGGGCCATGATCGCCTACATCCTGAAGGGACACAGCACATAAAAGAAAGAAGACTCTTATCATTCATTCATATAATATATATATATATATATATATATATATATATATTTCGGCAGCATATCTTCATTCAGATATGTTTCATTTAATAATATAAACATATTGTGTCTACTTATTTTTATGCTGATCCTTTTCAGTTTTCAGAAATTAAGGAAGTCACCATAGTTTTTTTTAACCCAAGTACTTTTGATCTTTTGTAAGATCATCTTCAGGGACAAATGCCAAAGACAAACTTATTGTAACTACAATAAAATCTGCGTACTGTTGGGATGGTGATTTTTTTAAAAACATGTGCAAACATGCCCAGTTATAGTCGTTTTAGAATTTTTAATTTAGTTCTGAAATTCTTTTTACAAAACAAGCGTCCCAATATAAGGGAGCTGACCAGAAATTGGTAGAAATGTAAAATGGCATTAAATGTTATATGCATATTAGTATGTTGTTTCTATATTCGTAATAAATGTTGTTAAGTGTTGGTTGATTGATTTTGATATAAAGGGCCTCGAGAATTTGAAGTTTTTGTTTATTATTTTCATGCTGTTCATATTAGTGTTGACGACAAGTATCTTCCTGTATTTTGGAAGGCGGACAGTTATGTGTTTTAGGATGTTTATTATGAATATAGCATTTACAATTTGACTATATTACTGAAGAAGCCATAATAATTCACATTCAATAAAGGAATAGGACTCTGGAGAGCCATCACCACCTACATCTTCAAGTAAAATGATATTTAAAAAGAAATATGGATATATGAGAGTTGTACGGGTGACATATTAGAATGATATTGTCTGTACATTACATTTATACAGTATTATGGATGTATTATATTATGTGCATTATTTTCATGTCCTGTGTCACTTCAGGATGTGAGGGTTCTTCACAACTTCTTTGTGGTACTTCATGGTTCTTCACAACTTCTTTGTGGTACTTCATGGTTCTTCACAACTTCTTTGTGGTTCTTCACAACTTCTTTGTGGTTCTTCACAACTTCTTTGTGGTTCTTCACAACTTCTTTGTGGTTCTTCACAACTTCTTTGTGGTTCTTCACAACTTCTTTGTGGTTCTTCACAACTTCTTTGTGGTTCTTCACAACTTCTTTGTGGTTCTTCACAACTTCTTTGTGGTTCTTCACAACTTCTTTGTGGTTCTTCACAACTTCTTTGTGGTTCTTCATAACTTCTTTGTGGTTCTTCACAACTTCTTTGTGGTTCTTCACAACTTCTTTGTGGTTCTTCACAACTTCTTTGTGGTTCTTCACAACTTCTTTGTGGTTCTTCACAACTTCTTTGTGGTTCTTCACAACTTCTTTGTGGTTCTTCACAACTTCTTTGTGGTTCTTCACAACTTCTTTGTGGTTCTTCACAACTTCTTTGTGGTTCTTCACAACTTCTTTGTGGTTCTTCACAACTTCTTTGTGGTTCTTCACAACTTCTTTGTGGTTCTTCACAACTTCTTTGTGGTTCTTCACAACTTCTTTGTGGTTCTTCACAACTTCTTTGTGGTTCTTCACAACTTTGTGGTTCTTCACAACTTCTTTGTGGTTCTTCACAACTTCTTTGTGGTTCTTCACAACTTCTTTGTGGTTCTTCACAACTTCTTTGTGGTTCTTCACAACTTCTTTGTGGTTCTTCACAACTTCTTTGTGGTTCTTCACAACTTCTTTGTGGTTCTTCACAACTTCTTTGTGGTTCTTCACAACTTCTTTGTGGTTCTTCACAACTTCTTTGTGGTTCTTCACAACTTCTTTGTGGTTCTTCACAACTTCTTTGTGGTTCTTCACAACTTCTTTGTGGTTCTTCACAACTTCTTTGTGGTTCTTCACAACTTCTTTGTGGTTCTTCACAACTTCTTTGTGGTTCTTCACAACTTCTTTGTGGTTCTTCACAACTTCTTTGTGGTTCTTCACAACTTCTTTGTGGTTCTTCACAACTTCTTTGTGGTTCTTCACAACTTCTTTGTGGTTCTTCACAACTTCTTTGTGGTTCTTCACAACTTCTTTGTGGTTCTTCACAACTTCTTTGTGGTTCTTCACAACTTCTTTGTGGTTCTTCACAACTTCTTTGTGGTTCTTCACAACTTCTTTGTGGTTCTTCACAACTTCTTTGTGGTTCTTCACAACTTCTTTGTGGTTCTTCACAACTTCTTTGTGGTTCTTCACAACTTCTTTGTGGTTCTTCACAACTTCTTTGTGGTTCTTCACAACTTCTTTGTGGTTCTTCACAACTTCTTTGTGGTTCTTCACAACTTCTTTGTGGTTCTTCACAACTTCTTTGTGGTTCTTCACAACTTCTTTGTGGCTTTAAGAAATGTTTGTAACTTTTAATATCCCTCCCACTCCCTGCCTTACCTTTCATTTATACCAACTATATCCTGTGAGTGTCAGATTCTCTAATTTCTCTTTCCTTGTTATCTGTTCCAAAAATTTCAACTTCCTCTCTTATTATAAGTTCCTCGGACATTCCCTCCATGGAATTCTCAGTATCCTTCTTTAGAAACACATTTCCATTTCCTCAAGTCTTCTCTTCGTCTTTGAAAAAAGTATCCAGTATTTCCTGCCATGGAGGAATATCGAGCAGTTCAGCTTTCCTTTATTTTTAATCATTTCACCCTAAGCAAGGTGATAAAGCCACTAAGACACAGCAGGTTTACTGTGTATGAAAGAATCTGGAAGAAGGTGTTATTAAGGAGGAGGAGGAGGAGGAGGGCCAATAAAAGAAGAGGAATTAAGGAAACCGAAGGTGGCAATTGGCATTGAATTAAATTTTTGAAGATCAAGTTTGACTGGAAAACAAGAAGCCAGAAGAAAGTTTCACAAATTGGTAAGAATGCTACAAAATATTGGGGGTTGGCGGGGGGGGCATTGATAATTTTTTTGTTTACTGCTTTACTCTTAATTCTTTTCATTGTCATTGTCATAAGAAGATTAGTTTTAAGGAGAAAAAGTTCCAAATAATTATCACCGTCCATTGTCTGTGGAAATACACACCAGTCAGGTGGCTAAGACGAATGTGGCCTCAGGGCTGCCCACCAGAACATGACACTGCAAATACCCTGATATTATGTAACTGAACAGCCGCTCTAAAAATACTAACAAAGAGTTTGGGCTCTGTGTAACCAGTTGGGATGTAGCAACCAGAAAACTGCTGAACCAGTACCCTCAAAATGAAAGTTCACAGCCACTGATAAGGTTGATCACCAAAAAGTTAAGACAGTTAAATCATGGAAGGCCATGGAAGATAGGGACCAGTAAACCATATCCTAAACAGGAAATGGGATGAAATTTTGCTCCTGTTCAATAAACATTGAAACAGTATAGGCGGGGTTGCTCTGAATGAGGGATAGTTAGGAGATGAACATTACTTAAAGTAACGTTTGGCAGCGCCTGACCCCAGGCCATATCCAGCCTACAAAAGTTTTTTGTTCGACATGTCAGCTTAATACCTGGACAATAATTATCTAATTAATTTGTGGATCAAGTGGCAGAAAAAATATCACTTGGAGTTAATTAGAATGCAACAAATTTTTGAATCAAATTTTAATTCCGAATCCACTGCTGACTTTTACAAGAAATTTGTTTTGCCGAGTGGAAAATATAAAAGCCTATTGAATAATGCAAAAATGATGGTATCATTATTTGGAATTACACATTCTTGTGAACAAATTTTTCAAAAATGAAATATAATAAGTCATTTAAGAACAAGGTTGTATGATGAGCACCTGGATGATGTTTTGCTTCTGTCACTGACAAATATTTCACCTGATGTGAACAAGTTATCAAACAATAAACAGCAACAATTGTCTCATTAAATAATGTGACATTTCTAACTGTATTTCATTTGTAGTAAGGAATTTGCATTTTTTGTTGATTTTGTTAGTTATTATTCTTTTATTCCTGCAGAAAAAGTAAAGGATCTTGTTTAAAAATTATAAAATCAACTTCATTGTTTTTGTCTTTAAACTTCCTTACCAAGGCAATCTTCTGGATGGAGCAGTCTGAGGTTGAGACAATTTGTTATAATACAATTGATATCATGGGCCTCCTCCAAGACAATGCATAGTTTTCTGGTTGCTCTGTCCAAAAGTTTGCCCACCCTTGACTTAAAGATATGAAAGACCAAAAATTAGAGAGACCTATAATTGGCTGCATCTTGAAGGAACCATGGCACATGAAAGAATTTATCTGTTACAGATATTGGCTATAAAAAGATCTTTCTGAAAATGTTTTCAACTGTCAGTTTCAAATGCTAACATTTTTAATTGCATTAGCAAAATTGCTTCACACCATTTTGCTAAAGTATAAATCATTTCTGTAACATCTCAATATTATTAGATTTTTTTTATCTTCTCTTTATTCTTTTGCTTTATATTGGTGGTTGGTGGACAGAGAATAACTCAGACATGTTGTCTCACAAACTGTCTGTAACCTTGGCAGTTGTTTTGTGCAATTACTGAATACTGTCTTCAGTTTCTTTCATTTTAAGACAAATATCCTTAGGAAATCAAAACCAGATGATTGGCTGGAGATGCAAGTAGAATAGAAATCTTTCTGAACTCTTCTGAAAGCAAGTGACACAAACATTACCAATTCAACAACATATCTGTTAATCTGTTAAAGTTCAACAAAGTGTTCCACACTGAAGCGGTTACTTCAAACTGATTTACTTCATAGATAACATTGTGCATGTATTATATTTTCATTTTAAATGAATAGGTATTCATAGTTGAGATGAGAATGACCTTGAACAGAAAATCAACATCGTCTGCCAAGTGTTCCAAGAAATAGGGCTCATGATAAATCTTTCCAAAACAGAAACTATGATTTGGAATTGTGATGGTGCATATCTTGTATCAATCATAATATTTCGGAATATACGGAATTAGTACCTAGTAAGTACTTCAAACACCTTGGCATATGGATCATCTTTAACAAATTTTCTATCTGGTCAGTGTTAATATATGTTCCTGTCCAAGTGCTTATCAGGAAGAGCTGGCACCAATCAAATGGATCAGGATGCTGAGTACAATGTCTACTCAGGCGTGATTTGCAGTGAGACACATACTACACTCTCATTTAAATAATATTCATCATTAGGGTTGGCCAGAAAAAAAAAAGCAGCCATGGAATAGTCTTGTAGTTAAAAATGACTTGTGCATTTCTCCAATGTTGCGGCTGATATGTAAATCCAAGTAGAAGATCAAGCTTTTAATGCTGATTTTTAAGGCAAGTAACTACCACATTTATTAAAATTAGTCTTATGTTGTACTAATCTCAGCTTAGTAAATATCAAATCATTTCTCTCTATTTATAATTTTAAAACAGTTATTCTGCTTTCCCTCCTGAGGCCTATGTACCAATAAAGTGGTACTGGTGGGTGGCTATGAGAGCCCTAGTCTATGTCAGTTCATTTACAAACACAGATGCGTTGAGATGGGAACTGACCATCTACTCATTCCAGGCCACATGTCAAACAAGTCTACGAATCTTGCTTTCCCTCTGAGGCCAATGTACTGATGAGAGAGATACATAATAACTAAATATGCATAGAATATCTATCTATCTCTATCTATCTATCTCTATCTATCTATCTCTATCTATCTATCTCTATCTATCTATCTCTATCTATCTATCTCTATCTATCTATCTCTATCTATCTATCTCTATCTATCTATCTCTATCTATCTATCTATCTCTATCTATCTATCTCTATCTATCTATCTATCTCTATCTATCTATCTCTATCTATCTATCTATCTATCTCTATCTATCTATCTCTATCTATCTCTATCTATCTATCTCTATCTATCTATCTCTATCTATCTATCTCTATCTATCTATCTCTATCTATCTATCTCTATCTATCTATCTCTATCTATCTATCTCTATCTATCTATCTCTATCTATCTATCTCTATCTATCTCTATCTATCTATCTCTATCTATCTATCTCTATCTATCTCTATCTATCTATCTATCTCTATCTATCTATCTATCACTATCTATCTATCTCTATCTATCTATCTCTATCTATCTATCTCTATCTATCTATCTCTATCTATCTATCTCTATCTATCTATCTCTATCTATCTATCTCTATCTATCTATCTCTATCTATCTATCTCTATCTATCTATCTCTATCTATCTATCTCTATCTATCTATCTCTATCTATCTATCTCTATCTATCTATCTCTATCTCTATCTATCTATCTATCTCTATCTATCTATCTCTATCTATCTATCTCTATCTATCTATCTCTATCTATCTATCTCTATCTATCTATCTCTATCTATCTATCTCTATCTATCTATCTCTATCTATCTATCTCTATCTATCTATCTCTATCTATCTATCTCTATCTATCTATCTCTATCTATCTATCTCTATCTATCTATCTCTATCTATCTATCTCTATCTATCTATCTATCTCTATCTATCTCTATCTATCTATCTCTATCTATCTCTATCTATCTATCTATCTCTATCTATCTATCTATCTATATCTATCTATCTATATCTATCTATCTATCTATCTCTATCTATCTATCTCTATCTATCTATCTCTATCTATCTATCTCTATCTATCTATCTCTATCTATCTATCTATCTCTATCTATCTATCTCTATCTATCTATCTCTATCTATCTCTATCTCTATCTATCTATCTCTATCTATCTATCTCTATCTATCTATCTATCTCTATCTATCTATCTCTATCTATCTATCTATCTCTATCTATCTATCTCTATCTATCTATCTCTATCTATCTATCTCTATCTCTATCTATCTCTATCTCTATCTATCTCTATCTATCTATCTATCTCTATCTATCTATCTCTATCTATCTATCTATCTATCTATCTATATATGTTCATTATATATGTCTATATTTCTGAGATGAGGTATTATGTACACTATTTACATTATTCAGACTACTGTCCTCATCTTTGTCGACATATTTATTACGTTTTGGCCATTGTGTGCTCCAGCTTTCTTCAGGTGGTTGGAATGTCGAACTGAACCCTTTATTTCGCTCGCTGGGGCAGCCTGTTCTAGTTCCACATGCCATGTTTATAATACCCAGAAATTCATACACAGATGTGCTCAAGGACACATGGCACAGTGGATAAAGGTGTTAGTTAGATCCAGTGACAGGACCTAAAGAGCGTGAGTTCAATACCCGGTTAAGCAGTGGGGAACTTGGAGAGGAGAATTAAAAGGAGATAACTGACAACTGACATCCGTTAAACATTGTCAATTTAAACTTTGTTTGACACTGAAGTCATGTCTGCGATGAATTTTTTGACAGCAGCCAAAAATTTGAGAATGTTCTCATTCCACGGATGATGATAATCAGGGTGTATAATTTATGTTGTTGAAGCAGAGTCAGGGTTAGTGAAGCAGGCATACTAAGCAGGCAGATTTAATCACAAGTCAGTTGTAAAGTACTATACGGGATTTATTTTAAGTAACAAAAGTGGCACAGTACAGTTAAATGTGGAAACTAACATTTGCTAATAAAAATAGTAGTTTGACAGTGGAGATATTTTTATTCTTTGGAATAAAAATAGGTGAAGATAATTTTTAGACTGCAAAGAAGATGCTTTCTTATTTTTTCAGCAATGTGGGAGAAAGTTTGGTAATCACTTTTGCAAAAGGAATTTATTTTGTTAATTCTGATTAAGTTTCCCTTATATCTTTAATCTTATTTCTCTTGCTTAATCCACTTTTAGTAATGATCTTTATCTGAATTTCTTAGATAAAACATTGCCAATTATAATTTTTTGATGAATAATTCTTGTTTAAACCATGCAGTCAAAATTTTAATTTGTCTGAATTTCTGAGATAAAGCATTATTAATATATTTATCACAACGTTTCGGCCATTGGATGCTCTGGCCTTCTTCAGGTGGTTGGAATGCCGAGCTGAACCCTTTATTTCGCTCACTGGGGTAGACTGTTCTAGTTCCATATGCCATGTTTAATGGATGTCATTTATCAGTTATCTCCTGTTAATTCCCCTCTCCAAGTTCTCCACCACCATAACCAGGTATTGAACTCACACTCTTTGGTTCCTGTCACTGGATGTAACCAATACCTTTATTCACTGTGCCATGTGTCCTCAATGGTTGTTGAAGACATTAGTTTTATAATACCCAGAAATTTATACACAGATTTCCTCAAAGCACAGTGAATAAAGGCGTTAGGTAGATCCAGACCCAAAGAGTGAGAGTTCAATACCTGGTTAAGGCAGTGAAGAATTTTGAGAGGGGAATTAACAGGTGATAACTGATATCCATTACACATGGGATGTGGAACTAGAACAGTCTACCCCAGTGAGCAAAATAAAGGGTTCAATTCAACATTTGCACCACCTGAAGAAGGCCGGAGCGTCCAACAGCCAAAACATTGTAATAAATATGGCGACAAAGATGAAGACAATAGTCTATGTAAATAGTCTACATTTATATCTATAGATGGTGGTTCATTGCTCCTCAAAACCTCCAGTCACATGATCAGAGGCCTTGCTGCCGGATGTAGTTTATTGTCATACCCAGGATAGTTTTTTTTTTATGACGTTTACAGATTATTTAAAATCAGAAAATATTTTTAGATTATAAGGATTTTTTGGAGATAATAATGATTTACTGATACAAGTTGTACTATTTAACCCATACTTGGTAGGGGAGAAGAGATCGTAAAATGAATGTAACGAAGCCAACTTGAATTGGAACTCTGCTCTCTGATTTCCAATTCTGAGCCATTACACCAACTGCACATCCAAGTTTACAGCACCTGGTATTCCTAAACTGTCACTCTTTTTATTACTAATCCGGCTCAACGTTGCTTAACTTTGGTGATTGTATGAGACCCAATGTTTCAATATGATATGGCTGGAAAACATAGAAATTGGAATGAGAATAAACCTTTTCCGAGGATTTAATTAAGTGTTCAGTTCTAATGTTCAAGAAGATTACCAATTATGAAGACAGATAGCTAAAGAACGCTTATCGTGAAAATAACAACCAAGATAAGAGGCTGGTCTTAATATCAGATAATAAATAAGTCATCATTTCAAAGATTCCTGTGTAAATGATGGTGAACATTTTAAATTAAAATTCATCTAATAACAATATGCCTGGCAGCAGACTTATTGATCCACTTCTCTGTGTGTGTGCGCGTATATAATATATACATATGCATATTGTCTGAGGCAACCTAACCTCCGGGATAGTGACTTCTTGAAAATTCTCAGGCTAACGTTTTCTGCTGAGATGAAGTGGAAAGATTATATAGAATCAATTGCTAGATATACAGCTAAGAAAGTGTGTTCTCTCAGTTGTGCTGGACCTTTTTTAACTGTTCAGAATCTATTTTTCACATTTATAAATTTACAATTCATCAATTGTATATTGCTGCCACATCTTGTCTGATGCTTCAGCTATGTATTTAGAGATTCTTGATAAAATGCAAAAATCTGCAATGTTCTTGGTCTGACATCTCGGCTTCAGTCACTTTCTTACTGCCATAATATAGCTTTCCTGTGCCTTTTCTATAGATATTTTCATGGTAATTGTTGTGATGAGCTTTCTTCTTTCGTACATCAAATTAACAAATTTGATCGCAGTACTTGATTGGCAGATACTATAATTAATATTGGTTTTTCTGTTGGTCAATAATAAATTGATGATTAAGTACACTGAGAAAGAAAGAGATTATTTTGAATAATAAATATTTAAAAAATAAATACATTTTTTAAAATTAAAAATTGTATTTTTTTTGCAAATATTTATTTATCAATGGATTTTTTGATCATTTGCATTATTTACATTAATCGGACTGTTATCCTCATCTTCACAAGTATTTGGCCCAATGAATAAAGATGTTGGTTAGATCCAGTGACTAGTCCCAAAGAGTTGAGTTCAATACCAGACTACATGAGGCATGGCACATGGAACTAGAACAATCTACCCCCATGGATGAAATAAAGGGTTCAGTTCGTAATTCCAATCACCTGAAGAAGGTTGGAGTGTACAATGGCTGAAACATTGTGAATATGGCAATCAAGATGAGGATAATAGTCCGAATAATGTAAATAATGGAAGTAATCATAATGTCTCATCTCAGAGATATAGATGAATTTCTTGATGTGCTATTGCATCTATGGAGTTTTAGGGATGTCAACCACTCCACAGTATTTTCCAAGAATGTATGTCGGGCCATATTTAGTCCTTAAGAAGTCTCTGGACTAATAGAATTTGGGGGTCCCTTCATTATATATGTTCAACCCCACTGTGTCTGTAAAAAAAAAAAAGATATATTTTTAGATAAAGTGTTTTTGTTGTAAAACAGGAAATGCTCCAGCTAAAGTGGCCCAAATATTCTATGTTGTTTCAAATTAGTTCAAATGAGCCCCATTAAATATGAAAATAAATCTCCTGTATTTTGTTTTAGTTTTATCAGGGACTGAGACTAGAGTGCCTTGGGGGTCCACTGGGCTGCAGCCAAAATTAGCTTATGTGTAAATCTGGCACTGAATGTATGTCACTTTACAGTTAATAAAGAAAAAGAGAGAGTGGAGAGTCATGATTGCCTACAAGGAAAGGACCAGGCATTCCAAAAAAAAAAAACTGAGCAGATGACCAAACAGGAGAACATATTTTGGAGTACTTTCTTTGTTGTTCTGCAAACTATTCATCACTATTTGTATATGTGTCAGAATAAATTTATTTCTAATAATAAGTATTTTCATGTTAGTGTGTTTGCTTCTGGCGCCTAATGTATCAGTAAATGTTCCTTTTAAGATTCGTTTATGTCTTGTGTGTGTCTGTGAGATTCTTTTCATGAAGCACTGACCCAGAGGAAGCTGATGGTGGCAGCAGTCAAGAATATGCCAGCTGTTGTTAACTCACTAAATATTCATGAATGAACTGCTGGGAATGTAGGCATCATTCATTCAGCTTACCAAAATCTCATCTTTCTCTGTCAGTCGTATGAGAAGGTGTTAGAGATTCCGTTTGTTTTGGTTTAAAAATGGTTGGTTAGAATTTAAGTTGGAATATATCCTCTTTAATGATTTCCGGTGTGTGCTTTATTCACATACTTGTAAAATCTGAATTTACATACATTCCTGTTTGTGCTTGAACTTTTCTACTCTTTATTCACATACTTGTAAAATCTGAATTTACATACATTCCTGTTTGTGCTTGAACTTTTCTACTCTTTATTCACATACTTGTAAAATCTGAATTTACATATGAGGGTGGTGCTGAATATTTTATAGCTCAGTGAAGAAGCCCTTCAGAAAAAAAAAATGTCTGGTCTGTTGGTCAAATTTTGGGATTTTGTTTTGTACTGAACAGACTTTTAGGCTTATGGCCACATCACATGGAAACACCAGTTTTTGCATGATTGCTGAAGTTAAGCAACATTAAGCCTGGTCAGTACCTGGATGAAATGAGCAATTGGGAACACCAGATCCTGTAAGCTTAGATGTGTGAGTGGTGTAGTGGATAATGCCTTGGAATTGTTAATCAGAGTTGGGTCCATTATATTCATTTATGTGCAAATAACCTTGGGAATGGTATGAATATACCTCTTCTCCTCCAGGTATGGGTTAATTAGTAAAACTATCACAAAATCATTATTATCTTAAAAAAAAATTCTTAAAAAATATATTCTGGCTTTAAATAACCTGCAAAGGGTTGATAAGCCATGAAAAATCAATCATGAAAATACTTCTATCACTTTCTGGTATGTAAAGTAATTTTAAGTAATTAATGAATTCTTTTTAATCAATCAATATTATTTCTTATTAGGATAAATTTTATCTTATGTCGTTATACTAATAAATAAAATCTCAGCTAGTAAATGCTAAAAATCCTTGCTTGTTAGTAGCAGTGAACTACAGGAGTAGTATACGCACACACACACACACACACATATATATATATATATATATAGATATGTAATTTGTGTATTTAGGCAGCAATCCTTCTTTCATGCACATTTCATTGAATACGACAGAGATGGTGATTTTATTTAGTTTTTTTATACAATTTCTCATGCGATCTAATAATTTTTGTTTTCAGATGATAAATTATATAAAAACTGTCCGAATGTTCTTTTTATCCGAGCACTTTTGGCTATACATTTAGCCATTTTCAAGGATTAAATATTTTAACTGTTAAATAAGAAATAGTTTGTTGTATGTATGTTTTATGAAATGTTTTTATTTTTCAAAACACAGTCAAGATATTGTGTCCATGTTCAAAGTTAATATTATGTTGTTTTTCTTTTAGTTTTTAGCCTTTTTTTTGCATGTAGATGATGCTATTATATTAGTGTTTCCAACAAGTATGTTACAAATAGTGTATACTTAGAGGTGACAGTCTGTTTCATGCTAGATGCAATTGTCAGGCCACCTGGTGGCCTGACGACTGCATGAAACATAGCATGAAACAGACTGTCGCCTCTAAGTGTTGACTTCTATGTTCACTTTTATATTTACACACACTCTCTCTGATATTCAGTACTTTATCCCATAAATATAGCACATCTTAAGACTATATTTCTTTATATATATATATATATATGTATATATATATATATATATAATGTACACACACACACAACTAGTAAGAATATAAATAATAGAATTTCAAATAAACTGAGGGCTCAATACCAAAATTGACAGCACCTATATATAATAATAATAATACCAAATCTGCTACTCAGAGTTTCATGCAATGGCAATGATCAGCTAGAACAATGGAATCAAAGTATCATTTAAATTATATAGTCCAGGGATGGCAGTTATAGGTTAAATGATAGTTTGGTTCTTTAGTTCTGCTTGATTTGCCATTGCAATAAACCATGAGTAGCTGATTTTTATATATATATATATATATATATATATATATTTTGCATATCCTGAATTTGTGTGTGTGTGTATATATATATATATATATATATATATATTGCATATCCTGAATTTGTGTGTGTGTGTGTGTGTATATATATATATATATTGCATATCCTGAATTTGTGTGTGTGTGTGTGTGTATATATATATATATATATATATATTGCATATCCTGAATTTGTGTGTGTATATATATATATATATATTGCATATCCTGAATTTGTGTGTGTATATATATATATATATATTGCATATCCTGAATTTGTGTGTGTGTATATATATATATATATATATTGCATATCCTGAATTTGTGTGTGTGTATATATATATATATATATATATTATCTTATATATCATCTTATTTTATGTAGGCGATCATGGTTCTCCACTTCCACCTACCCGTTGTAGCTCTCAGTTTTGTCCCTTTGCTACTTCTCCCAGTCCATGTTCTGTCATCCACTTGCTTACGCCCGCTAGTTATGTCATGCATTGCTTTCCCTTTTCTCTTTTTCCTCTATTCGACCTGTGAGTATCAGATTCTTCAAGCCCTCCTTTCTGATTATGTATCCCGGAAATTTCAGCTGCCTCTTCTTGATGTTAAGTATAAACTACCTCTTTGTTAGCATCCTCTCCAAAACCTCATCGTTGCTCATATGCTCAGTCCATGATATCCTTAGTATCCTTCTGTAGAAACACATCTCTGCCACCTTGAGTCTCTTCATCTTTGAGGAGACTGTCCAACATTTGCTGCCATAAAGTAGAATAGATATCACGTTGCAGTACTCTTTGTTACTAACAAAATCCTCTTGTCTTGTAATACTCTGCCTCACTTTTGGAATGCATCTTTGGCCATCCCAATACGCCTTTGGATCTCACTGTCACACTTATCTTCTGTCAGAACCTGTTTGATTTTAATGTCCCTGACCTGTAAATCGCATTTTGGGCTCATCCTTTTACCGATGCACATACATTCTGTCTTCTTGTAGTTTATGCTTAGTCCCTTCTTCTTGCTCTCCTTTGTTACATTCTGTAGGAGGTTTTGTAATTTCTTTTCCATGTCTACTATCAGAACTGTGTCATCTGTATATATTACTTTAAGATTGTGGCTGCCAATGATGAATTCTGGTAGGATTTACAATTCTCTCAGAAGTGCCTTGCTGTATAGGTTGAATAAGTCCAGTGAGAAGACATACTTATCAAACACCCCTTTTACTCTTTTTGTATATCTGCTGTTCACTGCCAGACTAGATTCTTGATTATTCTGATATCTTCTTGATTATTCTGATATCTTCTTGATTATTCTGATATCTTCTTGATTATTTTAATATCTTCTTGATTATTCTAATATCTTCTTGATTATCTTAATATCTTCTTGATTATTCTAATATCTTCTTGATATTAGAAGATATTAGAATAATCAAGAAGATATTCTAATATCTTCTTGATTATTCTAATATCTTCTTGATTATTTTAATATCTTCTTGATTATTCTAATATCTTCTTGATTATTCTAATATCTTCTTGATTATTTTAATATCTTCTTGATTATTCTAATATCTTCTTGATTATTCTGATATCTTCTTGATTATTTTAATATCTTCTTGATTATTTTAATATCTTCTTGATTATTCTAATATCTTCTGGATTATTCTAATATCTTTCCCAAATATATCAAGGTTTCTGAGCACTTCCAACAGATCATAAAACACGGATGCACATCCTTCTGCAGTTCTATTGCTCTTTTAGATAACATTCTGAGCATGAATATTGTATTCCTGATTCTGGCGTCTTTAACGAACCCGCACTGTTCTTGTCCTATCTCTGGCCTGATTCTGCTGTGTGCTCTGTTCATCCAAATATAGATGATGAGTTTTGTTATGTGGCTCATTAGGCTGATTGTTCAGTGGAGCTCATTTTCGTTTGCACCTGGTTTCTTAGGCAGTACTACGAAAATAGATCTGCTGAGATCTTCTACCAGTCTAGTATTTCACTTGAATTTGTGAAGGTGCTGTATCAAAGAGGAAAATTAATCAGAACAATTCTTGCTTTGAAAATATTTATCAAAAATGCATGTCATGGCAGTGGAAGAACCACAGAAGCTGAGATGCATTGCAGAATTTCGGGGGGGGGGGGGATTTTGTCAAGAATCTCTAAAATTGCTTATTAAAAAGTTTTGCTAACAGTTCTATTCTCTTTGCTATCAAACACTATGGCATAAGTGTGATGATAAATTTTGTCAAGGTGTCTGGCATTGTGACAGAGTTCAGAGAGATCCAAGGTCCTGTCTACTTCAAGGCTAATACTGCAAAGGGAAAATAAGCTGCTTCAGTCAAAATTTGAACTCAGTTTGGCAATTCTGTATCCTATGTTGATAACAACCATTAAATATTATCATACTTTCTGCTATTGATGGGAGTTTCCTTCCTAACCTTTTGTTTGAAGCTGTATGATTGTGTCATTGTTTTCACTTTCAGTTACATTCACCATCCATTTTTTTCCTTATCTGTCTTGCCCTGTGAGGGTTAAGTTTTCCAAGCCCTCCTTCCTCATTATGTCCAAGAAACTTTGGCTATCTCTACTTCTAAGTTCTTGTTACCATTTTAAGATTTCTTTGTTGCTTACTTGCTCTGTACATAGAATTCTCAGTATCCTTCTGTAGAAACACATTTTTATTGCCTCCATTTTCTCCTCATTTGTGGGGAGATTGTCTAGCATTTACTGCCATGTAAGAGGATGGATATCACACATCACTTCATTACTCTTTGTGTTTAATGAAATTTTTCTGTTTCTCAGCTCCTTGCTTAGCTTTTGGAATGCCTCTTTCGCTAGTTCAATGTGTGTTTGGATTTCGGTGTCATATTTTCTATCCTGTGTTAAGACACTTCTCAGATATCTACAATCTGTAACTTGCATCTTTGGCTTTTCCTCTTGCTGATGACCCTACTTTCTCTTCTCTTGCAGTTGATATTTTAGTCCTTTTTAACATTTTAGTTGTTGTTAATTTCAAAACAGAGCCAAAAAGTTTTATAGCCTATAACCAGAAACTCAAATTTAAAAGTAAGTTTTTTTTTCATGTGATCAACGATGAAGTTAAAGAAAATTGAAACAAAAAGACACTTATATTTAACATCAGGAAGAGATTGAGGAGAAGAGGAAAAAAATGCATAAACTGGTGAGTTTAAGTAATGGCAGAACTACAAAGGATGGAAAATTGTGACTAGCCATGATGGCCAAAATGTGCTGAAGTGGCATGTGACACATAGAAGGATAAGAATGTCAAAATCTGACACAAATAAAGATACAGCACAGACAATGATATACAGAAAATATAAAGTACATATGGTTATTATTTTACACAATTTGAAAACATATGTCTATATTTCTGAGATAGGGTATTGTAACTATTTACATTGTTCGGACCGTTCTCATCTTTATTGCCATATTCACAATGTTTCGGCCATTATACACTCCAGCCTTCTTCGGGATCTGTCTATATTTCCGAGATGGGGTATTGTAACTATTTACACTATTTACATTGTTCGGACCTTTCTCATCTTTATTGCCATATTCACAATGTTTCGGCCATTGTACACTCCAGCCTTCTTCAGGATCTGTCTATGTTTCTGAGATGGGGTATTGTAACTATTTACACTATTTACAATGTTTGGACTGTTGTTCTCATCTTTATTGCCATATTCACAACATTTCGGCTGTTGTACGCTCAAGCCTTCTTCAGGATCTGTGGATGTTTCTGTGATAAGTTAATATAACTATTTACACTACTTTCATTTTCTAGGCTGTTATTCTCATCTTTATTGCCATATAAACAATGTTTTGGCTGTTGTATGCTCTGGCCTTCTTCAGGTGGGATACACTGGAATTTTGAACCAAACCCATTATTTACTCCATTTTGGTAGATTGTGCCATGACTTCGGATAACTCAGTTTCAGTTATTTTACCTTAGTATCTCAACTCTCCAAGTTTTTGTCCACCCCTGCTGTGGCCAGGTATTGAACTCAAAACTTTTTGGGTCAAGTCAGTTTTGGATTACTCCAAAAGGGGCCAAAAACTTGGAGAGTTGAGTTACTGAGGTAAAATAACTGAAACTGAGATATCCGAAGGCATGACACATGGAATTAGAACAATTTACCTGACGTAGACTAAATAAAAGGTTCGGTTTAAAATTCCAACAAATATCACCTGAAGAAGGCCAGAGCATACAACAGCCGAAACCTTGTGAGTATGGCAATAAAGATGAGCACAACAGTCCAAACAATGTAAATAGTGTAAATAATATTTGAAAACAGAAACAAAAAGTTTTAGTGTGGCGTGGTTGGTGGGGAATATGGAATCAATGAAACGTTCAAATTCTGGATTAGTCTGTTATGTTCTCTATGTGTTAAATATCAGGGTAGACTGGGTTGTCTAGCAGCAACAGATGAGAAACTCTGAATTCCAAGGAAAGCCACTTCATCTTTCTCAAGGATGCATCACAACAGGTAATAAAAAAACGCATCTGTAATGAGTGACATTTACCCATGTTCTCATATAGAAAACAATGTTTGACATAACTCATTATAAATTTTGATTATTTTGATCAGTACTTTTGGCAACACTTTATTCTTGAACCTCATTTTTGAAGTGTCATATTGTCTTCAATGTGTTCCACTATGATGAAGAGAATGGAACTTGGTATTGATTTGAGGCAATTAATTGTTAATAAGCATGAAACCAGAAAAGGATATGACGAGATTTCCAAGGAGCGGAATGTTGTTAAATCAACACCAGTGTCCATAATAAATAAATTCAAGATGACTCGTGACAAGAAAAATCTTCTGTGAACTGATAGTCCACATAAAATTTCATCATGATTTGTGCACAAGATATAAATGTCAATAAAGATCCACAGATAAGACAAGAAAATGAGAATATTAATTTGAAGTGATATGGCCTGAATGTTAGTATGATTATGTTAATGACTATACTACACTATGTTTGAATGGAAAGTCATAGAAAAAGGAAGAAAACCAGATAAAATTTTATTAAATTACTATAAATAATTAAATTACTATAAATAATTAAATATTTTATTGTATTGAAACAGTGAGAAAGTGTTTTGAGATAAATTCTTGTGGTTTTTATAAGACAAAGCTGGAAAATTTAAGTCATTCAAGCCAGCAGTATTTGTGGCAGAAAGAAAATATATGTTACTTACCAAAGAACAAAATAGGAAAATGATGTTCAATTATGCTGTGGAGTGACTTTAGTGCAAAAATTGTTGGTCAATTTATGTGAATCAATAAAAATACAAAGTGAAAACTGTCTGCATGGTAATCTGCAAAGTGTGGCACAAAATCCCTGCATGGGTAAAACTTGGATATTCCAACAAGACAATGATTCTAAATGTAAATCAGTCCTGGATGGAAAAAGAAAAGATCAACATTTTGCAATGACCCTCTTATTCACCTGAATTTTTTTTTTTTTTTTTTAACTATTGGTCACCTAATATAAAGCTCAAAAGCCACTCAGATTAGAAGTTTACTGAATAAAATTGTAATCACGGAGTAAGAAGTGCATGTTATGAGGATAAGTAGGATAAATAACATTTCTTTCTTTCTTTTTTTTTTTTTTTAAGCATTTCATCCCAAGCAAGAGGGGATACCACTATCATGCAAGGGGTTACAGAGTGAGAGCAAGAGTAAAGAGGCATGATGGAGGAAAGATGAAGAGAAGGA
The DNA here is from genome assembly GCA_964036315.1 of Acanthosepion esculentum. Classification (NCBI taxonomy): domain Eukaryota; kingdom Metazoa; phylum Mollusca; class Cephalopoda; order Sepiida; family Sepiidae; genus Acanthosepion; species Acanthosepion esculentum. The sequence continues at coordinate 16,704,056 of OZ038508.1, read as the reverse complement.
CAGTGAATAGGTCAGACATCTGGAGATGTCGATTGACATTACACTTGAATAGTTGGAGTTTATAGCTATCAAGGAAACAAGTAATAGAAAGGGAATTTGACAGACAGGATGTGCGAGACATGAAGCTAATGGAGTAGAAGAGACAGGCACATTTAACCATTTCAACAGTGAAAGGGTGGGACTGCCAGCCTAGTAGCACTGCTTAAATTCATGCAGTCCGGGAACTTGTGTAAGTAGCTCATCAAAGCAGTTACCATGAAAGTATTTGTAGAAAAGACTGAGGGAGGTGACGGCACGTCTGTGAGAGAGCGACTGTAGATGAGATGCCAGATCAGGACCCATCACATTGCATATCTGTCTCTGGATTTTGTTGAGGACCTTAAGACGAACAGCAGGGGCACCAGACCATACATGGCAGCAGTATTCCATGCAAGGGTGAATAGTTGGTTTATAGATTTGAAGGATGGACTCGGGTTTGATTCTAGACTTGAAGAAGATAATATTGTAGTAATCAAAGATGCTTCTTATCTATTTATCTATCTGTATATACTCGAGTTCATCCAATACAAGACTTGAGAGCCACTTAAGTTAAAGGGTTACTGTAAGTGAAGAGGAAGAAAAGTGTAAAAAGTATCATAATCAATTTTGTTTCATACCCAAGCAGTGATCAAAATGCTGAACTAGTTACCATTTTGTAGCTGAAGAAGAAGTACAGAGGAAAGAATAAATCTTTTTTTACTTGCCCAGAAAAAGGATATAGAAATGTGTTAAATACTTTTAACTGATGGAAGGAAGCAATATGAATTGTGGGTTAGCAGGTAGCATAATAAAAATTTGGAAACAAAACAGTTTTTTAGGACAGCTTATGAAACAGACCATATGGCAAGTAGGAGAGGAGTAAAACATTACAACGACTAATCAGACAATTTGACAGATTTAACAAAAGGGCTGAGTGAAGGTACATTACTTCCCTGTTCTGGACAAGGGTAAAGGCACTGAGAGTTGGTCTGATTATTCCATTCTTGAACCAAAGCGATAGTCAAAGTCACCAAAATGGAAATACTGGATGAAGTGTGCAGATATATAAATTTAAGAGAAGCTGGTAAGAAATGAATATTATCAAGATAAGGAAGAAAGATGATGAATGACTTTTTGACTTGTAAAGATTACAATCAAAGTGTTCAGGGAAACAACCATGAGGAGCCTGTTCTACAAAGTGGCAGTTCTGGGTAAATAGGCTGAGAGAAACATTGTGCTTACAACTGGAATATAGAACAAAGGGGTATTTTTATATCCTATTGTTCACCCAATAAAAGGCCCAAGAGTCATTCAAGGTAGAGGGTTACCGAATTAAGTTGTTGTTGTTCCCATACTGTATTCATTTCTATGCTTGGTCAGCTCAGGAGATTTTTGTGGCTTAGCATATTCCTGTTTGAATTTCTAAAATGAAAGATGCTACATATTTTGCATTTCAGATCAAAGTGTAGTATCTGTGTTTTTGTGTTTAACCCTAGCCTCTTGAGTTAGAATCACAAACACTTTCAACTTAGAAATCCTTATTATAATATTAAAAATGAATGTGGGAAGATGGAAAAGAGGAGGAAACGAATTTCAAGAAAAGCAAAAAGAAAATCAAGTGAAAGGAGAATATATATATATATATATATATATATATTTTTCTATGGATTGTACCCACAGAAATAGAAAATAGATTTAAACAAAATAGACATCATATATATTTAACCTTTCGGCCAACACTTTTTCAAAAGGTAATCGTTGACAAAGCAAAAAAAAAAAACAATTGAAGATTAATTAATAATAAATAACAAATGAGGAGGCAAAGTTGGAACTCAATGAAAATAAATTTTAATTGTAAATAAATTAATGACTAAAAAATTGGGAAGTTCCAAGAAAGTATAATATAGAAAAAAAAATTAATTTTAATCGCGTTCCAACTTTCCCTCCTCATTCATTATTATTTTTTTTGCTTCGCCGATGATTATCTTTTGAAAACATGTTATCCAAAAGGGTCCTAAAGGCTAAATAATGACATCCATTTTGCTTAAATCTCTCTCTCTCTCTCTCTCTATATATATATATATAATGTAGAGAGAGGAGGAAGGAAGGAATGAAAACAAAATAAAAAAATTGAGACAGATTTATTTAATTTACATTATTTGTGGGTTCTCAAATAGCCTCATCAGATCTGTCTTAGATTGTTGCAGATGGTGGGAAAGAGAAAGGTATAAATTTGGCCTGTGTAAATATCAGAAGGATTTTGATTGAAAGTTATTCCTCCTGTCTGCTATGCAACATAAATCATGGGAGTAAAGACATGCTGAAGGTTAACAATATTTATTTACAGAAACAAAATGCAACAATGAACTTAAGTGAATTTATTCATGATGGGTGTGAATGCAGTGTTAAGAGATAGATACAGAGAGAGTTCTTGTTTTACTTACCTGTATAATGATTCGTCTTCAGTGAGGTTTATGAAGTTGTTATCTGACCTCAGATTCCAAGTTGTATTTCTATGGTGTTGTAATTTGTATGTGTTCTTTAATAGCCTGCAAGATGATCTCTCTTCAAGATGGCTGCAGTATCAGGCATCTCTCTCTCTCTCTCTCTCTCTCTCTCTCTCTCTCTGCCTGTTCCTTAAATTATTATGGGTATGCTCCCAGACAGGATTTGAGATTTAAGCGGGAAGGTATTTCATTGGTTGGTATGGACCAATGAGGATGTTTAAAGATATTAGTGTCTGTTGCTATGTGGATGTTTTGTAGGTGTTCTGTGAGCATAGGCAAGATGAATGCTTAAAGTGGCTTTGAGTGAATGAAGCCTGTAGGTCTTAGCCAGGACAATCCTTCTTCAAACTTTATGGGTTCTTAAATAGCCTCATCAGATAGATAGATAGATAGATAGATGGATAGATAGATAGATATGAACAGAATGAGATAGATGGATAGATAGATAGATATGAACAGAATGAGATAGATAGATATATAGATAGATATGGTGTTGTAATTTGTATGTGTTCTTTAATAGCCTGCAAGATGATCTCTCTCCAAGATGGCTGCAGTATCAGGCATCTCTCTTTCTCTCATATTATTATGGGTATGCGCCCAGACAGGATTTGAGATTTAAGCGGGAAGGTATTTCATTGGTTGGTATGGACCAATGAGGATGTTTAAAGACATTAGTGTCTGTTGCTATGTGGATGTTTTGTAGGGAATTCTGTGTACATAGGCAGGTAGTGACAAGATCAATGCTTAAAAATGGTTTTAAGTGAATGAAGCATGTAGGTCTTAGCCAGGACAATTTTTCTTCAAACTTTATGGACTAGTGCTATAGCATCACAAATAAAGAACTGTACCAGAACAGAGAAATCATATCACTTGGTGACTTTCAACAGCAGCAACTGCTAAAATGGATATCAGATATATCTTGAAGAGAAATTAATGACATAATCAAGATGTTGATGTTCTACAAAATTTCAAACAAAAGGTTAGGAAGGAAACTTCCCCCAAGGGCATAGGTGTTCATAGCTCTCTACAATTTCCTGTCCTTTGTAGCTCTTAAGAAATTTTGTTTTTGTTATTGCTTCGAAATCCTTTTGCACTATCCATTTACGCAAGTATGTTATGTGTTGTTTTCTTCTGTCCCTCTTGCCTTAAATTTGTCCTGTGAGTATCAAATTTTCCAAGCTCTCTTTCCTCATTATATGCCTTAAAAATTTCAATTCTCTCTTCTTGGTGTTAAGTATAAGTTTCTTTTTTGTTTCCATTTTCTCTGAAAGATTTGTCATTGCTCACATGTTTGATCCATAGTATTTTCTGTCGCTTCAAATCTCTTCTTCAGGTTTGAGAAGATTATCCAACATTCACTGCTTTCTTGAAAAATTGTTTTAATAGAGAGATTTCATAAATTTCAACCAAAAATAGCATCAGCCATCCAGTCAAGGAATTCCTAATGTTTCCTTATAAGGAAAGGGTTAATACTCCTCTTACCATATCTACATTTGGTAGTAAGGCATCTGATTGGGAGATCATGGAACTACCTTTTAGTTGCTATTGTTCCTAGGTTCACCCTGACCCAGGGTGGTAGCACCTGTTAGGGCCCCATCTATGGGCAAATAGTGAACCTCCAAACAAAAACAAAACATTATAAACATATAAAAATACCTATTTATAGTAAAATTGCTAACAATAGAATTTTATCTATAGTTGAAGGTGTACAATTACATTGAAAATATTTAAATTTTGGTATTAAATAACCCATGGAGGTGTTGATATGCCATCAAACAAAGTCAAACAACCAACCAATGTCTTCATCTTTCTGAGATGAGGTATTTTAAGTATTTACACTATTTAAATTGACTATTTAAAAGTCCTCAAAGACACATGACCCAGTTTATAAAAGCATTGGTTGAAGTAATCCAGTGAATTGACCCAAAGAGTTGTGTGTTCAATACCTGGACACAGCAGAGGTGAATATAACTTGGAGAGTTGTGTTAATAAAGGGAAATAACTGAAACTGAGATCTCCAGAAAAGGCATGGAACTAGAATAATCTACCTTGGTGGATGAAATAAAGTGTTCTGTTCAAAATTCCAATGTATATTACTTTTTTTTTTTTTTTTTTTTTTTTTTTTTTAAGTATCACTCCAAGCAAGGCTGGAGGCCACTATCATGCAAGGGGTTATAGAAGGGTTGGAGGAAGAGCAGATAGGAGTGGTAAAGGAGAGGATGTGGAGAAAGAGAAAGACAGTGGATTGATCAAGACAAGGGGGTTACAGAAGATTTGGAGCGAGAGCAAATAGGAATGAAAGGGGAAAGGATGTGGAGAAGGGAAGTGGATAGATCAAGGCAACTGGAGATGTCGATTGACGCTACACTTAAACCATTGGAGATTGTATTTGTCAGGGAAACAGTAATAGGGAAGGGAGTTCCACAGGCGAGATGTGCGAGACATGAAGCTATTGGAGTAGAAGAGACGTCTACATCTAACAGTTTCAACAGTGAAGGGGTGGGAACGGGATGCCAGCCTCGTAGGACATTTAAATTCATGAGGCCTAGGGGCAAGCGAAAGCAGCTCCTCGGAGCAATTACCGTGAAAGTATTTGTAAAAAAGACAGAGCGAGGCAACATCGCGTCTGTGAGAGAGCAACTGCAGACGACTTGAAGAAGGCTGAAGTGCACACTGGCCGTTGTGAATGTTGTGAATATCGTAATAAAGATAGGGACAATAGTCTGAACAATGTGAATAGTGTAGTCTTCATTTTTGTTGTTAGAATTACCATGTTTTAACTGTTGTGCCATCCAATCTTCTTTATGTCTCTGTCAATCCTTCATGGAATTTTGAACTGAACCCTTTATTTAGTCTACATGGATAAATTGCTCTTACTACATGGTCCATCAGAATATTTTCTTCAGTGTGCCATGTCCCTTCAATCATGGCTATCTACAGTTTACTGTCCTTTTAAGAAATTTTATCATTTTCTTGTCTCTCCTAAACTTTGTTTTGTCATTCATTTAGGTAGGTTATGAATTGTTTCTTCTGTTCCTCGTGTTTCAATCTGTCCTGTGAGTATCAGACTTTCCAATCCCTCTTTCTTCATTATGTGCCCTAGAAATTTCAATTATTTCTTCCTGATGTTATGTATAAGTGTCCTTTTTGTTTTAATTTTCTCTAAAAAAATCATGTTTTTTCATCATAGTGTCAGCATCCTTCTGTAGAACAATATTTCTGTTGCCTCAAGACTCTACTTCATCTGTGAGCAGGTTGTCCAGCATTCATTGCCATGTAGAAAGACTGATATTATGTAACTATTCAGTACTCTTTTCTTTGTTTCTAACAAAATTTTTCTTTTCTTAATACTTTATTTAGCATTCGGAAAGCATCTTACACTATTCCTTTCAGATTTCAGTCCTGCACTTTCTGTCTTCTGTTTAATCTTGCTTATTGTTCAGTTATTGCCAATCCTGTTGCTTTGGGATTGAGATTACAATTATTGTGTTGCCACTCACCATCACTTTAATCCTTTTGGCCATTGTACCATGGGACAATCCTGAAGCTATAACTAGCAGCATAATGTTCTTGCTGACTAAACAAAATGGTAAAATAGGGAGGTAAGGAAGAATAGGGAGGTAAGGAGGAATAGGAAGGTATGGAAAAGGTGTCAAACAGTATTTTATTTTTTTATGAAGTTAGATTAAAAGAAAAAGAAATGCGGTATTGTGTACACTATTTACATTATTCGGACTATTGTCCACATCTTTGTCGTCATATTCATTACAACGTTTCGGCCGTTGTATGCTCCAGCCATCTTCAGGTGGTTGGAATGTCAAACTGAACCCTTTATTTTGAAACGTCGTAATAAATATGGTGACAAAGATGAGGACAATAGTTTGAATAATGTAAATAGTGTACATAATAGCTCATCTCAGAAATATAGACAGATACTGAAAGGCCAAAATGTTGTAATAAATATGGTGACAAAGATGAGGACAATAGTAAAGAAAAAGAAAATATGTAATAGAAAATATTTCCACATTCTTATTTAAATATTTTTTCAACCATGTTTATATAGCATTTATATAAAATCATGGACTAGGTATGAAAGTTAAAAGGGATAAGGGAAATAATGAGAAGATACAAGCAAAGGATGAAAGAAAGCAGAAGAAGTTCATGGTTAACTTTTTTAACAACTGTAGAATTTTTACAGGTCCAGCCTGTTTTAGTTTATGACTAATTCATCATTTGATTCTATAATGTCTTTTAGCGAATTTTCTAGCATTCCACACTATTTTCTCTAGTGGTCCTCTAATATAATCATTGTTCAACAAATGATTTTGTAATATGCTTATCTACCTTTTTATTGTAATCTTTCTGCTATTGCAGTGTTTTTTGCCATTTTCACCATAAAAGTCAGTAATAATAGCACAAAAATATATACTTTTTTGGTAACATCTCATAAACTATAAGACCTTGTATTGCCGAAAGATACTTTCTTGTCTATGTTCTTTGCCTGCCTCAAATCAGCTTCCAAAGTATTAAAACTACACAAAATTATTAAGAAACACAAATAATTAAAAGTAAGCATTTTATTCAATTACTTATTACAATGTCCCTGTATTTCTTATAAAAAATCAGATCATCTTAAGCAAATGACAACCACAGAATACTATCTGATAATAGGACATGGTTTCTTCTCATTTGAGCTATAGAAAATTCTCAGCACATATTTGGTATGAATTTTCTTTTTGATTACACCCCGACCCATACACACTTAAGTTATGACCAACAGACTATTCTATCAAATTGTTTTACTTCTCGATGGAATTATTTTAATATTGGATGGTTTTGAAACAAGAGATTTATTAAAAAGAACAACTTTTTTTATAGAAGAAACTATTTGTATATTTTCGTGTTGATTTTTACTTGCAGTGTTTAATTCCTGCTAAAGTTTTTCAATATGGATAACATTTACATATATTCCATGTCCAACTTGTTTTTCACATTCATGATGTCATAAAAGAAAAAAAAACTCATTTCACATGACTCTTTTGTGAACTAATTTAATCATTGTCATAATTTTTGACTTTCTGTTGTTTCATCTTTGGCCTCACAGTTTTCTACCTAGGGCTATTTTTGTCTCTTTTAAAATATATTTTTAACAAAAATTGGAAAGAGCTGAGAACAACTGGTGAAAAGCTTTCATAATGCTTTAAGATTGGCCAGATCAAACATCCCTGTGTATTTCATTTCCTTTTTAACTTTTCTCAGGAATATGTGGGATATGTTAATCCTTAAGTGTCCGCCATTACCAGAAAACAAAATGGTTGCTGGAGACAGAAGCAGAAAGTTTACATGTCTTAATATGAGGCAATATCTGGCACAGAATATATTTATATCTAAAAAAAGCTGACTTGTGAGTAATCAGAATTTGATTATTAATCGAGAGTGATCTATTTAAGTATTTCGGTGTTTGTTTTCATCATTCCTTTCATATTAAAACATGATTAAACCTGCAAAGAATTGCTAGGCTATAGAAAACAATCAATCAATATTAAAATAGTATCAAAGAAGCTTTTACTTTTTTTATGTCCAAATCTGTTGAGCTGTTTTTCTCAATCCAATAGCATTTGTTGTCATTCTGTACATCTGATTAACATGTATGACAGAGACAAATGTTCTTTATGGAGTTAACAGCAACAACAACAATGATGATATTCTAAAATTGTGTCTGCTGATTCTCTCTAAATTTGATACCTTCCACCACTAACCTAACCCTAAACCCACCTATTTACATATTAAACATCCATAATGAATCCCACTTAATCACATCAAATACATTTTATTGTTCCCTCATTTGCTGCTGTAGAAACAGGTTTGTTCCCTTTCAGCCATTTTTTTTTATCAAATATTTAACTGTAGGGAAGACGAAGAAGGAAGACATTAAAAGGGGAAAAATGTGTGAGCAGATTGTTTTTTTTTTTATTTTTATTTTTGTTTGTTTTCTCTTTTGGGGAATTATGCGAATGTTTTCGACAAGAAAATTGTTGCTCAGCTTGGGTTGATTTCAATGTACAGCATATTTTGATGGACCTGTTGGGTTTGACTCATGAATATTCAACAGCAGATACTAATCTCCAGTGGATCATGTAAATGTGATGCGTAGATGTTTTATTTCTTTATTTTACTTCTATTTTTTACTTATAATTTATATTTAATGCACACGCATACATGTGAATACATATACAAGTATCTGTGTATATCTATGAATGAATGTCTGATAAGTGCTTTTACCAGTAATTCTGTGACTGAGTGATCTGAAGGATGCCATATTAGATGGTGGCTTCCTCTAGAAAGGAAGACACAGGTTCAAACCCTCAAACAAATTTTCTTCATTATTTTTCCCAAATACATATAAACCACTAGATACAATTTACATTATTAAAAAATATGGAGTTTCTACTCAAATGCATATATCCACTAAAATATAACATTTAACATAATAAGATATATCCCTATCTATAAAAGGTAGGATGTAGGTATGTGTGTAAGGAATGCATGGCTGCAATTTTCGACGGATTTGCACCAAAATTTACACGAACATGCTCCAAGTTAGCGGGAAGGCCAAGATTGACTTTGCATTTCCCAACTCCCATCGATAGTGGAAATAATAGATTTTTTCATGCTTCTACGGCAGTTTTCATGTAGTTTGCGGCCATTTTCTACTGGCCAGAGTGAGAGCCTATAGCTGGGGGCCACGAATAGGCAGGAAGATTCTATCAGCCAGCGTGAGAGCCAACAGCTGACTGACACGAATGTTAACTAGCATGCAAAAAAAATCGATAGCTGCATTCGTCAGAAGTGGGGAAAAATTTAAATCTGCATGGCACTTTACTCCAATTGGCTCATTCGCTTGCTTAAACTCAACGTTGATTCTGATTCCGCAGAACTGGGTTGGGTGTGAAAAAGTATTTGTTAACATTCTTTTTTCATTCGTTTTTTCCAGTTACAAGGTCTTTTTTAAAGCTGATCGTTTTGTGTTCATTTTGTTTAGTTCTTTTTTCATAACAGATTTAATGTTTAGTATAGAGCTTAGAAAAAATTTGCAGTGTGAGATAGGCAAGAAGTAAGGCATGTAGCAACATCAGCACGGCAAAGGGCACTCCTTTAAAGGCAAGGAAGGGCAAAAATATTTTAAGTTAAGTGAGAGCGATTGCTGTATGAGTCGTACGATTTTTGAATCAAGCACGGGCAACGCCAGGCCATGCTGCTAGTATACATATATTTATATTGAAGAAAAAACAGACAACTTACTAGACAACCTAATAGCTTAGACAAGAAAAAAAATCATGAACAAGAAAAAAGAAAGAACAAAAGTCAAACACCTACCTACTTAGTAAAGTGCAACTAAAAGTTTCATGGTTATATCAACTCAAAGGCATGAACTGGTGAATGAAGGCATATTGTTGTTTTAAAAAAAACATACTGGGTCTCATGGAAGGCACACTAAATCAAATGTAGATTCAATGTTCAAAGTTAATATAAACTTAATATATTATTGGACCGTAAATTCAAAAAGTAGAGTATAGGTAGCCTCCTACCCACACTCTGTTTTGAATATACAATAGTCCCTTACCTACACTCTACTTTTTGACTTATACTTTGAGAATCTTTTGCAATGAATGCCAGAAATTTGTGCTGCAGTAATCAAGGCTAAAGGAGGATATTTTGACAAGAGCAAAATTTAATCATAAAATGATTTTTCTATTTTTGTCCTAATAAAATTTCTAATAGGCAAATCAGGTCTCACTTTTTTTTTAACCATGTATAATAATTTTCTCTTTTGAACTGTAGTGTGTGTGTGTGTGTGTATATGTATGTGTATATATATGTATGTGTGTATATATATATATATATGTATATATATATATATATATATATATGTAAGTTTGTCACTTAGCTGATTGACGTTACCTTCAGCATCCCAACTCCAGAGTTTTGTAGGCAGTCATATCCGTCCACTCTTCAGGGGATATCAGCAATCGACTGCTTATATTTTTTGATTTTTTTTTATGCACTTATCATTGGTGTATTTTTTTTTTCATATTGGTGTTTGCGTGTGTGTGTTTGCGTGTTTGTGTGTGTGTTTGTGTGTTTGTGTGTGTCTTTGCGTGTATGTGTGTTTGTGTGTGTCTTTGCGTGTATGTGTGTTTGCGTGTGTGTGTTTGTGTGCATCCAGTCATGTGTGCATGTGCAGGGTGTCAGGATCATTTGTCCTTTTCTTCATTTTCTTTTTTGTTTTCAGTTTTACACTCGCTCTTTAGCCTTTTCTCTTTCTCTTTGTTTCCCCCTCTTTTCTTTCAATTGTAGCCATTTGTGGCCAAGTTCTGTATTCTGTCGACGTGCCACCATTTTTAATTTTTGAGCATTCTTGCCTTTTGAGCTAGAAAAGTTGAATTTCATTTTTTACATAAATAATTGATATTAATGCTTAAATGATAAATTAAAAAAAAATAATGACCTTAATGCTTAAATTATAAATATATATATATATATATATATACACACACACACACACACACACACATATTTTCATGAGGCTATTATTTCGTTTTCTTATTTGGTTTGGTTGTACCTTAAGTATCAATTGTTAAAGTTTATAATTAAATTTTTATTTATTATTGTTTGAATTTATTTGCTTGTGCATACACATACACATGCATATTCATGTATGCCAGTGTATAGGTATACATATGTGTACATTTATACATACATAAATGCCCGTACACAGGCACATGTACACTTATGTTAGTGCTTTGTTATTAATAAACTAGAGCTGAAATGGTAAAGTTATTTTTTCCATTTAGAGTATTAATTGGGGTTGATTAGGTTTATAGATTTTCTTTGTTGTTTGAATATCACGCTGTCCGCTGATCTGAGATGGAACAAATACATTGAGTCAGTTGCATCATCCACCGCAAGAAAAGTTGGTTCCCTGTGCCGAGCCAGGAAATTTTTCTCCCCGGAATTGATCCTCCAAGTCTATAAATCGACCATTCACCCTTGCATGGAGTATTGCTGCCATATATGGTCTGGGGCCCCTGCTGTTTGCCTCAGGGTTCTTGATAAGATCCAGAGACGGATATGCAATATGATTGGCCCTGATCTGTCATCTCGTCTGCAGTCGCTCTCTCACAGACGCGATGTTGCCTCGCTCTGCCTTTTTTACAAGTACTTTCACGGTAATTGCTCCGAGGAGCTGCTTTTGCTAGTCCCTAGGCCTCGTGAATTTAAACGTCCTACGAGGCTGGCATCCCGTTCCCACCCCTTCACCGTTGAAACTGTTATATGTAGACGTCTCTTTTACTCCAATAGCTTCATGTCACGCACATCTCGCCTATGGAACTCCCTTCCCTATTACTGTTTCCCTGACAAATATAATCTCCAACTATTTAAGTGTAGCGTCAATTGACATCTCCAGTTGCCTTGATCTATCCACTTCCCTTCTTCACATCCTTTCATCTTTCATTCCTATCTGCTCTCGCTCCAAATCTTCTGTAACCCTCTTGCCTTGATCGACCCACTGTCTTTCTCTTTCTCCGTATCCTCTCCTTTACCACTCCTATCTGCTCTTCCTCCAACCCTTCTATAGCCCCATGCGTGATAGTGGCCTCCAGCCTTGCTTGGGGTGATACGCTTAACAAAAAAAAAAAAATATATATATAAATATAAAAGTGAACATAGAAGTCAACACTTAGAGGCGACAGTCTGTTTCATGCTAGTGCAATCGTCAGGCAACTAGTGCTAGTTTCCCACTAGTTGCCTGACGATTGCACTAGCATGAAACAGACTGTCGCCTCTAAGTGTTGACTTCTATGTTCACTTTTATATTTACACATGCTCTATCTCTGATATTGAGCACTTTATCCCATAAATATAGCACACTTTAAGACTATATTTCTTCATATATATATAGTATATACTCTTGCATGCACACTGTATATATAAAATTATTAAATAGTGTATATATGTTAAATTAAATTTTTGCTTATATCATGTTACCATTTGTCTAATGTTTCATTTTTATTTAATGGTTAGTAGTTTATTTGTTTTTGTGTTGGTGCTGTATATTGAGGTATTAATTATAGAGGGTGTTAGGTTTGTTAGTAGGTGTCTGTGTGTGTGCATATATGTATATATTTATATGTACATGGACACACACATGTATAGGTGTGTATGTTTGATATTTGTTTATTTATTAATAATTATTTTTTTTTAAGTTTATATTATATTTATTTCATTTATTTTTAATTAGTGCTTAAACAGTAAACTATTTGTGCCTACATTTACCCATTATTCCTGTTTTCTTCTTTAAGATTTTATTTTGGTTTTTAAAACTAATTAATACTCATTTTTCTTTTGAGCATAATTTAGAATTTTTACTCTTAATACTGTGTAGGGCTTCTCTTTTTTAAATTTGCCATTTGATTTTGGTGGGAATATTGTTTTCTTTTTGGCTCTATATGTATTTTGATCGGGTTGTATTGTTTATGTATTTTTTTCTTTTGAAGGACATGTTGTGGTTATATCTTTCTTTTAAGTTTTTTCTGTGGCACCCATGTAAATTTTTTTCATCTGTGTTAATAATATTAATTATGATAGCTTTGTACACTATGTTATTGGTTAAACATTTAATGTTAAGTGGGCAATTTTCTTTATTTCTGCAGTTACATTTAATGGTGTTATTAGCTTGATGTTATTTGTCTTGTTGAGTATTTTTTTTATTGTGCTTAATTATTATTTTCTCCATGTTATCCATGCAGCTGTAATTAATTTTGATTGTATTTTTATTGCTAATGTTTGATAATTTGCTGTTTTTAGGGAAGTTTTTGTCAAATATTTTGAAAAATATTTTCCCTATTTTTGTTTTTATTGCATTGTTATATTGAACCAAATTGTGTTTCTTTTTATGTTGTTTTTGTATTCTAGTTTTTTTAATATTTGCCATTTCTTAGGGCTGATTCATGTTTTTCTTTTGTTTTCATTGAATATTTTTAGGCTTCTAGAATTTGTAAAAATACTTTCATTCATAGAAATGGCTATTTGTTTGAACGCTTTGCGTGTTGGTTAGAATTTTTTTTTCAATGTATATTGGGTTGTTGTTTGAATTTTGGATGATCTCTTCTTTGCCTTGACTTTTGGGATTTAAGCACAGTACAAGACTGGCGTCAAGATCTCATCAATTTACTTTTGAGCTTGTGAAACTCCCTTCTGGTTCCATGTTTTCAAGACAACTTTAATCTTCAAAGATTTAAATGCAATATCAATTGTTATCTCCTGTCTCCCTGATTACATTTTTTTTCACACTCATTACTAATGTTTCTGTTTCTAATTTTTTCACACCCAGTAATCCCTTGTGTCTTAGTGGCTTTACTGCCTTGTTGGGTTGAAATCAATTAAAAAAAACATTACACATATATATAGTACGATGGGTAAATTATCACTATTTTCTATTTTTAATTTCATGCATGTGCTTTGTTTGTTTTTGATTTTGTTGACTGCCCAGTATAGTAGGGTCAGTTGGGCACCATCTGTGAGAAAAAGAGAACCATGACACAATTCACTTTGTCAGAAATTTGGAAACAACATGCTGTACTGCTTGCCATTCATGCCAGAAGCTCCAATATGAACATTTCAGAATGTTTGGGTGTCAATCTGAGAACAGTGCAGAGAATTTGAAAAGAGTTGGATGATATATCCAGTCAACATCCTGGTGTTTAGAGTGATCACTAGTGATGGTGATATTATGCCTCCATTCATCTTCCAACAGGGTCCCAGATTCAACACAGAGGTCTACATCAAGTGCCTTGAGGAGGTAGTATTCACCTGGCTCAAGAGGTTGGCTGCTGGAAGACCCTATATCTTGAAATCAATTAAAAAATATATATATATATATATAAAGGTATTATGGGTACATTGTTGGCATTTTCTATTTTTAATTTCATGCATATGTGTTTTTTTTTATTTTTGTCTCAAACAGGGTTCAACAATACCATGCCCTGAAAGTCCCCCCATGAGAGAGGTTAGAATATGAATAAAAGAACCTAAGCATGTCTTCTCTAAAGAACTATTGGAGAAGCACTTTTTTCCAGGAGTTGCTTATTTTATTCATATACAGACACACACTGCTACATGTGAAGGAGTGCTGAAATGTTCTTGGCCAACCATACTTGGCTCAATCTTCAGATGCGGATTCACATGATTGTGCCTCAGATTTGTGATGAGCTGATGCATAACAAATTTTAGGAATGTATACTTTGTTATATACGTGACATTTTTCAGAATTTCTGATTTGACACGTTTCAGCAATGAACCAAGTCAGTTGCATGAAAAAAAGAATTTAATTTCACAGCCAAAAAAACTATGCATTAGTGACCATGAAACGTGTTTCATGCCAAGTAGCTTAATGATTGGCTTTTACTTTAATTTTATTGTTATGGAAATTAGATGCAAACTTATTTAACTCATTATTATTATTTTTATTTTTTTCTTACATTTTTCTGTTTTTTCTTTTCATTTTTTTTTTTCTTTTCATTTTTCTTTTTCTTTTCTTTTGTTAAAGGTTTACATATTCCAAATTATTCCTTTACAAATTTAATAAGAACATACAAACTGAAATTGTTTGAAATTGAAATTATATATTTTTTATTTTTTACTTTTTCTTACTTTTTCTGTTTTTCTTTTCTTTTTTCTTTGCTTTCTTCTTTTTTCTTTTCTCTTTTCTCTTTCCTCTTTTTTCTTTTCTCTTTCCTCTTTTTTCTTTTCTCTTTCCTCTTTTTTCTTTCCTCTTTTCTCTTTCCTCTTTTCTCTTTCCTCTTTTCTCTTTCCTCTTTTCTCTTTCCTCTTTTCTCTTTCCTCTTTTCTTTCTTCTCTTTTCTCTCTTCTCTTTCTTCTCTTCTCTTTCTTCTCTTCTCTTTCTTCTCTTCTCTTTCTTCTCTTCTCTTTCTTCTCTTCTCTTTCTTCTCTTCTCTTTCTTCTCTTCTCTTTCTTCTCTTCTCTTTCTTTTCTCTTTCTTCTCTTCTCTTTCTTTTCTCTTTCTTCTCTTCTCTTTCTTCTCTTCTCTTTCTTCTCTTCTCTTTCTTCTCTTCTCTTTCTTCTCTTCTCTTTCTTCTCTTCTCTTTCTTCTCTTCTCTTTCTTCTCTTCTCTTTCTTCTCTTCTCTTTCTTCTCTTCTCTTTCTTTTCTCTTCTCTTCTCTTCTTTTCTCTTCTCTTCTCTTCTCTTCTCTTCTCTTCTCTTTCTTCTCTTCTCTTCTCTTCTCTTCTCTTTCTTCTCTTCTCTTTCTTCTCTTCTCTTTCTTCTCTTCTCTTTCTTCTCTTCTCTTTTCTCTCTTTCTTCTCTCTTTTTTTTCTCTTTTCTTTTCTCTCTTCTCTCTTTTCTCTCTCTTTTCCCTTTTTTCTCTTTTCTCTCTCTTTTCCCTTTTTTCCCTTTTTTCTCTTTTCCCTTTTTTCTCTTTTCCCTTTTTTCTCTTTTCCCTTTTTTCTCTTTTCCCTTTTTTCTCTTTTCCCTTTTTTCTCTTTTCCCTTTTTTCTCTTTTCCCTTTTTTCTCTTTTCCCTTTTTTCTTTTTGTGAAACTTCTACTTAGTTGTCCTCATTCCACTGAACATGTTTAGGGATATTTCAACAAATTCGTTTTAGTACTGCTCAGTTATTGCTCACCCTGTTCCAACTGTGTCTCAGTCTAAACTTACAGCCATGGGGCTTGAACTTACAGTTACTATGTCACGTAATTCATGAACCAATGCTTTAGTCTACTAGGTTTTTATCTTGTGAGACAATATAGAACTCGGAGCCTTAACCCTGACCCTGCTTGCTGCTGAAACTACTGCAGCTGCTTGTCACACTTTGCTGCCCACTGACAAATTTCACTTGTTCATGAGGTCGTCATAAGGCAAATATGATAAACAAGTTCAAAAATGCAGGAATAAATAACTTTTTCCTTTGGCTTTGATTATGACCAGAAATATGGAAAATATGTCCTCGGATATCAGCATGTATTCTCTTATCTGTCTATATTTCTGAGATAAGATATTGTAATTCCATTGTTTGGATTGTTGTCTTCATCATTGTTGCCATATTCACGTTTCGACTGTTGTATACTCCAGCCTTCTTCAGGATCTGTCTACATTTCTGAGATGAGATATTGTAATTATTTACGCTATTTACATTCTTTGGACTGTTGTCCTCATCTTTGTTGCCCTATTGACAGCGTTTTGGTTATTGAACACTCTGGCCTTCTTCAGCTGATTGGAATTTAACCCAACATGCATGAATTAAAATATGCTGTCTATATATATATATATATATATATATATATATATATATATATATATATATATGTGTGATTTTGTAAAATTTTACATATCGGCAAACAATATTTAGAAAAATAGTATGACAAATCGGAAAATGTTTTTGTGATACATTTCATCCATTAGGTTTTCATCAGATGGATGAAACATGTCACAAAAACTGTTTATATTTTTGAGATGAAGTATTGTAATTATTTACATTATTTGGACTATTGTCCTCAAGGACACACCAGTGACCTGACCCAAAGTGTTGTGAGTTCAATACCTGGCTACAGCAGAGGTGAACAAAAACTAGGAGAGTTGAGTTAAAGGGAGATAACTAATACTGAGACATCCAGAAGAGGCATGGCATATGGAACTAGAACAAAATAAGGGGTTCAGTTTGAAATTCCAATTACCTGAAGAAGGCCAAAGTGTACAATTGCTGAAACATCATGAATATTGCAGTGAAGATGAACACTCCAAACAATTAAAAAAAAAAAATACCATTCCTTGTCAATTGCCTTTAAGCCTTGAACAGACACAAGTCCACCATTCACATTTCTGTTAAAGTTTTTATTTGGATACAATATGCTGGGTAACTGTTTGTGTTCATTGTCTGCAAGTTCATGAACACAAACAGTTTGTATGAAAGGTTTTTATTAAGTAAGTCTGAAGATTTTTTTTCCTAGACTTTTTTTATTCCAGAATCTGAGTGACCCAGGTGTATCTCTCTGGTTTTAATTAGACTTGTATTAATGAAATACGGCTGTATAAATACATACACACTAGGAGCTTCCCAAGATTGTCTTGCAGAGTATTTCCCTTCAAGTGATTGTCCTGCATTTGTGACTCAACTAAGTTTATTGATTTGTACTTCACAGTTTAATGTGATGCCTAACAGGGGTCATCTCTTCATTGTCATAACCATCTGACTTAAAATGACAAGTTCAAACCTCTCTTTGAATTACTCATTGAAAAATACCTGTTACAAATGTTTCACATTTCTAGCATGAACATTTTGACCTGTTTTCAGTGTATAAAATGAAGTGCATTGTCGAGAAGATCTCAAGAGAGCGCAGTTTAAACTAAAATTGAGAATTTGGAGATTTGCCAGAGATAGAATCAAGTTCACCGCTCTTCGCACAAGACTATATCGCAATACAATTAATTACTGAAATTGTTTTCATGCCAGTGGTTTGAATGATATGAAAGAAACTTCAATTATCAAAACTAATATTGAATAAGAATTAACCGTAAAATCCTGTATTCTTAAAGAAATTAAAATTATTTTCTCATAAATCAAGAATTTATTAACCAGATAAAGTTGACTGTTTTTTTTTATTTCACCCAATACAAGAGCTGCTCATGGTAGAAGATTACTGAATGAGATTGTTTCCCCCAATAAAAGAGCCACTCATGGTAGAGGGTTACTGAATGAGATTGCTTCACCCAGTACAAGAGCCACTCATGATAGAGGGTTAATGAATGAGATTGTTTCAACCAATAGAAGAGCCGCTTCTTGTAGAGGGTTAATGAATGAGATTGTTTCCCCCAATACAAGAGCCACTCATGGTAGAGGGTTAATGAACTGGTGGAGCTAAGAAATGTTATGAGAACATTTGTGATAGTGATAAATTAGTGGGAGGGTAGTAATGTGAAATAACGTTTACAGGTTAGAAAGTAGTTCATTACTTACAAGGCCAGATAATGTGCCCAGATATGGCAGCAATATGCCATTCTTTGCCTGATCTGACTCTTGTAAATATTGAGCCTATCAGCAGGAGTTTGGTGTTTTTTCTGGAGTAATACAAGGAACTGACCATTCTTCCTGTATCTTTTGTGATGGCACAAATATCTGCTTTCCATTTTCCTCTTTGTGAACTCTCTTCTGGCTTCATTCAAAAATGTCAATGCAATGGCAATCATAATCTTCTGTCTTCTTGAATCCTGTTCTGTTATTGTTCTTTCTGTTTCTTTCACTCTCAGGAGCCCCTTACATTCGGGTGGTTTTAACAACCTAGGTTGAGGTGAATTTATGAGAAAGAAATTCATTCTTCCTGCAACATGTTTCTGTCTTTGTCTCCATTGCACAGAAAAGGTTAGTCATATTCTGTTTGACTCATCAGAAGATAGTCACAAACTCACCTTCCTTATCCCCTAAGCTATGGTGATGACCTTTCCTACTGGTTTTAAAGCCTTGAATCTTTTTGTTATGGAGTTATGCTACTGCATGAACTGTTGTTTTGATCTCTGGATCAGTCGTCTAATCATGTTTCATTGAAGGTGACAAATTCAACTTGGTCGTGTCCGTTTGGTATCATTTCTCATTCGCCTTGAAGCATTTTGGCACCCTCTTGTCTGACAGTTTCTGCATACATAACTGCTCATGAATTATAAACCCAATGCTTTTCCTGAATATATCTGGTGCCTTAGCAATTCCACTGTCTCATATTCATCGATCAGCCAAAATTAGGTCATAAATAGGATAAATGATTTTAAGAGTTAATTCTGTCGAAAGCCTCTATTTTACATCTCAAAATCTTGCTGGAGTTGGCATACAACATCAAAGTTCAAAGTTTAGTATCATGGGATCTTGTCACCTGATGTTTGTATCATCTTGTCATGAATTTCTTTTATAGTTTGATTCTGTAGAAACTTTATAATGGTCCAGTGTTCAAAACTTGAAAAATTCTATTATTTACTTGTGGAATATTGTTCTCAGCTTTATTGTTGTCAGAACATTTCAGCCATTGCGTTCTCTGGCCTTCATCAGGCATTTGTTAATCTGAGTAACCTTCAGGGAATTTTTAACTGAATGCTTTATTTAATCTACAGGGGTAGATGGCTCTCGTTTGACTGACCATGTCTCAGGATATTTTGTCTTACATTTAGTACTGCTCAGTTCAACATCTGAAATATTACGATAAAATCAATAAAGATGGTGATAATAGTCTGTAAACAATGGAAATAATAATTCAGATGTGTTGTCAGTTTATTCATGCTTGAAATAAATTTTCTTAATCCATTTCACCAAACAGCACAACTCAAATAATCCAACACACGTGTCTTCTGTTCGCTATCAAAATTGCACCACTCTGTCACTTCATCAAGCATTTTTTGTAGCTTGAGTGACATGTCAAATTTGCATAGGTACAAAAAAAGAGTCTCACAAGATAGATTCGACTTTGAGATCTATCATTTCTTAAATATGTGACTTGTAAAGCTGCCATTTTCTTTTCGGAATACATTATATGTAAGACAGGTTTGAACCCACTTTCTACCAGGAGGTAAGCCATTTTCTCTTATGTTACACCCCCCCCCACTTCTGATCTCCTGATCATATATGTGGTGGGGGATGGATTTCCAATACTGTCATCCTCTGGCCCTGTTCTTAAGAACAACAAAGTCTCTAAGTCACTACTGAGATAACGGACTATTTTTTAACTCCTATAGTCAGTTTCTTCATGCTTGGAATAAAGTTCCCTAATCCCTTTTGTTTACCAAACTGCATAGCTTAAGTCAAACAATCCAACAGAACGTGTCTTTTGCTGGCTACAGGTCAAATTTGCATAGGTGCAAAAAAAGAGTCTTGCGAGACGGATTCAACTTTGAGATCTATTATTTCTTAAATATAAAACTCATAAAGCCACTATTTTCTTTTTGGAATACTTTACATACAAGACATGTTTTAACTGCTGAAATAACAAATAGCTGAAATAACAAAATACTACTCGGAATTTGGTCAGTAGGTCTAGGCAAGAACTTATTTGCATCACCTGATATAAAGTTGTTCAGAAAGTAATATGTTTGAACATATAGTAAAAACACTTTCAAATATCACAAAAATGAAAATATTTGGTCTAGAATATGCTATCATTATTACCAATAAAATGTCCTCTATAAACTAAGAAAGTGAGATATTCATTGAAAGAATTATTTAAACATGAAAACTAAATCTCCACATGACTTAAGGTCACATCACATTGAAACATTAGTTTCTGTATGATGACCAAACTTAAGCATCTTCGAGCTTGGTTAGTACCTAGATGGGTGACCACTTAGAAATACCATGTGCTGTAAACTTGGGTGTGTAGATGTACACCATCCACACACCCAAGTTTGCCATACATGGTATTCCTAAGTGTAATGTATTCAGAACTTTTAAGAGAGAAGAGTTTCAATTCTTGTTGGGTTCGTTATATTCACTTATGCAAAAAATACTCTTGTGAAAGGTATGAATCTGCATCTTCTCCTCCTAGCTATGGGTTAATTAGTAAGACTTGTATCATCACTAAGCCATTATTATTTTCTGAAATAAATTCTTACAATCTAAAAATATTTTCTGGCTTTAAATAACCTGCAAAGGGTTGATAAACTGCAAAAAGTGAATCAATTAATTAATAAAGCTAGACCTCCTATAACGAAGAAAACGGCGACTTACCCCGTCAAACCAAGCGACGGCACGTCACGTGTATCCTATGATGGAAAATGTGGCGAAAAAGAAAATTACTTACCAAAAAAATGGGCACGTATTCCACATGACATGATGAAGACGGAATATGTAAATTAAAAACAAGTCCATGACAGTTGTCGACGAATGGAAAAAAATGTTTGGCCGATAAAAGCAGTTGGTGTTCTTGAATTAGGGAAGGAAATGGAGAGTGAGTTATTTTTCTGACTGGTTATATGCATTGGGATTTGTTAGATAGTACCAGAAAATCGAGTTTTCAGATTTCTTTCTGCCCCCAATATTTGAGTCTGAACTTTTTTTTTTAAGCTTTTCACCCCAAGCAAGGCTGGAAGCCACTAGCACGCAAGGGGTTACAGAAGGTTTGGAGGAAGAGCAGATAGGAGTGGTAAAGGAGAGGATGTGGAGAAAGATAGTGGATCGATCAAGGCAAGGGGGTTACAGAAGATTTGGAGCAAGAGCAGATAGGAATGAAAGGTGAAAAGAAGTGGAGAAGGGAAGAGGATAGATCAAGGCAGCTGGAGATGTTGATTGACGTTACACTTAAATAGTTGGAGATTACATTTGTCAGGGAAACAGGAATAAGGAAGGGAGTTCCACAGGCAAGATGTGCGAGACATGAAGCTATTGGAGTCAGTGACATCTACATCTAACAGTTTCAGTGGTGAAGGGGTGGGAACGGGATGCCAGCCTCGTAGGACATTTAAATTCATGAGGCCTGGGAACCAGCGAAAGCCTCTCATCAGAGCAATAACTGTGAAAGTATTTGTAAAAAAGACAGAGCGAGGCAACGGTGCTTACAGTGATTTGTTCTCTGCGTTGTGAAATTAATCTGCGACAAACATTTTCTTTGCTTTCAGAATGCTTACACCTCCATAAAGTTTTGGTATAAAGCTGGTAGGTTTATTTATTCTGAGCTCTTGAAATAAAACAAAACTGTTTCAACAGGTCTGAGAGTGAAAATGAACACATGCACACATTAAAAAAAATGATTTTATCAAAATAACATTGTAAATCATCATTGTTAGATTCTGGAGCCACACAATGGTGGAGTAATGGGTAGCAGCTCAAAGGTATGAATCCTCTTCTTCTCCCACCAGCTATGGGTAAATAGCAGGAGAGACCGGATTCTATAGCTTTGATATGGCAACTGGTCTACAACAGAAAGAAATGGCCAACTACTGGTTGGAAAAATCTGCCTCATCAGTCAGGTATCAAAAGATACATGATTGCCTAAGTGTGTATCATGCATGGTGCATAAATGACTGACAGTAATGATGGCATTTAGAGGAGAGCATTTCTTCAATTACGATGACATAACTTAGAAAACGACCAAGAAACTTCCACCAGTTGGGTGTACACACTTTCATTCAGTGATTATTTTCGTCCCACTGACCATTTTCAAGACCAGGTGTCTTTGAGGACAGTCTACTCTATTAAATGAAAGGCTCTGTCCATATTGCATTACTTAGATGAGGTCATCCATCGAGATGACCCATGTAGAAGTTTCAGCTGCACATATATTAAGAGACGCACAAAGCACTACTCTGTGTGTTCCTGCAATTTCCATCTGATATGAAATAATTAGGTCTCATCCATTATCTAATATGAAGTATCTTTTGTATGACACCATTGTAATTCAATGCCTCCCCACCCCCAACACACGGGTCTATTAGATTTCATCACTGACTACATCCTCTTGCTGATATTGTCACCATAATCCTGGCAAGGGTGGCTTTCCTCTTTAGGTTTTGAATTCAGAGTTGTCCTTCTTCTAGACTGGTTGCCAACTAAGGCTAAAGATCCCCATCTTCCCTACTATTTAACCCATAGTTGGGGAGAAGAGAAATGGATTCCCACCTTTCCCAAGGGTATTTGTGTATAATGAATATAAGAAACTCAACTGGAATTTGAAGTCTGACTTTTTATTCCAAGCCACTATTCATTATACCACCCACAAAATCCAGAATTCAGACCAAAATTCTCAGGAGGTTACCTTGATTGACAGACGACTGAAGAAGGCTGAAAGGGTGCACTGGCTGAAAAACAAAGATGAGGACATTGTCAATAATGATAAGTCTTCATCTCAGAAATTCAGACTGAAAGAGATGAATGATCGAAATACATCTTGGAATAAAATAAACGAATAATCATTCTGAAAGCTTTGACTGGTGACCATTGCACAATGACAAAATACCTCCCTAATCAGCTTTACTCAATGTTGAATCAAAAGAGTTTTAGCAGGTTATGAGCTGCTAACTCTTGAGCTAACTTGGAATGCTTTAAGTCTGACTTGTACAGTAGCACAAGTATGGGCCCCGTGATGAGGACCATATTGATGACTGTAATAACGATCTGTAAGATTGGTGTGAGGAACAAGAAGCCTTACCTCCCGCAAAGCGAGTTTGCTTGGTGTGTCAGGTCCTGTTGAAAGATTGCGACCAGCATTAAAAGTGAAATGGATTATTCTGAAAAGACTAAGAATTCAAACCAGCTTGAATTTATAAAATCGGAAGTCTCGGCCGAACGAAAAGTAAGTCTCGTATGCAAATTTCAGTTGTCTCTGATG
The DNA here is from genome assembly GCA_964036315.1 of Acanthosepion esculentum. NCBI lineage: Eukaryota > Metazoa > Mollusca > Cephalopoda > Sepiida > Sepiidae > Acanthosepion > Acanthosepion esculentum. Next base: position 16,680,157 of record OZ038508.1, on the reverse strand, counting down.
CAGGCATAAATAGCGAGTCTGTGAGGAAGATGGGAGAACTTTTGTTGGCGTGACGGCATATGTGCGGACTAATGAGAACTAGAGAATAAGGAAGACGTCACTCGCGACAGCTCAGTTGGTAGAGCGGGTTTACTGGAAAAGAAAGCAAGCACTTTAATCCATTTCAGTTATCGCAAACGATGGGTGATCTGAATTAACACTGTTCTAAGATGAGGTACACTGTTACCATATATCCTCTCGTATAGTGCAAGTTCTTAGGATCAGTTGTTAATGCAAAATATAGGTTATCACACAATACACAGGTACCTTTTTTGGGGAGGTTAAAAAAATCATTCATTTTAAGTGGCTGGTTGCACTATGCACAGGTAAATGTTTTCGGGGGGGGGGTAAAATTCATGCACTTTTGGTGATTGTAACCAAACTGGGCAGGCATAAACGAAAACAAAAGTGTGGTATCTAAATCTTTGTGTCAGATATTTTTCCTACCCTTTTGGGGTACACTATTTACATTGTTCAGACTATCGTTCTCATCTTTGTTACCATATTTATCACAACGTTTTGGCCATTGTATGCTCTGGCCTTCTTCAGGTGGTTGGAATATCAAACTGAACCCTTTATTTCACTCACTGGGCTAGACTGTTCTAGTTCCACATGCCATGTCTAATGGATGTCAGTTATCTCCTGTTAATTCCCCTCTCCAAGTTCTCCCCCTTAACCAGGTATTGACCTCACACTCTTTGGGTGCTATCACTGGATCTAACTAACGTCTTTTTCTATTATACCATGTGTCCTTAAAGAAGGCTGGAGTGTACAACGGCCAAAACGTTGTGATAAATATGGCAACAAAGATGAGAACGATAGTCTGAACAATGTAAATAGTGTACATAATACCTCATCTCAGAAATATAGACAGAGATACCTTTTGGGGTCGCTTTGTACAAAAAAGAATGAAGACAATTCATC